>CM065461.1:2725251-2751251 GCA_032872475.1 Leptopilina myrica (nomen nudum) | reverse complement strand
ATCAGTCTTCATCAGAGTTACATTGACACAAATTTCTTCGGTGTCCAATTTAGAAGTGAATTTATTTTTCTTAGTCTTACCTCTTTTTTCATTCGTCAATTTTTTTACCTCTTCTCTTGCTCGTCCCTTTTTTCGTTGCCTTCTTCGTCTCTTTTCTTTTTTCTCTCTCTTCTTTCTTTCTCTTGTTTTCAATTTTTATTTCTTCTTCTCTTGCTAAAACATTTAATTCTTGAGAGTAAGTTAAGACTGTTGATTTTTTTGTACAACGTTTATGAGTTGTTTGTTTCCGAGGTGAGGCTTTAGGGTAAGGTCGGACTTTTGACGGTGAACATTGTGCCTGGTTTTGCAAGTTCGATGAAGTCGGATCAGGCGCAGGAACAGGATCGGAAAAATTTGATCATTAAAAGGCCACAAACCTGATGCTTTAAAACCATTCATGATGTTCGATGGGTTTAAAGCTTGTGACAATGACTCCTTAACCAGTGCTGGAAGGTCATAGATCGTCATAGTTTTTCCAGGATAATTAATCATCCAATTTCCCTGCGCTCTGTTCATGTAATTTTTAAATGGTCCGTAGACTCCTACATCTAAAGGATGTAGCTTATGAGAACAATGTGGTGGAAAAGACATCATAATTACGTTGTTTTTTTGGCCTTTTTAACAACTTGAAGGTTAACATGTGAGTTGTGATTGTCGACCAGCAAAATAACGGGTTCAGTGGCAGAAGGTTTGACTTGACGTATGCAATAAAATGATCCAAAAACATGACGAATTCTGTTTTAGACATCCATCCCGAAGAATTTCCAGCTCCAATTGAATCTTCTGGACCACCACGGAGAAATAATTCGGTGTATCTTCGTCTAGGAAATACGAACATCGGTGGAATAAAGTTTCCAGCAGCACTTATGGCACATGCGAGGGCCACGAGAGTTCCTCTTTCACCAGAAGTAATAGCACCTACTTGTTTCTTACCACGAGGAGCCACTATTTTTTTTCGTTTTTTGTACAGTCGTGATTCCCGTTTCGTCAACATTCCAAATTCGGGAAGGAGTAAATTTGTATTTTTCCATCAACTGTCGATACTTGTTGAAAAAATCTTGAACATTAGTTTTATTAAAAGACGTTGCTCGACTTAACGACGTTGCTTCTGGTGTTCTAAGCAATAATTCAGGATTTCTTTGCATAAAATGTTGAAACCAATCCGGTCCAGCCATGTGATTGTTGTCCCAACTCGAAGGAATAGTTTTCAATTCGAACATTACAGCATATTCGTGCGCTAGCTTCCTAACCTCCAAAGGTACTAATCCGAAATATATATCTGAGCACTTGATTAAATAGGAAACCAACTTTTTTTTTTTTGTTTGTTGTTACTGCAGATTATGTAAATGCAATATTATAGATAAAAAACCTAACTGGACGGTTTAATCTAGGGGATGGGGCAAACCGGCCAGTTTGCAAATCTTTTTAAAGTTAACACAGCAACTAAACAATACAAGATAAAGTATGACAGTCTCTGGAAAAAGTTGCACAATTAAATGATCTTTCAAACAAGCAAATGGAAAATGAAGTCAGGTGGTTCGTTTAGTTATAAGAGTAAGAAACCATTAGTATGGACGGTTAACCCTTTCTCCCCTATTATATACATCAAGGTGGTCTTTAAAGAGGTTTTTTCGAATTTCTTTGCTCCCAGAGGCTTAAAGGCTTCAAAATTGATAAAAAAAAATTCCCTGAAAATTTGAGCTATTAATATTAACTTTAAGATAGTCCGCACTCAAACTTAAGTTTTTTATGGAATGTAATTTCTTTATTTTTTTTTTAATTTTATATTATTTTGTTTTGATAAAATAATTGGTAGGTGTATCAGTTCTGAAGTGTATAACGGTTACAAATACCTACAATCAGACAGAAAGATTGTCAAAAATATCTATTTGGAATAGTAATAATTCTACTTTTATATTAAAAATTACTATTCATTGTAAAATATACTTTGCATGAAGTAAATATTACTATTTATGGTAGTAAAAATTACTAATAGTAATTATTACATTAGTCACTTTTAAAAATTGCTTTAAGAATTTTAATTTTTACATCGTCTTTGTAAATTTTATTAAATTTTCTTTTTCACATTCTATATGTTATAAATATTACTCGTAGAAATTTTACTAATTACTTCTGCATGAAATAACTTGTACTATTGCAGAGCGAGCTTATTACTCGAAACTATACAACTATAAACCTGTGTATGTGTGTCATGACGTCACTACTGTCATGCTCAGCTATAGTAGCCTAACTTCAAAGTCATTAAGATTATAATACTATACTCAAAAGTTTTATAGGTATATTATTAAAATGGACAATTATAACTTTGTATAAAATTATAACATTTATTGAAATAATTCTTTTTTATTTAGTATAAAATTAGAATAAGAAATGTAAGAATAATAATCTAATAAGTTTATAATTAAATTAAGTAATTTTAAATTAATATTACTATCAGGCAGACATTTTAATGTTATCATAATATTACAGTAATTTTACTGGGTAAGGAAAGGGATATATGCGTGCGATTTTAGGTTACGTTAGACATAAGTTAGGTAGGGTTCGAATCGGTATAGATGGTAAGATTTTCTGATATGTTAAGTTGTTAATTGTAAGTATGAATATGATAAAAGAGTGAAGCTTATGAATAATGAATAATAATACACATGTAGAGTGTTAATTAATTTCTCGGGACATTTTAAATATTACACGGCTTTTAATAAAATTTAGATTTCTTGAAGTAAATTATACTTTTAAAAAAGGAAAAATCGTTTGAAAAGGAAGAAAAAGTTTCTTCAGCAGTTTCAAAATTATTTCTTGAAAGTAGTAATTTTTTTATCGAAAATAGTGTAATTATTTTTATTTATGTTTCTCCGTGTGACATAAAAGCAAATTGATTAATTGTATATAAAGTATTCACTTTATCCAAAATTATAAAATTAATCGATATTTTTGTTTTCAATAAAAATTCAAATTTTGCATTTTTTGAAATTTTATCCTAATTTTTTAAAAACAATTATTCTATTATATACTTTCAAATCAGAATTAGTAGTTTTCTACTAATGAAATAGTGCGAATTCGTTTACCAATTGAATTAGTAATTAGGGTAAAAGTGTGGATTATCGCGGTATTTTAAATTTTAATGAATATTTCAAATAATATAAAAAAATTTTGACACTAGAAAATCACTCCTTGAACCAAACAATTAAGACATTATAATATGCATCATATTTTTGATTATTTTTCTATTAATCAAATTATTAAAAATTTTTTAAAAATTTTTTGTCTGAAAAAAGTTGAAAATGGCTCACCTTGGTTTGAGATTCAACTCTGCAGTGGTGTCAAAAATGATTGTTTTTATATTATATAAAACTCTAAGAGATGATTCTTTTTTTATATTTTGATAAATTTATTGTTGTTCTAAATAAAAAAAATTTGTTTAGTTAAAAAAAACTGATTTTTATCCAAAATTATGAAACTTGAGTTCTTTTATTTAACATTTCTCAAAAATGTAATTCAGGAGGCCGGGACAAGTCAAAATGACAAACGAGAACAAGTTAGATCTGGACCACCTGGCTCTGCATTAGATGAAAATATTGTGGAACGTCCGAACCAGGACTTAAGTATAAATATGCCTCCACGACAGCACCTCGAGGAAAATAACCAAGGCTTAAACACCAATGGGCCTCCACAACAGCACGGCGAGGGAAATGTCGCAGAACGTGGAAATCGGGGCTTAAACATGAATAGGCAGCTTGAGGGAAATGTCGCTGAACGTGAAAACGAAGGCTTAAACAACAATGGGCCTCCACAACAGCACGGCGAGGAAAATAATGTGGAACAGAACGAAATTGCAAAAAAGCAATTTGCCGAATATGACAATATGGTATTTATTATATACTAAATATTTAATATATTATTATTATAATTTGAAATATTGCAAAGCGTTCACAAATGATGTATCGCAATTTTTTGAGATTTTGGCCCCCACCCTGTCACACAATTTAATGCAATTATATATGTGAAAAATACATTATGTCACGTTTAGTAAGACCCCCCTCCTCCCTGCGGAAAGTAAAGGGTAGAAATCATATCTCTTTGAATATTGTTATATCTTTGAGATAGAAAGAAATAAAGTTTCTCTATCTTAGTTTATCCCCACTTTATCACTTCAATCACTTTTTATCTCTTCTTCTGTATAAATCTTTTCTTTTTCTTGTTTCTATCCCAGGCTATCTCTCTTTTAATTCCCCTCAATCTCTTTCTATCTTCTCTTTTTATTCAATCTCTTTTAATAACCCTTACTTTACCGCCTTTTATCCTTTTACTATTCACTTCTTTCCCTTTCTGTCCCTATTTAATTCTATCCCCATTTTTATTATAACTATTGCTTTTTATCTTCTCTTCTTCTCAATCTTTTTAAATAACACTTTTCTTATTATCTTCTTTAACAGTTTTTCTATCTACTTTCTTCTCTATCTGTCGATGCTTTAAAATTTTTAATCTTTAAACTGTAATCCAAGAACACACTGATCCCAGCTTATGGCCTTCCTTTGTCCCAGGCTTTTCCTTTTTAATCCTGTCAGTCTCTTTTTATCTCATATTTTTTCTCAATCTCTTCTAATAACTCTTATTTGATCCTTCTACTATTTACTTCATTCTCTATCTATCCTCATTTGATTCTTAGTATTTACATTATTTATTTTCTTTATAAATAACATTTGTTTTATACCGTTCTATTTTTTATCTTTGTACTTATCTCTTTTTATCTATATACATTTTAATCTTAGTACACACTCATCACAATTTACATCTTGGGTTTAATCTAAGTCTATCACTTCTCGATTCAATCTCTTTCCATCACCTACTTTTGTTCAATCTCTTTTGATAACCTTTACTTTATCTCTATATTAATTCTTTTACTATTCACTTTATTTTCTTTTTATTCTCACCTTATTTCTAATGCCATACTTTTTTCTTTTCATCCCTTCGATTCATCAGTCTATTTCTTTCCAATTCGATTTAAAAAGGCCGTCTCTTCTTTTATCTCAATAAATTTGTTATTTATTATGCTCCCTTTAGCCTTTGTACTATTAAACTATTCTCTTTTTTTGCTTTCTAATCCCAATTACATATAAGTACATACAATACTTATCACTTTTATAGCTTCAACTCAATTGCAATTGGTTGCAATAGACTGCAGTCTATTTCCATCCTATATAAAGAGAAATTAAAACTTTAAAGAGGAGATCAACTGAGAGATAAATAGTGATAGAGTAAAAGATAAAAAGAGATCAATACAGTCCCAAAAGTGAAAAGGTAGTTCAAGAAAAATATCTTTCAAGCTAGCGTGGCTGAGTTACATGTGTATTCGACTTGCGTCCCTAAGGTTCAGGGTTCGAGCCTTCCTGCGTGCGAGATTTTTCAAATTTGGTTTTAAGTGTTAGGTATACAATGTTGGTTAATAATGTGAAATGAAATATAAATATAAACAATAAATAATAATGTCATATCAAGTAAATAAATAACTTGATTTGTTTAAAAAGAAGGTTAAAAATAGAAGTACGAAAACTATAAAAATATTTTTTTAAATAATAAATTCAATTGAATTTGTAATACTTCCTAAAGCCTTTAATATTGTTAAAAAAATGAATAACTTGATTTGTTAAAAAAAAAGATTATAAATACAAGTACGAAAACTCTAAAAATATTTCTTTTAAATAATAAACTGAATTGAAATTGTAATACTTCCTAAAGCCTTTAATATTGTTAATAATATTGGTTAATTAATTCTTTATATAATAAAAAAGATAAAAATTTGAAGCAAAGAGAAGTAAAAAGAGATAAAAGTACATAGGTATAAAAAGGATAGTAGGGTAGAAAAAGAGATAGAAATTTGGAGATAAAAAGGTAATATTTAGATAAATAGGTTAACATTTCGGGTATACAAAGTGGTTATTTCAAAGGGATAGAAAGAAAAACTTTATCTCTTTCTATGCACCAAATTTTATCTCCTTCTGTCATTTCTCTTCCAGGAGGGGCTGCCTCCAAAACTTACCATCATTTGGTACGCAACCATACTCTCAACTTGCTCTCTCTCTCCTCTTTCTCTATTTTTAAGGTGTAACATCACCTCAACACTTTTCTATAAATTATTTTTAAACATTTGACCACACTTTCTGCTTATTATCATTCTTAAAATATTTTCGAAATTTTAAGGGTTTTCACAGCACGGAACTAGAAATATTCGCTAGCAATGTTGCATTTTTCGCATGTAAAGCGAGAGCAATGTATGAGGGAGGAGTATCATTTTCATAAAAATAAACAAATTGTCTATAGATTTTTTTCCAAAACTAATATATAATACACAAATACATTTTGAATAGAGCTGTGCAAAATTATTCGACTTGGATTGTCTTATAACTATTTTTTTTGTAGATATATATAAATGAAATGGTTTCCTTCACAAAAGGAGATTGGGATTCGATAGAATCCGAAAAGAAGGAGTCAGTTATGGTTCGAGTTGCAGCAAGATTAATTTGGGGGAACAGTCTCAAAACAAAGTGCTTAGACCCTGAGAGAGCTAATCCAACGTCCGATGGACAACCACGAACTGTTGTGGAGCCAAGGCGAATGGATGCCATTTATGGTAAGTAATAGTAATAACAACAATAATTATTATATTTCTACGTTTAATAAAAACAACGCTTACAACGGATGCTTTTTTTCTATAAAAAAAATAAATGAAATGTTTTTTGAAGAAAGTTAATAGCTGTCGTGTTGTTATACCCTGTAAAAAAAGCAGAATTGACGATGAGGTCCTCCAAAACGTTTTTCGAGTGAAAACCATGTTGATGATAGGGCCAATCTTGCTATTTCACGATCAATACTGTCCTCTTGTTTCTGTCGATTTCGCATTTATTTAAACGCATTCTAATCTAAGAGACTGATTGTTTTATAAAGTGAAAATGTCTATCATGAACAAGAAATATGGAATATTGTTAAATATGAAAAAGTTTAAATCACAGATGGATAAATGTTACCACAAGCTTGTACATAGTAGGTATAGACAAAAAGAAAAAGTCCGGCAATCATTAATGAATTAGTATATGAGGAGCTGTATCAAAGAACTCGGCTGACGCGCAAAAAAGGGATAATACCAGTCAGGTAGAGCAGAGGACCTTTAGGTCTTTAATTGCTGCCTGACTGGTATTATCCTTCTTCTCAAGCATTGAGCGAGTTCTTCGATTCAGCTCCTGATATTAATTCAAGACGGGACAGTTGATTGTTACTTAACTTCACTTAACAAGTAGAAAATATCATGAAAGTGTAAAAAACAAGTTATAGAATGATTAGAATGCCAGTATGTGGCAAATTGTTTTTGATTTAATGTTAAATTGTTATCTATGGATGTATGCGAATCATTAGTAAAAGTTTATGAACGAACTGACAGGTATATTTCACTCACACTACCATGCATAATTTGCTCGGAATTTATCCTATTTCGCATGGTTTTTAAGTAAAAGACACACGAGCCATAGCTTTTGCTACAGCACCATTAAAATAGGATGGATTCCGAGCAAATCACGCATGGTAGTGTGCGTGCAATATACGCAACAGTTCCGCTCATGTGTTTTTAGCATATTTTTTTCTCTGTACATAGAAAGTTTAATAGACAGTTATATAAATTTTAGCAAACAAGTTTTATGTATATTGCTTCACAGTTTGGGAAAATTTCCTTCACTTTTCGTATTAACAAACAACTCGTCATTAATTGTAACTAAAAACATTTTATTTATTCAAGGATTTTGTGTTCAGTATCAAAATACCCACTCAGCAGTGAAACTTTCCTAAAAATTTATTAAATATTTACTTGCAAAGTTTAGTGAAAATTGTTTAAAAATTTAAATATCCCACAATGAAAAAATTTCTAGTAGGTTTGACTATTTTTTAACAACTCTGCATGATTCAATAGGTCCTCAAATGAATTTAAAAAGTTATATTGACAACCCAAAATTATTTAAAAAACTAAGAATGTAGCTTGTGTAATTACATTTTGTAGTTCTTGAAATTTAACTACTTTCTTTTTAGTCGTCTGAACTATTTTTCTTTAACTACATCAAAAGTAGTAAAATCAATTACACAAAAATTGTTAGCAAAAGTAAAAGTTAAAAATTTGGACCTATTTTTTTTAGTGCACTTCAATAAATATTAAGCTTGAAACTTTTTTGGAAATTTTAAGAAAAGTTTGTCTGCAGTATATAGGGGAAAATTCAATTTAAATTTTTAGGAAATTTTTAAATTGCATTTTCGCTTATGGGGCCATTCAAGTATTACGTAAGCATATTTTTCAGGCTTTTAGACCCCCCCTCCCCCATGTAAGATTTTTTTATATGCATTAGCGCCATTTTTTCTAATGGAATTAAGCAATAGCAAAACCCCCCCTCCCCCTTAAATACTTACGTAATACTTGAATGGTTCCTATAAGATATAAGTCGAATATTTAATTTAAATGTTGAGCGAAGTTTTAAATTAAATTTTTAGGAAAATTTGACGATAAACATTTATTGAAGTGGGACATTTAAGTCTACGCATTTTTCCCTAAACTTTGTAATTAAATTTTTCAAAGTTTGGAAGTAAACTTTTCATAAATTTTCAGGTAAGTTTCGGTGCTGTGTGGGTAATATACTGATCCATTAATGATTTACGAACTTTGTCTATTTTATTATGATGATCTTCACAACAGCCCTACACTGTAAAAAATTTAGGGAGTTAACGGACTCGGGAGTTGGGAGTTAAATTTTTAGAGTTAAAAATTAACTCCGAAAGAGAGTTAATTTTTAACTCCCTTCATTTAACACCCGCGGGAGTAATTTTTTTCATGGGGAGTTAGCATTTAGGTGTTAAATTTTAACTCCTTTTATTTAACTCCATTGACATTAACTCCCAAATGGGTGCGACTTTTATAGACTCCCCTGGGGATTTAAAATTTAACTCCTTTTTTTAACAGTGTATGTTAGTATAATGAATTATACTGCTTAAGACTATGATAGCATTTGTTCACCTGTTACATTTTTTTAACTTTTTAACGCTTTAAAAAAATTTCATATTTCTCGTTCGTAATAGTATTTGTTACTCTTTAAAATAATCAGTTTCTTAGATTATAGAATGTCAAACCGGGCCAATAAACGGAAAATCAACAGAAACAAGAGGTAGACAAAAGGTTTTCTTAAATGGAATATTTTCTAAAAACTTTTTAAAATTTATTCGTTTCATAAACAAAATATTTAAAGGGTTTCATGACAGAAAGGGTCAAAACGCTAATTTCTCGAAATTGAGATAAATTAATAAAAAATCAAGTATACTCATTTATACGGTTCTGTAAAAGGATTTTCTCGTAAATATTGTTCAAAATTAAGTAGTTTTTGGCCCAATTTTTTATCACAACCCAGGTGCGAATTTCGGTCGGCCGCCACAGTTGGAACGTCGGGCCAAAGTCGGACCAACTGTGGCAACCGAAGTTTCGGCACCCAAAGGTGGCCCGACTGTGGTTCAATATTTCTCCCAAAGTTGGGCCAACCATGAATGCCGACCGGGAGAACTGATGGTTGCCCCAACTATCAGCCACAGTGGGGCCTACGGTCGGGTGAACTGTGGCCGCCACAGTTGAGAAAATCACCTTTTTTTGGTCGGACCGACCATCAGCCACAGTTGGGCCGACGGTCGGATGAACTGTGGCCGCCACAGTTGAGAAAATCACCTTTTTTGGTCGGACCGACCATCAGCCACAGTTGGGCCGACGGTCGGATGAACTGTGACCGCCACAGTTGAGAAAATCACCTTTTTTGGTCGAACCGACCATCAGCCACAGTTGGGCCGACGGTCGGGTGAACTGTGGCCGCCACAGTTGAGAAAATCACCTTTTTTGGTCAGACCGACCATCAGCCACAGTGGGGCCGACGGTCGGGTGAACTGTGGCCGCCACAGTTGAGAAAATCACCTTTTTTGGTCGGACCGACCATCAGCCACAGTTGGGCCGACGGTCGGATGAACTGTGGCCGCCACAGTTGAGAAAATCACCTTTTTTGGTCGGACCGACCATCAGACACAGTTGGGCCGACGGTCGGGTGAACTGTGACCGCCACAGTTGAGAAAATCACCTTTTTTGGTCGGATCGACCATCAGCCACAGTTGGGCCGACGGTCGGGTGAACTGTGGCCGCCTCAGTTGAGAAAATCAACTTTTTTTGGTCGGATCGACCATCAGCCACAGTTGGGCCGACGGTCGGATGAACTGTGGCAGCCACAGTTGAGAAAATCACCTTTTTTGGTCGGACCGACCATCAGCCACAGTTGGGCCGACGGTCGGTTGAACTGTGGCCGCCACAGTTGAGAAAATCAACTTTTTTTGGTCGGTCCGACCATCAGCCACAGTTGGGCCGACGGTCGGGTACGGTTGTAGTTTATAAAGTTATCACGCTCCTTCTTCAGACATGTGAGCGTAGCATAGTGGTAGCGTGTGTGACTGTAGTGCGTTAGGTTGCGAGTTCGATCCCCCCAAGTGTTAAATATTTTAATATGTTTATAACTAATTTAATGTATGTGCGATAAATGTGTGATCAATGTGAGGTAATTGTCAACTTGCGGGCCTTCAATAAACATTTTTTTATTAACATTTGTCATTGGTTGTCAAGACTACCTTTACTAAAGTTGAGCCGACCGTGGTTACCGAAGGATGCCCAACCATGCGATCCTACGGTCGGCACAACTTTGGCATCCATAGATGGCCCAACTTTGGTGCCAACGGTTGGTCCAACTGTGTCAACCACTGGAAGGCCGGCGTGATCAATCCACATGGTGGCCCGACCTTTGGCTGACCAAGTTGGGCCGACCATGAACATGGTTGGCCCGACTATGGGCCGACCGACAATTCGCACCTGGGAATTATTAGTTCTTGTTGTTAAAAGAACGTTAAATTATGTCAATGTTTAACTAATTTTAATGTAAACATGATAATATGTAGTGGGTAGTGGCTACTACCACCATATCTTCATTACAAAATTCCCTGACCGAGAGAACATTTTTGCCTGATTTTTTGAAACTGTCATATGGCGATTGGTAATGAAAATAATGTTAAAAAAGGTTCAGTAAATATAATAAAGTATAATTTTTATTAAAGTCAAACAATTTGAGATGCTGTAAGACTCAAGACGGGACGAGATAATCATCCTCAAGATGAAGATGAACGTTTTTCTCATCTTGCTTATTCAAGACGAGTTGAAAAAGTAATTAATACCAAGACAAGATTCAAGACTTGAAAATTATAGATAAATGTAATGTTAAAAAAATACAAAAAAATAACCCTTGAATAAATTGTAATTTCATGAATAATAATAATAATAATAATAATAATAATAATAATAATAATAATAATAATAATAATAATAATAATAATATTAATAATAATAATAATAATAATAATAATAATAATAATAATAGTAATAATAATACAGCTGTATTTTATGAAATTACCCTGTGAATTTTAGTTACAAAAGTATAATTTGTTTAATTTTTTTGAAAATTTTCAATATATTGTATAAGTTTTTAAAAATTTCCAGAAAAGAAAAAAATTTTTAATTAGTAATAATATAGCAAAATCTGAAAACAAAAATTATGTGACATAAAATGCTACTCTGCAATCATATTTAAGATTAGTCTTAAGAAGTAAGAAAAATGAGGTTTTCCAGAGCGCGTCACATATGTATATATTGTATTCAAATTCTCTAACTGGTGGGCACTCTAAAATTTCATGTAACTAAATATTGTTCTTTTGTTAATTTTTAAATATTGATGATTATAGATTGCATTTAAATTTTGTGTTCTGTTTACTTTCAAAAGTAAACATTACAAACGATAGACGAAAACTGTAATTTAAACAAAAAAGAGGATAAAGAAGAATTCACGATTATAAATGAAGAGTACAAAAGTAAGACAATTAAATTTTTGTCTGATTCTATAGGTAATATACATCCCAGAAAGGAAATATGAATATGAGAATATGTGTCCAAAAAAACATAACACATTTTAAAGGGGAAGGAGGCTTCTTGTTTTGTTACATCATACTTAAATACTTATATAACGAGACTTCGGTATCCGTTATTAGTTTTCTTTACTATTTTATAGTGGCGGTTGCTATGCCTATGGTATGTCACATCAAAAGAATAAATAAATAATAATACCAATCTTAAACTCTACGGACCCCATCGTAATGTAGATCAAAAAACTAAAATGATTTTCAATGAAGATGTTAAAAGCTAGTTAACTACTTAATTTTTTTTAGATAAAATAAAATTTGCCGATTTTATATTAGATTTACAAGCAGTTTTTATATCGTATTTCTTCTAAATATCGACGCTAGTTTTTTTTAGTTGGTATTTCTTTAAGATCCTATACATAGTTTACTAGCCTTTAGCATCTTCATTCAAAATCATTTAGTTTTTTTGTTCTGGATTTTTAATTGCAAATTGTAGTAGGTAGTCCATGCAAAGGCCTAGTATAAGAAGTGTTTCAGGGTTGCCACAGGTCTGGAAAGCCGGGAAAAGTCAGGGAAATTCAAAATTGAGAAATTGTGGCAACCCAGAGTTTTAATTAATCGCAACTACTATGCTGTATTTTTATAAAAAAAATGTTTAAATGTATTTTTAAATACACAAAAAAGATTTACCACAATGAAGTCACGCAATCTTACGAAATTTAAGGCGTGTTGTAAGTCCCAGTAAAAAAAGAAGAATTGGAAGATAGCGAAATCACATTGGCGGTGAATTTCTGCCAATCCGTTTTCGAGAGAAAACCGAATTGGGAGAATTCTGCCAATTAGAGGTGTGCATTTAATCGAGTCGACTCGAAAATTATTCGACTCGACAACAGAAAACTCGAGTCGGGAATAATTCGAATCGAACTAGCCAATTCGAAACTTCAAATTCGAATTTCGAATTGGCCGATTCGAATCGAAAGTAAATTCGAATCGAACTAGCTAATTCGAAACTTCGAATTCGAATTTCGAATTGGCCGATTCGAATCGAAAGTAAATTCGAATCGAACTAGCCAATTCAAAGTTTCGAATTTCGAATTGGCCGATTCGAAAATCGGAGTTTCGAATTGTACAACTTAACTCGGTTATTTAATTCGCACAATCATTTTGACAGAAAGCCTAACCTAAAATTAGTAGGCTGGTATTCATAATACACACTAAAAAAAAAATTTTCTGTAGATATACAGTTTTATTTAGAATTTTATAGAAACTTATAAAATAACGTCTTTAGAAGTAGTGAATTTAAAATTCCGTCTGTAAAATTAATACTTTGAATGTGTCAATTTTACAATTTTCTGTAAATTTACCACTCTGAAAGTAGGTAATATTTTTGTCTTTTTATTACCTACTTTCAGAGTAGTAAATTTACAGAAAATTGTAAAATTGACAGATTCAAAGTATTAATTTTACAGACGGAATTTTAAATTCACTACTTCTAAAGACGTTATTTTATAAGTTTCTATAAAATTCTAAATAAAACTGTAAATCTACAAAAAAAATTTTTTTAGTGCATCTATCTAGTACTTAGAAACTTT
Source organism: Leptopilina myrica (nomen nudum) (assembly GCA_032872475.1). Classification (NCBI taxonomy): domain Eukaryota; kingdom Metazoa; phylum Arthropoda; class Insecta; order Hymenoptera; family Figitidae; genus Leptopilina; species Leptopilina myrica (nomen nudum). The sequence goes on along the minus strand of CM065461.1, from coordinate 2,737,587 downwards.
TTCTTAAAAATGTAAATATGTTTTTTATTAATTCTATAATTTTAATATATAAATAACATACAAATACCAATAATGTGTTAAAATAAGGTGTCTCTAATAATTAAAAATAACCGAGTGATACAATCATTATCAATTCAATTATTATTTGCAAGAATTTTTAACTAAAATTCTGTTTTAAATCGATTGTTCTTTGAGAATTTTCAAATACATTACTTTACAATATTCAATTTTACGAAATTTCAAGTATTCCTAAATTCTTCAAATAAATAAATATTAGAAAATAAAAACTTAAATTAATATTTGCAAAATTCAATTAAACTTATTCAAAATCGAATTGTTTTTAAAAATTCACGCTATTCACTCTAAATCTGAATCAGTGAAAATTTTGACTGATTTCAATCAGTGGCCCAGTTTTCTTTAATTCATCAGTGAAATTTCACTGACAATCAGTGGTTTTTAAGTGAGAATCAGTGAAATTCTACTGATGAATTAAAGAAAACTAGGCCACTGATTTGAAATCAGTGAAAATTTCACTGATTCAGATTTAGAGTGTATTGCTTTTAATATTTAATAGTAATCTAAAATTTTAACTGAAATTCATTTTTAAATCAATTTTTATAAGATAATTCAAAAAAAATTTTAAGAATAATGACATTTTTCGAGAAATTCGATTAAAATTGTATTAAAAATAATTTAATTTTTGCAAAGAATTTTACTGTTTATAAATAAAATAAAATTATTTAAAAGGATTTATTAAAATTTTAGAAGATAACTAATTTCTTATTAGATATACTCTATAACAAATTAAATAATGAATTTTTTCGTGGAATTTTTTAAAAAATTTTACAATTTAAGAAAATAATTAAATTTTTTTGAAGTATTTATTAAAATTTTAGAAAATAATTGTATTTATTCGTAAAATGTTATTAAAATTTTGTTTAAAAATAATTTAATTTTACAAAGATTGATATTATTTAGGAAAATAATTGAATTCTTGCAAAGAATTTAAATATTTCCAATATGTTCAATATTTAATATTTTCAATATTTCCAAAAATTCAAATACATACACAAACAAGATTCAAAATTATAAATTAAAATTCCCCCAAAAAACTATTTTTTTAAATTATCAAAAAATTCTTCAATTGTTCTTGAAACATTAAATTTATTTATTTATTAAAAATTGTGCAAAAGATTTGCAAAATGAGTTTTTTTCCTTATGTAATAGAAACAATAAGCGAAATATTTCCTTCACTTTCAACAAGTTTCTAAGTACTAGATAGCTATATTATGAATACCAGCCTACTAATTTTAGATTAGGATTTCTGTTAAAATAATTGTGCTAATTAAATAACCGAGTTAAGGCCGAATAGGCCAATTCGAAATTGGAACTCGGAGTTTCGAATGAGCTAGTTCGATTCGAATTTACTTTCGATTCGAATCGGCCAATTCGAAATTCGAATTCGAAGTTTCGAATTAGCTAGTTCGATTCGAATTTACTTTCGATTCGAATCGGCCAATTCGAAATTCGAATTCGTTGTTTCGAATTAGCTAGTTCGATTCGAATTTACTTTCGATTCGAATCGGCCAATTCGAAATTCAAAACTTCGAATTTCGAATTAGCTAGTTCGATTCGAATTTCTGTCGATTCGAATTTTGCACACCTCTACTGCCAATGCAGAATCTTTCGATTGAACGATTATTAACTCGATTTAGCATTCAAATCGATAAGATTAATTGTTCTCAAGATTAGAAATACGGATTACTAACAATAAATATGTCACGTTCCACGATGAAAGGGACCTTAGCTGGTTTTGACAGAACTAAAATTGGAAGTACAATTAAATAAAAATGACTGATCTTGAGAACAATTAATCTTATTGATTTGAATGCCAAATCAGGTTAATAATCGTTCACTCGAAAGATTTAAGAAGAAAGTATTGAAAGATAGCGAAATCGCATTGGCAGAATCCTCCCAATTCGGTTTTATCTCGAAAAAGGATTGGCAGAAACTCACCGTCAATGCGATTTCACTATCTTCAACCAAAATAGATCTTTATTTCTGCCTCTAAAGTGATGTTACCTTTTAAATGATTAGAAAAACTTTTTAATGTGTTAGTTTCTCCCATGAAAATCATGAAATTGGCTTTTAACCCTTTTTGTCATGAAACAAAATTTATTGTGGTAAAAAATCTTCCTTTCCTATAAATTATAAACACATTACATTGCATATGTCTTAATAACTTAGAAACAAACTCTAAAGACTATTTTTTAATTTTAGTTCTAACAATGAATGTCTAAGACACCAAAACGTCTCCAACCAAAACCTTTTTTTCGGTGAATAGGTCTCAAGATACTTCCATTTTATTCCATTGTTAGAACTAAAATTAAAAAATAGTCTTCAGAGTTTGTAAAAAATAAATAAATAATATAATAATAATATTTTTTTTATAATAGGAAAGGAAGATTTTTTTACCACCTTGAATAAATTATATTGCAAGTTTGATTTTTTGTTATTTTTTTCCAAATAATAGATATTGTGGGAAAACGTTTAGAAGAAAGGAAGAAATTTATCGCCAGGAAGAAATTGATTTCTTTTGTGAGAAATAATTTCTCTTCAATGCTGAACGACATGAATAAGAAAAATAGAATGACGAAAGATAATGTGAAGGAGTATTTAAAGTTAAAAGAAAAATATGGTAAGTCTAACAATATAGTCACATAATTTAGTCAATATTTCTACAGCAATATTAAACTTCGGAGAACACATGGGGGGTTTTTTGACCCCACGCTTTTTTACTAAAAGCTTTTTATCTTTTTTAAATATTTTTAATATGAATTTTCAAGTATACAGACCTATGGGACTATCTTGTGCACTTAAAGAAATGAAATATTTTTCAGAAATTTCTTATTTAGTAAGTAAAGAAGATTCTGTGTATTATTTTTATACATTTCTGTCTCACTCTTTTGTCAAAAAACTATAAATAATTTAACTGAAGCCACTCAAACGCTTAAAACTTCAACCTGAGCTCAACACACTCAAAAAAATAACTTTTATCAATATTTATGTTTTTCAAATAAGTTTAAAAACTATTTCTTTCGTTCCTCATAAAATAACTTAAAAACTAAATTAAATAATAAATTGTTATTTATAAAACCTTGAAAAAAGAATTTTCAAATTTTTGAAAAATCTCATTCAAAACGTTTAAAAAAACTCCTACGACAATAATGTTTTAAAGTCATTTGAAATGGTAATTTTATAATTATTCTAATATATTACTGTAAAATATATATTAAAAAAGAAAATAACTATTATTTAATAACTGACTAATATATAATTAAAAGAAAGGTTGTTAATTTTTAGTTAATCCAGATTTTAGCAAAATCGTAGTGTTTTATTTAACGTTTTGTTGCATAATATCAACAAAAAAATGTTTACCAGCTCATTCTTTTTTAATTTACTCTGTAATATCTAGAGAAAAGATTTAATGACGTTAAAAAAAATGTTTAGGCTACATTAATAATAATAATATTTATTTACTCTCCCTGCTAAAGCAGGGTTCGAGGCTCTATATACAAAACTCTTAAAACTAAACCTAACTTACAAAAGAAACCTTAAAATTATTTGCAAAATCACCCAAACGCAAACAAAAAGTTTCCTCTCTCTCTTCATATCTTCAAGTGCCTGGGCACTTATCATCAGCATAAGGTAATGTTATTCAGTGTGACGTTTTTCCATAGTAAAGAATATGGGATACGTGACCACTGAATAACACAACCATAAGCCATCGAATAAATTCTCCCATTTCCCAAAATCACCCCTCCCTTCCCTCTTTTACTCATTTTTTCCTCCAAATCTGCCATCAAAAAGGCTAAAAAGAATTGGACTCAACGGGCAACCCTGCATTAATTTCCTACCCATCCAAAACGTGTCTCCAAATACTTCTCCTACTCTCACTCTTGCCCTCACATCCTCATACAACTCCCTGATCCGCTCTATAAGCCCCCTCTCTATTTCTATTTCCCGCAACGTTTCCAAAGCACTCCCCTGTTGATCGACGGGAATGCCGCCTTAAAATCAACAAAAAGAGCCACTAATTTCCCTTTCTTCTTCTTCAGTTCCTTCCCCACCAAAAAATTTAAGGAGTATATATGGTCAATAGTGCCCATCCCTTTACGAAAGCCTGTCTGATTTTGTGGTATCCCTCCTTTTTTCCACATATTCTTCCAATCTTCTCCTCAAAATATCAGCATATACCTTGTATCCGACCGGCACTAAAGTAATTCCTCTGTATTCCTCCACCTTTTTCCCTTCCCCTTTCTTAACTACCGGCATAATCACTACAGTTTTTCATCCCTTTGGCCATTCATGTCCCTTCCACACTTTATTAATGACTTCCCACATCTCTTTCCTAACCACTTCTCCCCCATATTTCAAGCATTCTGCTTCTATCCTATCGAAACCAACTGCTTTATTCCCCTTTATACTGTCAATTACAATGTATACTTCCTCCCTGCTTATTTCCTCCTCCACATCTTCGTCTACCAGCATTCTTCTTTTCCCTACCACTTTACCATTAAACCCACCATTCAGATTTTTGAAATATCTTGTCCATTGCTGAATACTTATCCCTCTGTCCACAGCTCCTTTCTTTTTCCTTTCTCTATTTATCACCTCCCATTCCCTCTTCTCCATTATAGCCGCTTCCACTTATACTAAAAACTTACTTTTTTTCCGTTCTATCATTTTTTCATAAACAGTTTGCCTCTTCTTATATTCTCTTCTGCCTATGTAGCCTCTTCTCAATAACTTAATATTCTTCTTCATCTCCTCCTTACGTGACTTACATTCCTTGTCCCACCATCCCCTTTTTTCATTTTCTTTCCCTTTATCCTTTGGTATCCTCTCTTTCACCTTCTGTACGGCTTTGCTCATATTTTCTATATGCTTTGACTCCCCTACATACATATTTGTTTCCTCATACCATTGTCCTCCTCCTAGCTTCCCCGTCCATGCGTTCAAATCGCCCCCTATAAGCACCAATCTATCTTTCCCCCTATCCATTTACTCCTCCAGAGTATTCCATCCTTCGTCGTCTCCTCTTCACCTGTATACACCGACGATATTTAATTCTTCTCTCCCCAGTTCTAACCATCTAGCCATCTCTTTTCATTTCTTTTATTTTCTTTCCCTCTCTTAGTCCTACTTTAACCCAAGTAATAATTCCTCTTGCACTTCTACCCTCCCCCACCTCTTTTCTTGTCCATTGGAATCTCCATCTATAACCTCCTGGTAATTTTTTTCCTTACCTTCTCCCATTCTCTTGTCTCTACCCATATTTCCAATAGAAATAAAACTTCCCACATTCCCAGCGTCCTCCAAAAACCCTCATCTTTATTTTTCCAGCCTCCTATATTCCAAAAACCCACCCTTATACTATCTTTTTCTTTTTCCTTTCCTGTTCTCGTCGCCCAAACCCCCCATCCCCTCTTTTCCCAACTACTGATCCTATGTTACCCTCCACCCTCTTTTGTACTCCATTAATCCACAAGCAATCACTACCCATTATCACCTTTTTACCCTTTCCCCTTTCTTCCCACGCTTTATCCCTTAATAGCCAATACCTTCTTCTTTCCGTCCATGATTTGTCCTTCTCAATTCTTTCCTCCCTAACTTTTAATTTCTTCTTCAGCTCCATTACCTGCTTTCTCTCCTCTTCGTCACCCAATTCTACCACCCAAATCTTTGGGTTCTCTTATCCTTCTCCTCCCACTCCTTTCATTCTGTTTATGTTAACCTTTGCTCCTATCTCATCCAGCAGTGCTCTTACTTTCTCCTCCCTCCTCTTGTCTCCCCTTTATCCCTCTAATTACAATTCCACACTTCCTCTTCTCTCTCTCCAGCCTTTCCACTACCCTTGACAAATCTGCCATTTTTTCTCCAGTTGTCCGGTTTAAGCTCCTCCCTCCCATTGACCATACACTACAATCCCCCCCCTCTCATCTCGAGCTGCTCCATTGTCCTCTCCGAAATCTTCATCTCTGCGCTTCTCCTGCACTCCATCTCTTCCTAAGACATTTCCATCGCTTGTATCCTTTGTAATAGTCCGTCCTTCTCTCTTTTCTATCTTGCCTCCCAGATTCCCCACATCTCTTTTATTTCCACTACTGCCCCCTTAATCCTATCCATTTTTTCATCCCTTATCTTTTCCCTTTTAACACATTCTTTCCTAGCCTCCTTAATTTCCAGGCCCAATTTTTCGATTCTTTCTTTTCAACACTCCTTTACTCTGCCCACCCTTTTAAACATTATATAAAAAGACAAAGTTTGATGCTCAAAATAGCCCCATCTCGGGGGCTATTTTGTTCACTACTTTTAATTACTACAACTGAGAAAAAAAAATTTTTTCATTGCCCAACTCATAGGAAATCTTCAAAAGGATGTCTTCAAAACATATCAAAAGTTGGTTTTCTTTTTTCTTTTAATTCTGAATTTTAGTAAATCATCGAGTCAAAAAAAAACTATTTGGTGCACAAAATAGTCCTGGTTGACGGTATTTAAAATAAATATTCTGTTGAGGAGAGATGTTTTTCTTTGACAAGAATTAAGAATAAATTATTTAAAAATGTTATTATTCATTTAATTTGAATATAAGAATAATCATTATTTTTTCAGGTTCAGCTAATCTCGATGATGAAAATGAATTGTGAGATCGACGTTTTCAACTTTTAATATTTCAGTTTTAATTTTATATAATTTTTAGTAAAAGGGCTTTACTTTATTATAATGTATAGAAAAATTCTATAAAAATTTATATGTGAACTTTAAATAAACAATTAATCTTTTTCGAAAAGGTGCATTTTTTAAAAACATTATTATGAATAGGATACTTCATTAATTCATTAATCACTAGCAAAGTCCTACGCGCGCGATGCTCGCGTGAATGATTTACATAGTTATCACGGTAGCAATCTGACCTGCTTTCCACAGAAATAATTTAATAATTTCAATTTATATTCTTGCATGTTTGCAATAGTTATGTTTTTTTAAAAATGTCGGTATTTCAACTATATTATCATTTCCACGCCTTAGAAGCCATTTAAAAAAATTGCAAGATCTAAGGCGGGGAAAGCAGTGATTTTTATTTTTTTCACAAATTTTTTAGAAATCCTAAAATATAAAATAAATCATTATCAGAAAAAATCAAAATCACTGCTTTCCCCGCCTTCAATCTTCTTGCAAAATTTTTTAATGGCTTCTAACATTAAAATAAATAATAAGCAAACGATAAAAATTGCTTCCAAGGGGTGGGATTTTTTAATGGCTTCTGTTATTAAAAAATATGTAATTACCAAGTGAAAAAACATTCCCTAAAGATATTTAAAATTTTCTAAAAAAATTTTTTTATAAATATATGAACCCTTTAACGACGAAATATGCTGCTTTTTAACATGAATTTCAAACGTCTACAATTAGTAGAAAAAAGCCATAAAATTTTTTAAAAGTCCATATCCTACTATTATTGGGGTCGCTCTATCGAATGGCGTGGTCAAAATTTTCAAAAAATGATAGTAAACCCTCCTTTTTTTCAAAAACACTTAAAAATGTCAAGTTTTTTTAATGCAATTTTTTTTAAAGAATTTTTTTCTTCGCCATAACAATTTTTAAATAGAACAAAAAGTATCAGAAACGTGTTCCCGATAGTTGTACTTGAAAAATATCCATTTCTAATTTTCATTTTGATTTTGAATTTAAAATAAAGCTTGAAGGACAAAAAAATTTTCTAATTTTACGCAAGATTACAAACTTTTTCAAAATTGCTAAAATGTAATTGAAATTTTTTACTCGGAGATTTTGGGGATCGCTGATTACGAATCTAAAGTCAGATTCAAAAAATTCAAAATGACGGATCCAATATGTCGGCTTAATTTTCCAAAATTACTGAGATTTACATGGAATTTTGTTAATCTAGGGTTTTTGGGGTAGCTCATTTTGAATATGAAGTCGCCTTCAGCCTTTAAATAATTAAAGTTGCCCGATTCTTACCATGAGGAGGTAGGCGATATAGAGAATCATTTTTTTTTCTTTTTCAGTAATTTTTAATTTTTTTTGTTTTTTGGTTTTGTTTATTTATTTTTGTTTTTTCAATTTTATAATTCACTTCTTTCAACTTTTTATTAGAAACTATTAATTTGTATTATGCGCTTTTTTGAAGCAATTGTCATAGAAATATAACTTGTATGTTTTTCCTTGTTCAGATTTTGCATTTTGAGGTGCAACAATATCGAGGTAAATGCTGTTTTTTTGTCTTATGACTGACGACTTTCCCGTTCTTACTTTGTTCAAATAATCTTTACTGATAAAAATAGCCAAAAATTTTGTACTTTTTTTTTCCGAACAAGGAAATATTGCAAAACATGCAAGTTATATTACTGTGCCAATTGTTTCAAAAAGCGCATAATACAAATTAATAGCTTTCAATAAAAAGTTGAAAGAAGTAAGTTATAAAATTGAAAAAAAAACAAAAAAAATCAAAAAAACCAAAATACAAAAAAAAATTAAAAATCACTGCAAAAGTAAAAAAAATGATTCTCTATATCGGCAACCTTCTCGTGGTGAAAATCTGGCAACTTTAATTATTTAAAGGATAAAGGAGACTTCATATTCAAAGTCAGCGACCCCGAAAACCCCAGAGTAACAAATTTCATGCAAATCTCAGTAATTTTGAAAAACTTAAGATGCCATTTTGAATCCGCCATTTTGAATTTTTTTAATCTGACTTAATATTTGTAATCAGCGACCCAAAAACCCCCGAGTAACAAATATCAAGCAAATCTGAGTAAATTAAAAAAATTAAGCCGCCATTTTAGATCCGCCATTTTGAATTTTTTGAATCCGACTTCAGATTCGTGATCAGCGACCCCCAAAACTTCCGAGTAACAAATTTCAATTAGATTTGAGCAATTTTGAAAAAGTTTGTAATCTTGCGTAAAATCAGGAAATTTTTTTGTCCTTCAAGCTCCATTTTAAATTCAAAATCGAAATAAATAAAAATTAGAAATGGATATTTTTTAAGTACAACTATCGGGAATACGTTTCTGATACTTTTTGTTCGATTTAAAAAATATTATGGCGGAGAAAAAAATTCTTTTAAAAAAAATTGCTTTAAAAAACTTGACATTTTTAAGTATTTTTGATGAAAAGAAGGGTTTAATATCATTTTTTGAAAATTTTGACCACGCCATTAGAAAGAGCAACCCCAAAATTAGTAGGATATGGCCTTTTGAAAAATTTTATGGCTTCTTTCTACTAATTGTAGGCGTTTGAAATTGATGTTGAAAAGCAGCACATCTCATCGTTAAAGGGTTAACTTTGGAAATTTAAATGTAAAAATGATGAAAATTATTTTTTCCAAAGAAGAATAGAATTTTATTAACAAATTATGATAAGAAATAGTAATTTTATAATTTTTTTTCTTCATTTTCAAAAAGAAATTTATAATTTTGTAAACAGAATTGTAATTAAGAAACAGAAAATTTAATTTTTATTTTTAAACAATTTTCTAATTTTTATCAAGATTATGGAATTTTAGAAATTTTAGGAAAATATACATTAGAAATTATAACTTTTTAAAAAACTTTTTTCAGAAAACAGATTTAATTAGAAACTGCCTTTTTAGACAAAAAGGTGTAAAAAATACTTTTTTAAAAAAATAGGTAATGTTCGCCTACCCTAATAATGTAGGGTGGGGGGGGGGGGTGAGTGGACAATTTTTCTATGTTAACTTACATGAGTGGGTACCTGGTTAAACAAATTTCTTACGTAAGATACAGTGTTAGAAATTTTTGTCGGATTTTTCAGAAACAAGCAACGGAAGTTTTATGCAGTTACATGTTACGTAAAATTTAGAAACGTTTTATTATTTTCAGTTGCATAGGACTGAACAAATATTCAGTCCAATTTACCAAAAATTTTGTTACCGTTTCGTAATTTTCAGTAATGGGTAATATCATAAAACTTGCGTTGCTATTTTCTGAAAGTTTTGTTACAGTTTCGTAATTTTTAGTTACTCTCTACACTTTTTGAAACCATTCCCAAATTTTCAGTTACATTTAATTAAATTTCCTTAAGTTGTTACTGAGTTTAGCTTGGCTGAAAGTTAAAATTCCGATACTCATTAAGGATTTTTACTAAAAATTTTAAATTTTAAGTAACATTTAGAAATTGTAAGAAACGTGTAGTAAATTTCAAGTAAATGTAACTTATGAATGCTTTCAGTACTGTCATTTAAAAAATTACATTACCCGATTCTGAGTGTAACCAGAATGGCAAGAGTATCAAAAAAATGTAAAAAATGCGGAATTTTTTTTTGAAGTTTATTGAATTATCATTTTATTTTATTTTGACTGAATTTACCAAAAGAAATAAAAATTCTAAAGATTTAATTAAAAACACTATTTTAATCTAAATACCATACTAAATATTTAAACTTCATAATTTAAGTGTCTTTAATAAATTTATTTATGTCAAACAGAAGTATCAAATAAAATTCAGTTCACTAATTAAATAATATTGTAAAAAAAATTGTTCGACGTCAGAATTTAAACTTTTTATCAATGCCAAGTTTGATAATTTCATTATTAACAAAATAAAAGAGAATTCTTGAAAAATTACATTTATTTACCATTTCTAACATCAGTTGAATGTCTTCATTATTTTTCTTTTATTTGTAAAAAAAATTTCTTTGTATCAAGTGGTTATCACAAATATGGGAATACTCATAACTAAAATTTTTATCAAAACATTAATTACTATAGAAAAACAAAAGACGACACTTTCTGTTCACGGAATACCAAATTATTATTATGTATATATATATATGTTAATTACAAATAATGATAAATTAATAAATATAATAGTTTATACTGAACTTCTTATCTACGAACACATACTACTTACCAGAATAAAAGGTATGTGCGAATTCAAAGGTTATACACGTATAATACATATAGTACTTACCAGCGTAAAGGTATGTATGAACTTGTCAAGGAACGTTCGAAGGATACCACGTAGGAACGCACACTACTTACCAGCGTAAAGGAATGTATGAACTTGTCAAGGAACGTTCGAAGGATACCACGTAGGAACGCATACTACTTACCAGCGTAAAGGTATGTATGAACTTGTCAAGGAACGTTCGAAGGATACCACGTAGGAACGCATACTACTTACCAGCGTAAAGGTATGTATGAACTTGTCAAGGAACGTTCGAAGGATACCACGTAGGAACACATACTACTTACCATCGTAAATGTATGAATGAACTTGTCAAGGAACGTTCGAAGGATACCACGTAGGAACACACACTACTTACCAGCGTAAAGGTATATATAAAACAAAAGATCCCATTCAGGAACATTTACAGTTTCCTAAGAAAACAACTCTGTACATTGTAGAATCAATCAAAGGAACACACACAGGATCATATTCATGATCATGCAAAGGATTTTTGCCAGGGTTGTTTATGAAAGAACCTGTACAAGTTCTGACGTAGGAAACATCATAAGATCCTATGTTGTTATCACTTTCATTACATAGGAAACCATGATAGATCGTACACAAGTTCCTTACAGGATCTCAAGTGACAAGGTTCCCACATGAGAAACTATTCAGGAACTTACGAGAGATCTTGCGAAGGAACTTGATATAGGAACCTGTGTGTGATCCTTCGCAGGAATTTTCAATAGGGCAATTATTGTTCCACTCACGGATATTCAAATTGAGAGTACCGAATTTGATAAAAAAAAAATCTATAAAGTTAAGTGCCTCAGAGACAAGGAGAAATGGTGCGATGCATTTATTGGATTTATAGAAGAAAGTAAGTATATCTATTTGGCTATTATGCAAGAGTCGTGACAGAATCTGTTAAAATCAGGACAAAATTCAAGACTCGAAAATTATCGTTGAATATAATATTTTAATTTCGATTTTCTTGATTAATTATAGTTTTACTAAATTGTTTCTTAATTCCGTGATTTTTTTAATCTGTGTCTCAAGACGGGACTTTTTGGAGACAAGGCGAGATTGAAAAGTATTTCGTCTTGACTGGTTTTGCAGCAACTCTAGTCCGGATGTATGTATATGTCTTGTGTGGATATCATTTTTTGTGAACAAGATTTTGCAAGAAATCTGGTGATCATAAAATAAAGTGGTCCAAAAATTTTTTTGACCATAAAAAAAATATTTTTAAATACATATTTAAAAAAAAAAAATTTTTTGAGTGGAGAACCCACCTTTATTTTTACAGCTTTACAATTAAATTATTAGACAAGGTAA
>CM065461.1:2651751-2724751 GCA_032872475.1 Leptopilina myrica (nomen nudum) | reverse complement strand
TTAAATAAACGAATTTTTTCTATTTTTAATCGCCTAAAGCGACATTTTTTCATCTTAAAATCGATCCGAGGCTTAATATTCTTATTATATAAAATAATTATTTTATCACTCTGTATCTTTAATTATAAGAAACCAAGAAGAAATCGATCACTCCGTTTATTCGATCAGGAGTGACCGATTTTTCCATGTTTTATAATATTAATTATTGTTTATAAGATTTTAAATAAATTTTTTTAATCAACAGTGCTAATGTTCTTTTATTTTTAGGAAATCGACCAACTAAAGTGAGTGATATTGCTTTACAAAAAGGTAACAGAATTTCGACAGGGGCGATTCACAAAATGAAAAAACTAAGTTATTCTGATATCGCAAAACTGGACTGGTCTTCACTTCCCTTGGACGAAAATTCATTCGATGATGGATTCATTACTGTCGACAGGAAGAAGGCAGCTAAGAGACAAGGTAAAAAAATTTAATTACATTTAAATTTAAATAATTAATAAACTAAAATGCAGGGTTCCAACGCAACATGGAAAACCTGGAAATGTCTGAGAATTTTGATCGAAATCTTGGAGAATTATTGTTTTCTAATTGTGTTAATTCTTGAAATCCAATTTTATTTAAATATTTCTAAATTGAGCCGCCGGATCGTAGAAGGGCACGTACATTTTTCTCGGGCGAAATCGAAGTCCCCTGAACATCCCAAATTCAACTTCTGAATTTAAATGTTTAAAATATATATCCCTACAGGAAATTTAATTGTGCATCTTTTTTTCTTTTAAATTTTTATTGTATCTATTACCGTTTTCGAAATATAAGGAAAAAACTGTTTTTTTAAAAAGCAAAATTTTTATTGGGTAACGCATATTTTCGTTTTTGTTTCATTAAGAAATTTGTAAAATTAACTGAGTAATCGCGAGTTGAAGTGAAAAAAACAATAAAAATTTCGCTCTTTAAAAAAACAGTTTTTTCCTTATATTTTGAAAACGGTAATAGATACAATAAAAATTTAAAAGAAAAAAAGATGCGCAATTAAATTTCCTATAGGGATTTATATTTTAAACATTTAAATTCAGAACTTGAATTTTGGATGTTCAAGGGACTTCGATTTCGCCCGAGAAAAATGTACGTGCCCTTCTACGATCCGGCGGCTCAATTAATTAAATTTTAAAAGAGTTGCGTTTACAATTTTCAATTATTTTCCGATGAATAATCAAATTTTTAAAGACATTCAATTATGTTTCTAAATAATAAAACTCATCGCAGAATTTCAATTATTTTTAATACGACTTTAATTGAATTCTTTGAAAAATGTAAATTTCATTAAAATTCAATGTCTTCAAAGAATTAAAATATTTCCAAACCTTTTTATGAAATTCTACCTAGAATTCAATTCAATTTTTTTCCAAAATAATTGTAATAAAATTCTAAGTATGAATTTAATTAATTTCAATAAATTATCAAAATTCAATTGTTTGTAATATCTATTATTTAAATAAAATTTTACAAAAGAGTCCAATAGCTTAAAAAGAAATTTAAATGAAATTCCTTTTAAGAATTCAATTATTTTTAAAAGAAATGAAATTTTTCGCAGAAATTCAATTACATTCAAGGGATTTTTTTAAGAGTTAACAGTTTTTCTATTAGAAATGGATTTTAGTTAAAATTTTACATTACAATAATTGAATATTAAATTACATTTTGATGAATAAAAAAAAACATTTTTTTACAGTTATCGATGCAACGCTTATCGGAGAGCTGTATGTTGAGACAGCAACTGCTCACAAAAAACTGAAGGAGTTAAGCGATGCCTTGAACAACTGCCCGAATTGTGTTCGCATTCGGGAGGAAAAAGATAAATGGGACCAGATCCGGTTTAAAACGAGCCAACGCCTACGAGATTATTCCCAGTAATTATTAATTAAGGACACATTTTTTTTTATTATTTTATTCAAATATTTTTCTACCTCGTTCATCTTATCCAGTGGGATATAAAATGAAAAGATGATCCCAAAGTTTTGAACGTTCAAATGACCGAAATATTTTTTATTGAAGATATTTTAATAAATTACTAATCATAAAAAAATTTAAAAATTAAAATTTTACATTTACAAACTAAGCAATTAATTTTTTTTGTTAGTGATACAAAATAATTGCAATAAAAATTTAATTTTTAGAAGAAATAAATAAATTTCGTTCACTTCAACGTTCAAAACTTTATAAATATAAAAGTGATATTAATATTTAATAGAATATTTATTAATAATAACATATAGTTTGACAGATATAAATAAATTTTTTTATTACACTGAAAAAAAATTTATTTGATTTAAATAACCGATTATTTGATTATTATTAAATAAATATTTGCTTGAATCAAATAAATTGTATTTGAATCAAATATTTCAGTATTTGAAGCAAATATTTCAGTATTTGAAGCAAATACTATTTAATTGATTCAAATAAAAATTATTTGATTCAAGTAAATATTTATTTAATAATAGTCAAGTAATAGGTTATTTGAATCAAATCAATTTTTTTTCAGTGTATAAGAGGACAGTATTAGTATTCAAAGTTGTGAGATTATTGTGAAAGTTGAAGTTTTAAACGTCTAAATGAACGAAATATATTCATTTCTTCTTCAGATTAAATTTTTATTACTATTATTTTGGGTTATTATCAAACCAATTACTTATAATGTTTCTAAATATAAAATTTGAAATTTTAATTGGAATTGCAATCAATAATGTATGAAAATATTCTTAACAAAAAATATTTCGTTCATTTCAACCTGTTCAAAACTTTTTTTCATGTAAAAGTGATATATTAATGTTTAATAATGTATTTATCAATATTTATTTTTTATGTTACAAGACAGCATAATTTATGTTTATAAAAAAATTTCTTTTTTCTTCAAAAAAAGAATTAAGACTGCAATTTGTGTTAATTACTTTAAGTAAAATAAATATATATATATATATGGGTGATTTGAAATTTCTAATACATGAGTAATGAATGTAAAGCTGGTAAAATTCTAAGATAGCCTTTACTAAAATTTTTGTAAAAATTTGAAGTGATTACAAATGAATTGCAATTGAATATGTAATTATTTAAGCCAATGAGAAAGAGGCTATGGCTTGTCAAAATTATGTTTATGTTACGAATGAAAGAGTCAACTTCACGTTGGAAACGTAAGTCTCACTGAAGACAAAAAACTGTCGGATAATTTGAATGGTACGAAAATAAAATTTTGAAGTACAGTCTAATAAAAAGTTTAAAAAGTAGTGAGAAAAACATTAAAAGTAATATTCCCAAAAGAAATATTGCAATAATGTTAAGTGTTAATTGAAAAAAAGCCAGAAATTCCAATGGACGTATTATTCTATCGCAAAAGGTAAGTGAAAACTTTATGAAATACTTGAAAATTTAGGTTATCAAAATGTAAACAAAACCTTTTTACTTAAATTTAAATGATCGTTTATTTGTATTTCATTACTTAGATTTAATTCATTATTAATTTAACTATTAATTTAATTTTAATTTATTTTATCTAATTTTATTAATTATTAACTAATTAATAATTAGTTTCATTATTTATTAATTAGAAAAAAAGTTTTTAACAATAAGTGAGAATTAAATAAATAAATAAAATAAGCAAATTACATTACTTTTTGATAAAATAAATTATAAATTGGTTTTTAATTTTAAATTTATAATTCAAATATTTTTTTAAAGATCCGTCAGCAGCTGCCATCTTGCGGCACTGTTTATTACAACAAACTATGTTTTTCTTTCCTGTTTATAAACATTTATTTTGCTTTGACATTTGTAAACAAAAGAAATTAAATAATTTTAATGTCCTCTTAATTTCAGTATTTCAATTAATTAAAAAAAAAGGATCCTGAAATTAATCCTAGGATTAATTTCAGGATCCTTTTTTTTTGGACCGTCAAAACGATTTTTGCATAAATAATTCTTCAATGAAATGACCATCATAGCGTTGAATAGTGTAGTGGAAACCACATCGGATTTCTAATTCATAATTCTGAGTTCAACTCCCGGGTTCGATGATTTTTTTTACAATGTGCTTTGCTTAACTTTGAGAAGTAAAAAAATTGTTTATTTATTAATTATGAATAATTTATCCTTGACTAATTTAATTTTACACCTTGCGTCAAGAACTCGACTAAAGTTTCCGTTTTTTTATTCACTTGTACATAAAAGTAGGGGTAATTCTACTTTTACTCATAGTTCTGCCTTTCTTTTGCACTAGTTAATCACGCTTACCAACTTTAAATCTACTTGCTTATTTGTTTTCAAACTATACGTTAGATTTCACAATATGTCATCAACTTAACCTCACTTTATTGATCAAATATCCGAGAAATTAATGATGTTTTACGATAGTTGTTTGAGAATCGCTCTTCTTTTAGGCCACTCCAAAGGTTTTTCATGAACATTGAAACTGAAATGAATTGTTTACCTTCAAATTGTCAATGGAAATGAACCTTTTAAGTCGCTTTAATTCGCTTGTTTCGAAAATTTAACACGAGTCTCGATTCCCCTAAGGTAAAAGTCCCAGTTAGGGAACGTTTTCACAATGTTGTTCCTATTTTGGAACAGTATTACAAAAATGAAAATAAATGGTATTACGATTGGTGATAAGAATACTCTAGTCATTTTAATACATTTTACACGATAAAAGAATTATTATCTTTGTATACTATTTAATTTAAAAAGAAATTTTTAATTGTATTTTAGCTTTTAAATTAAGGTAAGTCGGGTTTTCTGTCAAACTAGCGTTCCACATTACGTACACTTATTATTTGCATGTCCCGATTGATGAAACAGGAAGAAAATATAAATCAAACATAACCTCAAATATTCTCAATATTTTCGCATTACTTTTCTATCCAAAAAATTGGTTTTATAATTATCTGTTTAAACCAGGGACTTACACGAACAAGAAAAAACACGAAAAACTTATGTCGTGCCCGTGCCGTGCCTAGACACGACACAAATAAATTTAATAATTCGTGTCGTGTCAAGGCACGTTTTAAAGACGCATGAAACACTGTAGAATCTTGCAAGCGTTATTTTTTTAGGCACGACTCGAATTTTGAAACGAGCTTTGTATCGTGGATTGGCACGACACGAATTAACAAGCGTACTTAATAAATAAAATAAGTGTTTCATAATTTGGACATTTATTTTGGAACACCCGTACATGCAGGAGACCAACGTTTCATAATCGGTGCAAGTGCAGGGAGTCACAATTTAGTTAATATTATTTTTATTTCATTAAAATAAATATTTTAGGGCCTAAATACTGTTCACTAAATACCAACCTTAAAATCTATACCCAGGTGCTAAAAGTTGGTCGGGCTATGGTCGCGCCTACCTAGTGGATAGTCGTACCGACCTTGGCAGCCAAAGGTCGGCTGAACTACCGAATTGTAACATCGGCCGTCCAGTGGCTGACGTGCTCGGGCCGACCAGGGGTGACAAAGTTCTACCGACTATGAGAAAGAAGGTCGGCTTCACTTTGGCAACCATGGTCGTGCCAACCATCAGGCCGACTTAGAAATTAAATTTTCTATCTTTTTATTTGCTTCTTTTGAATGAATATTATCAGACAATTTGTTTTTCTAAAATGATCAGCACATGATTCATAATCATATTCTTAAATAGTAGTTCAAATTGGTCAGTTCCTCTTCTAGCCTCTTATTAATCCAGACTGAAAGAGATATGGATTGATAAAGACTACTAAACGTGAATGACCATTGAAATTAAATTATGCTGAACATTTTCCAAAAGAAATAACTTACTTTACTTAAATACCATTCATTGAATTACAAATTTTTCAATGTCTAAACATTCGATAAAATTTTCCTTATTTATTGTGTTTCTTATGAATGTTCTTTCTCTTTAAGATACTTTGATACATGTTTCTCTAAAATAATCAGCTCGGGATTCTTAGTCATATCCTTGAATAGTAGTCAAAATTGGTCCATTTCTTTCTTAGCCTGGAACATTAAGGACGTACTGTACTGATCCAGATTGGGAGAGAAATGGATAAATCAAAATTACTATTTTCGGTTTGATTCAATAAAAACAAGTTGTTCATTTCATGACCATTTAGCTTCCTCAATATATATTATTATATATAATTTTAAAAGTTAAATAATTATAATAGTTTATTAAATATAATTAATAAACCGGGTAAACTACCCTGAATAAATATTAATTATTTAATTTTTTATTATAGAATAATTATTGCTTCCTCATAAAGGAAGCCTTATAGTGATGTCGATTTCCGAATTTTTTAAAATCAATTATTTTTACAAATTTTCAAGTGTAGTATATATAATTCGTCGAGAGGAACAAATGTCCGGATGTGTGTGTGTATGTATGTGTGTGTGTATGTGTGTGTGTGTATGTCACCGATTCTTGTGGACAAATTTTCTCTTACACATCTTGATGGATTTTGATAAAATTTTGTAGGTGTATTACGGTCACGAATATCTTGAATCAGACAGAAGGATTTTCAAAAATATCTAAAAATAAAATTTTTTTAGCAATTTTTTAATTTTCAAAAAAAATGAATTTTTTTATTTTTTGAAATAACTTCTTTATTTATTAAAATTTTTATTAATTTTTCTCAGCATTATATTCCTGGCATGAAAACGAATCGATTCATGTATATAAAGTATATATTTCATGAAAATTTATGGAATTAATAAATATTATAATTTTTCACAAAAAATTAAAATTTTGTATTTTTTGACATTTTATCATAACACTTTAAAATAATTATTCTATAATAAAAAATTAAATAATTAATATTTATTCAGGGTAGTTTACCCGGTTTATTAATTATATTTAATAAACTATTATAATTATTTAACTTTTAAAATTATATATAATAATATATATTGAGGAAGCTAAATGGTCATGAAATGAACAACTTGTTTTAAAGTGTTATGATAAAATGTCAAAAAATACAAAATTTTAATTTTTTGTGAAAAATTATAATATTTATTAATTCCATAAATTTTCATGAAATATATACTTTATATACATGAATCGATTCGTTTTCATGCCAGGAATATAATGCTGAGAAAAATTAATAAAAATTTTAATAAATAAAGTAGTTATTTCAAAAAATAAAAAAATTCATTTTTTTCGAAAATTAAAAAATTGCTAAAAAATTTTTATTTTTAGATATTTTTGAAAATCCTTCTGTCTGATTCAAGATATTCGTGACCGTAATACACCTACAAAATTTTATCAAAATCCATCAAGATGTGTAAGAGAAAATTTGTCCACAAGAATCGGTGACATACATACACACACACATACACACACACACATACACACACACATACATACACACATACATCCGGACATTTGTTCCTCTCGACGAATTATATATACTACACTTGAAAATTTGTAAAAATAATTGATTTTAAAAAATTCGGAAATCGACATCACTATAAGGCTTCCTTTATGAGGAAGCAATAGAATTTTTAATTTTTTAAAGTAAAACAATTGCAATTTTGCATTATGGCTATAATTAGGTAAAATATTGGAGCAAAGAATTAGAATTTTTTTAGGGTAAAAAAATTGGAATTTTAAATTTTAACCAAAACATGGGGAAAATATGGGAGTAAAGAATTAGAATTTTAATTTTTTAAGAGTAAAAAAATTTTGCCATTTTCAACTATGTAGCGATAACATGGGGAAAATATTAGAGTAAACAATTAGAATTTTTATTTTTTTTTTGGTAAAAAAAATGGAATTTTGAATTATGGCTAACATATGCGGAAAATATGGGAGCAAAAAATTAGAATTTTTATTTTTTAGGGTAAAAATTGCAATTTTAAACATTATCCAAAACATGGGGAAAATATGGGAGCAAAAAATTGAAATTTCAATTTTTTAAGAGTAAAAAACATTTGCTATTTTCAATAACAGCGATAACATGGGGAAAATATTAGAGCAAAAAATTAGAATTTTTTTTGAGTAAAAAAAGTTGCAATTTTGAATTGTGGATAAAATATGTGCAAAATATTGAAGCAAAAAATTAGAATTTTTATTTTTTAGGGTGAAAAAAATTGCAATTTTAAACATTAGCCAAAACATAGGGAAAATATGGGAGCAAAAAAAAAAAGAATTTTTATATTTTTAGGGACAAAAATTGCATTTTTGAACTTTAGTGAAAACATGTGAAAAACATGGTAGAAAAAATTGTTTACCCCCGTATTTTTCCCAGTTTTTGACCATAATTCGTAATTGTCAATTTGTTTTAAAGAAATAAAATTCAAATTTTTTCCTCTCATATTTTCACCATGTTTTCGCTAAAGTTCAAATTGCAATTTTTTTTTTAAAGAAATAAAATTCAAATTTTTTGCTCTCATATTTCCACCATATTTTCGCTAAAGTTTATAATTATAAATTTTTTTTACACTAAAAAAAAGAAATTCTATTTCTATTGTTCCCATAAATATGGAAGCAAAAAATTAAATTTTCTATTTTTTAAGAGAAAAAAAATTTCGATTTTCAATTATGGCTAAAATATGCAGAAAATATTATGGAGCAATGAATTTTAACTATTCTTTCTTATAGAGTAAAAAATTAGCAATTTTAATTTGTGGACAAAATATGGGAAAAATATGGGAAGAAAAACAGAATTTTTTATTTTTAGAGAGTACAAAAATTTTGCAATTTTCAACTGTAACAAAAACGTAGAGAAAATATTGGAGCAAAAAATTAGAATTTTTATTTTCATGAAGTAAAAATAATTGCAATTTGAATAATGGCTAAAATATGGGAAACTTTTGCAACAAAAAATTAGAATTTTTATTATTTAGGTCAAAAAAATTGTAATTATGAACCTTAACGAAAACATAGGGTATATAATGGAGCAAAAAATTAGAATTTTTATTTTTTAGAGTGAAAAAATGGCAGTTTTAAACTTTAGTCAAAACGTGGGAAAAATATGGAAGAAAAAAATTTAATTTTTTAAATTTTTATGGTAAAAAAATTGCAATTTTGAATTTTAGCGAAGGCATAGGAAAAATATGTGAGAAAAAAATTAGAATTTATATTTTTTAGGGTAAAAAAATTGTTATTTTGAATAATGAGTAAAATATAAGAAAATATTGGAGCAAAAATCGGAATTTTTATTTTGTATGATAAAAAATAGTAAATTTGTACTTTAGCTAAAACATGGGGAAAACAAGTTGTTCATTTCATGACCATTTAGCTTCCTCAATATATATTATTATATATAATTTTAAAAGTTAAATAATTATAATAGTTTATTAAATATAATTAATAAACCGGGTAAACTACCCTGAATAAATATTAATTATTTAATTTTTTATTATAGAATAATTATTTTAAAGTGTTCTGATAAAATGTCAAAAAATACAAAATTTTAATTTTTTGTGAAAAATTATAATATTTATTAATTCCATAAATTTTCATGAAATATATACTTTATATACATGAATCGATTCGTTTTCATGCCAGGAATATAATGCTGAGAAAAATTAATAAAAATTTTAATAAATAAAGAAGTTATTTCAAAAAATAAAAAAATTCATTTTTTTCAAAAATTAAAAAATTGCTAAAAAATTTTTATTTTTAGATATTTTTGAAAATCCTTCTGTCTGATTCAAGATATTCGTGACCGTAATACACCTACAAAATTTTATCAAAATCCATCAAGATGTGTAAGAGAAAATTTGTCCACAAGAATCGGTGACATACACACACACACACACACACATACACACACACATACATACACACATACATCCGGACATTTGTTCCTCTCGACGAATTATATATACTACACTTGAAAATTTGTAAAAATAATTGATTTTAAAAAATTCGGAAATCGACATCACTATAAGGCTTCCTTTATGAGGAAGCAATATGGGAGAAAAAAATTATAATTTTTATATTTTTATGGTAAAAAAATTGCAATTTTGAACTTTAGCGAAGGCATAGGAAAAATATGTGAGAAAAAAATTAGAATTTATATTTTTTTAGGGTAAAAAAATTGTTATTTTGAATAATGAGTAAAATATAAGAAAATATTGGAGCAAAAATCGGAATTTTTATTTTTTATGATAAAAAATAGTAAATTTGTACTTTAGCTGAAACATGGGAAAAATATGAGAGAAAAAAATTATAATTTTTATATTTTTATGGTAAAAAATTGCAATTTTGAACTTTAGCGAAGACATAGGAAAAATATGTGAGAAAAAAATAGATTATTTATTTTTTTAAGGTAAAAAAATCTGCAATTTTGAACTTTTGCGAAAATATGGGGAATATATAGGAGCAAAATTTAGAATTTTTTTAAAGTTTAAAATTGTAATTTGTTTACTCTTAGAAAATGAAAATTCGAATTTTTTGTCCCCACATTTTTCTCATGTTTTGGCTAAAGTTTAAAATTGTAAATTTTTTTTTCACTCTAAAAAAATAGAAATTCTATTTTTTTTTGGTCCCATGTTTTTTCCATTTTTTGACTTAAGCTCAAAATTGAAATTTTTTTTTCCAAAAAATTAGAATTTCGAATTTTTTGTTCCGATGTATTCGCCATGATTTTGTTAAAGTTTAAAATTTGCAAATTTTTTTACTCTAAAAAATAATTATTTTTATGATAACTCTATTGTTTAAGTGATAATCAATATTTTGAAAAATTAAATTGAAAATTTCAATATATTCTAAATTTTTTGATTTCATCTAGCAAAATTAATATTAGAAATGAATAACATAGTATAATATGAGTCTAAAGCTGTTATTTATTCATACAAATATGTAAACTTAATTTAAAACTGAACTGGAGGAAAATAACAAAGATGCATTGAACAACATTTTTCTTAATAATTAAAATTTTTAATTAATGAAACAATAATAGTTAATAATAACAAGATAATAACAATTTGTAGCATACGTCATTATTCTTTTATCGCGAAAGTTCTCGAATACGTCCTCACTCTATTATTGAGTAAATACTCAATTGCGTCCTCACTTTTTGGCAGAACTATAACTTACATACGTCATTATTTTTTTTATCGAGAAAGTCCTCAAATACGTCCTCATTCTATTAATAAGCAAATTCTCAATTAAGTCCTCATTTTTTGCAGAGCTATAACTTACATACGTCATAATTTTTTTATCGAAAAAGTCCTCAAATACGTCCTCATTCTATTAATGAGTAAATCCTCAACTACGTCCTCATTTTTTTGCCGAACTATAACTTACATACGTCATCATTCTTTTTATCGAAAACTTTTAACCTCAACTACGTCCTCATTTTTTGCAGAGCTATAACTCTTAAATGTCATCAATTTTTATCAAGAAAGTCCTCAAGTAGGTCCTCATTTTTTTGCCGAGCTATAACTTACATACGTCATCATACTTTTTATCGAGAAAGTCCTCAATTACGTCCTCATTCTATTATTGAGTAAATACTCAATTGCGTCCTCACTTTTTGGCAGAACTATAACTTACATACGTCATTATTTTTTTTATCGAGAAAGTCCTCAAATACGTCCTCATTCTATTAATAAGCAAATTCTCAATTACGTCCTGATTTTTTGCCGAGCTATAACTTACATACGTCATAATTTTTTTATCGAAAAAGTCCTCAAATACGTCCTCATTCTATTAATGAGTAAATCCTCAACTACGTCCTCATTTTTTTGCCGAACTATAACTTACATACGTCATCATTCTTTTTATCGAAAACTTTTATCCTCAACTACGTCCTCATTTTTTGCAGAGCTATAACTCTTAAATGTCATCAATTTTTATCAAGAAAGTCCTCAAGTAGGTCCTCATTTTTTTGCCGAGCTATAACTTACATACGTCATCATACTTTTTATCGAGAAAGTCCTCAAATACGTCCTTATTCTATTATTGAGTAAATCCTCAACTACGTCCTCATTTTTTGCCGAACTGTAAATTACATACGTCATTATTTTTTTTATCAAGAAAGTCGTCAAATACGTTTTCATTCTATTAATGAGTATATCCTCAATTACGTCCTCATTTTTTTGCCTAGCTATAACTTACATACGTCATCATTCTTTTTATCGAAAAAGTCTTCAAAAACGTCCTCATTCTATTATTGAGTAAATCCTCAACTACGTCCTCATTTTTTTGCCGAACTATAACTTACATACGTCATTATTCCTTTTTATCGAGAAAGTCCTCAAATACGTCCTCATTCTATTATTGAGTAAATCCTCAACTACGTCCTCATTTTTTTGCCGAACTATAACTTACATACGTCATTATTTTTTTTATCAAGAAAGTCGTCAAATACGTCTTCATTCTATTAATGAGTATATCCTCAATTACGTCCTCATTTTTTTGCCTAGCTATAACTTACATACGTCATCATTCTTTTTATCGAAAAAGTCTTCAAAAACGTCCTCATTCTATTATTGAGTAAATCCTCAACTACGTCCTCATTTTTTTGCCGAACCATAACTTACATACGTCATTATTCCTTTTTATCGAGAAAGTCCTCAAATACGTCCTCATTCTATTATTGAGTAAATCCTCAACTACGTCCTCATTTTTTTGCCGAACTATAACTTACATACGTCATTATTTTTTTTATCAAGAAAGTCCTCAAATACGTCTTCATTCTATTAATGAGTATATCCTCAATTATTATGTGACAAAAATTATTAATATCCTCTTTTATATTTTTAAGTCTTTGTAAACAAAACTTTCTTTAAATTACTTTCCGTTGGATCTATCCTATAGCACATTTCTATTTCAAGATTGACTTTTGTTTATTCTACTCCACTTTTTTTACAACCAGAGAAGTTGGTCGCACAACTACAATGGACGCCCAACAATTACCACCCATTGTCACTTATCGCACTTTTAAATTTCTAATTAATCTAAAATTTGACAAACCAAATAAATAGTTGTCTTCTGCACACCACCCTGAAACCTGGGATACAATATTGTACACGGTTTAACACTCACCCTGTATAGTAGATGCGACTGTTATTTTTGTCCGTCGAAAATTAACTAAACTGTTTAGTTATCAGAACTGAACCGACAGTCGCTTTCACTATTCTCTTCTCTTCGTGCAAAAAAATTTTTGAATAAACGTTTAGTAATTTTTACGTGCGGATTCCATTCAAAATTACGAGAGAAACTTTTTTAATAAATTTTTTATCCAAATTTACAATCACAACTCGCACGAATTTCATACGAATTCTGTTTCAAAACGTCACACGAATTGCTGTCGAATTTTTTTACGAATTCTCAGCGAATTCGGAGCAAAAATCATACGAAATTCGTTCGGAATTGGTACTAATAATTTTTACCTGGGTCACCTTATTCCTTACAATATAACGTAAAGAAACATACTTCAATAATAATTAATTTAATCATTTAAAATTGAACGTTTTGCTTACATTTTTGCAGGAAATATTAAGATATGAAAAATCTAAAATTTTGAAAAACAAGACTTTTTAAAGTTTTTGTTAAAAATAGGGGAGACCGGGGTTACTTGGCCCACTTTTCACTTTTTGTTGTTTAACTAATACATTGTTGATTTTTCAAAATTCCTATTGCACGGAAAACTTACTGTAACATCTCAGCTTCAATTTAAAACAAAAAGAATTGAAATCCATTTAATAGTTTTTTTATACCACTTTATTCAAAGCTGTGTAAAGTGCCTGGCACTTGAGTGAAATTAATTAAATTATACGATTTAAAGTTGAAACATTATATGATATAGTAATATAAGTTTTTTACTGTCATTTTACAATTAAAAAAATTAAAAAAGGATCATATTTTATTACAATTAAGAACATTTTTTGTGTAATCGTAAAATTATATAAAACTTTTATAAAATATACTCTGTAAATTTATAAAAAAAGCATCCTTCACTAAAATTTTTTAAACAGGCTTATGTTTTGGTACTTAGGAATATATAAATTACATAATATTAAACTTTATCAAATAATTTTATCAATATTTATTACACATTTAATTAAATTTCTTATTTAATAGTATTTTTTCGAATTTTTAGAGTCAAAAGTAATGTTTCTGGCCTATGCCAAAATCTTTCGCAGTTCCACGTAGAATTTTTAATTAATTTTAATTTCCTTCACTGCTCTTATTAATACATCCTGTTGTATTGGCTCGTTAACAGATTTTCTCTTGTAATTACTCATTATTTAAGCAGTAGAGGAAAGGTGTTCTGATTGTTACTTTGGACTACCAAAGTTTGTAGGTTAAGGTATGAACAAATTAAAAATTAGTGTCATTTGGGGTAAGATGATCCCTCAATGTGTGTACAAGATAATCCCCCCTGATTCCCATGTATTTTATCTCACCTCAAACTGAATTTTTTAGTATTAACCCATTAACGCCCAACTCGTGAAAATTTTTTGCTCATTTTCAAGATACGTAATTATAAATAAAACGGTTGACAATTTAAACCAAAGGTACATTTTCTAAAGGTTTTGGATGTGCGCTTTCCGATTCCGGTGTCAAAAATAAATTTCGTCCAAACCAAAATTAAATATGGCGGTTTTAATGTCAAAAAACACAAAAAAAATTTCATTTTTTCAAGTTTGACATTTTTTTCACCTCGAAAAAGTGTAAGAATAAAATTCAATTTTCAACCATCGGTGCATAAAAATTATACACTTTCAAGAAACGTAAAGTAGAATTAAAAATTTCAAGATGGCGGACCAATATGGCGTCAAATCTAAAGTAAAATTTGAAAATTTTTGGCAAAATTTGTTAAATTGCCCAAAAGTCAATGGATTCGCCTAAAATTTGTTACTCGGGGGTTTTTAGGGTCGCTGATTACGAACATTCAAGCCAGTCAAGCTTTTAAAATTTCGAAAAAAATGAAATTCAAATTTTAAAATTTTTAAAAGTTCTACCTTATAGGAAATAAGAAGGCGCATCTTTTTTTCCTTACAAATTTTTTTCTAAAACAAACATTTTCCATAATAAACTTGAAAAACTGAAAAATTTTGCTAATAAAAAATCATACAATTTTAAAACATAAATCATCATATCTTGGACAAATATTGATGAATTTAATTCAAAAAAAATTCTGTACACTCGTTTGGGTCCATATAAGACGATGGCATAATAAAAATTTCAAAAAATAAAAATTTGTTTAAACATTTTTAATTGTAAACAGAGCTTTGTCACCAAAGACGTTTTCTTAACTTTGACAACAAAAAGTCTGCGAGGAATTGTAAGTTTGAACAAACTTCCAGTGAGACATTTGTTGATTATCATGTAACAAAGTTTTCTGTAAATTTTCAAAGAGATTCCTTATTTATTTACAGAAATGTAAGAGTATTAACAAATACGGTGGCGCCGCCAGCTACAGCCACTATGCGTAGATACTCAACATAACAGGTGATAATAAAGGATTTTTCTTTACAGAACATATAAACTTATATTTATAATAATATTTATTTATATAAATAAATAAAAAATAAATTTTTTTATATAAATTATATATTTTTTTATAAGAAAATGTTTTAAATATAGGAACATTGACATGATAATTCGGCATTTGTTAATTCATTCAAAATTTTATTTTCACAAATAAGTTTTGTTATTGATTAAATAATGTATTTAAAAATTATATTTCAAAAACAATATTCAATGTGGAATGCAATTAAATGTCTTCGAACAATTTAATAGACACTTAAATAGTATAAAGTTAAACTTTTAACTATTTAGAATTGAATTTTTACCATTTACATACGGTTAAACAATACAACAATACAGTAAACTATCTACACTATCTAAATAATAATATTACCTTGTTTCTAGAACACTTCCTAACATTTATTTTTCAATTAGTTGGATCTGCAACCCTTTTTCGGACTTTTGTGACAACCTTGGAAAAAAACACTGACAATATTCTCGGAAAAAAATAAAAAAATCGAAAGATATTGAGAACTATTCTATGAAACTGAAATATTTTAACTGGTTACAACTCAATCACAAATAAAAATATGTAAAATTTGTAAACGTTTCATACACAGACATTTATACACTTAATTTACATATAAAGGCACAATAACAAAACTTATTTGTGAAAATAAAATTTTGAATGAATTAACAAATGCCGAATTATCATTTCAATGTTCCTATATTTAAAACATTTTCTTATAAAAAATATATAATTTATATAAAAAAATTTATTTTTTATTTATTTATATAAATAAATATTATTATAAATATAAGTTTATATGTTCTGTAAAGAAAAATTTTGAAAATTTACAGAAAACTTGTTACATGATAATCAACAAATGTCTCATTGGAAGTTTGTTCAAACTTAAAATTCCTCGCAGACTTTTTGTTGTCAAAATTAAGAAAACGTCTTAGGTGACAAAGCTCTGTTTACAATTAAAAATGTTTAAACAAATTTTTATTTTTTGAAAGTTTTATTATGCCATCGTCTTCTATGGACCCAAACGAGTGTACAGAATTTTTTTAAAATTAAATTCATCAATATTTGCCCAAGATATGATGATTTATGTTTTAAAATTGAATGATTTTTTATTAGCAAAATTTTTCAGTTTTTCAAGTTTATTATAGAAAATATTTGTTTTAGAAAAAAATTTATAAGGAAAAAAAGATGTGCCTTCTTATTTCCTATAAGGTAGAACTTTTTAAAACTTAAAAATTTAAATTTCATTTTTTCGAAATTTTGGAAGCTTGACTGACTTGAATATACATGGAGAGAGCGTCCGTCCCCTTATTGCAGCCAATGCTTCGATTCTTGTCCGCCATATTAAATCCGGCATTCTGAATGTTAAAAAATAAAATTTATATTCGTAAACAGCGACCCCGAAAACCCCCGAGTAACAAGTTTCAAGTGAATTCGATAAATTTTTGTAAAATTCGTCCGCCATATTAAATCCGCCATTTTTAATTTTTGAAAATGAAGTTTATATTCGTCATCAGCGACCCCAAAAACCCCCAAGTAACAAGTTTCAAGTAAATTTGAACAATTTTAAAAAATAAGTCCGCCATATTAATTCCGCCATTTTGAATTTTGAAAATCTGAAATCAGATTCGTAGTCAGCGACCCCGAAAACCCCCGGGTAACAAGTTTTAAGTGAATTCGATAAATTTTTGTAAAACTCGTCAGCCATTTTGGATCCGCCATTTTGAATTTTTGAAAATGAAGTTTATATTCGTAATCAGCGACCCTAAAAACCCCGGAGTAACAAATTTTAGGCGAATCCATTGACTTTTGGGCAATTTGACAAATTTTGCCAAAAATTTTCAAATATTACTTTAGATTTGACGCCATATTGGTCCGCCATCTTGAAATTTTTAATTCTACTTTACGTTTCTTGAAAGTGTATAATTTTTATGCACCGATGGAAGAAAATTGAATTTTATTCTTAAACTTTTTCAAGGTGAAAAAAAAGTCAAACTTGAAAAAATGAAATTTTTTTTGTGTTTTTTGACATTAAAATCGCCATATTTAATTTTGGTTTGGACGAAATTTATTTTTGACACCGGAATCGGAAAGAGCACATCCAAAACCTTTAAAAATGTACCTTTGGTTTAAATTGTCAACCGTTTTATTTATAATTACGTATCTTGAAAATGAGCAAAAAATTTTCACGAGTTGGGCGTTAATGGGTTAATAAAAAATTCAATTTTTCTCGCTTCTTATATGTTTTTGTTATAAAAACTAACTTAGTTAATACAAAAAGTTAAAATCTACATCTATTAAATGAATTTTCGTGATGTAGAAAATGACACGTAATTATAAAATAGGAAAACGAATCGTGGTAAGTGTTCAAAAGCATTTATGGCTTAAAAAATACATATTCAATATTGATACATGTTATTCCTTCAATTTAGTCTCTTTTTCCAATAATTGGGCTAAGATAAACCTACGGATCATCTTGCACATACCAGGGGGATCATCTTGGACACCCCGGTGTCCAAGATGATCCTTTTGTAAAGTTTTAGAAAAATTAAATTTACTTCTAAAATATTAATTAGCTGCATATATTTCTAATCAGTAAAGTTACATAGATTCATTATCTACTAGTTCGTATAAAAAAACTCGAAAATGTTGATTTTTCTTTAAATAATGGTCATTCTCCCTTAGGGGGATCATCTCGTACACCTTTTCCCTATTAACAACATTTAACTCGAAACTTTTAACATTTATCATAGAAATATAAATGTTGTGACTGAACTCGTGAGTAATGCTGTTTATTATACACTGCCGATGTAGCAGATTTCTCTCAGTTCGAGCGCGCCAGGTAACCCTAGCCAAACCGCGTCAAGTAACCCCGGAGGTACTTTTTATATATTTATAAAGTTTTTGTTAATAACATTAATAAAAATCAAAAATTCTTTACTGTCCCTTGAAAACAAATAGTTAAAGCTCAAAACTCTTAAAAAGATATAACAAAAAAATGAGGACGTCAAAAATTTACTTTCGAGTACCAAAATCAATTATTTTAATCTATACGCCACAATAATTAATGAATAAAAATGAAACTTTGTACAAACTTAGAGTTTATTAAGTACTTTAACTCGAGTGGAGAGAAAAAATTATTCAACTCAAAAATTTCGAAAAAACTCGACTGCGCCAAGCAACCCCTGCGCCAAGTAACCCCGGTCTCCCCTATAAGAGAAACATTAAAATTTTCATAACCAAATTGTAGAGCATTAAATAAGTATCGATTGACCTACTCTTAAACTTAATACTATTAAAAATAGCGAAATTATTGGAATCGTAAAATTGAAAAATTGTAAAAAATATATTTTTTAAAACATTTTTGTTAAACAATTTGTATTCATTAAATGAACACAAATGTAAAAATGCTACTCTAATATAATTTGGCAGTTGTTTTTTAATATGATTAAAAAATACAATTTAATAAATTTTTTACTTTTTTAATTTTAATTTTTTTAATTTATTTTTTTTTATTAATAATTTTACTTCATAGACTGCCCTTCTATCTTCATCCTTTTTAAAATTGTAGTCGGCATCAGTATCATGGCTTCTTTGTTTTTTTTGGTTCGCCTTGATGGAATTTTTTTCTGAGGTTTTCCAACCTTTTATTTTTTGTTGTTGTTTCTGCAACTTCCTAGAAATAATAACAATTATTCATTTGTAAGATAATGAAAAAGGCCTATTTTACGGTTTTTAAAGATGACATTTATTATTTTAATCCCAACTAGTTTCAAGCCATATATGGCTCCTCTTCAGGGGATGAATATTTCACAAATACATAATCCAAAAAAACAATCTTTTGTGTGCTGTTTTGTTTTTTTGGATTATGTATTTGTGAAATATTCATCCCCTGAAGAGGAGCCATATATGGCTTGAAACTAGTTGGGATTAAAATATTAAATGTCATCTTTAAAAACCGTAAAATAGGCCTTTTTCATTATCTTACAAATGAATATTTAATACGGTCAAACAAACAAAAACTACTAATAATAATTATTATTTTATTATTATTATTATATTATTATTTTATTATTATTTACATATTCTTCATCGCTTTCATGACTTTCATTTTCATCATCATCTTGACAGACCGCTGGAAAATGATGCCTTTTTCGTGTCAAACGATTTCTGGCACTGGAAGCGATTGTACACCAGTTTATCCATTCCATTTTTTCCAATAATCTTTTTTTCCACTAATTCTTTTTTCCAATAACCTTTTTTTCCACTAATTTTTTTTTCCAATAACCTTTTTTTCCACTAATATTTTTTTCCACTAATTCCTTTTTCCAATCACGATTTTTTTTACTAATTATTTTTTACATTGTTGAAATTGTTGAATGGTAAACTAAAGTCAACTTTAATTTGTTATTCAATTTGTTTAATGTCAAAATCGTGCCGGGTTGGGTTTTTCAGTCAACTTCAGTTTGTTTAATGTCAAAATTGTGCGTATCTACTATTTTTCGATCTTTTTAAAAATTCAAAATTTAAATTAAAATGGTTGTGGAACTTGTGTACAGCGGAACAAAAAATCCTTTTCTTCACATAGATGGATTTTTTTTACCAAAAGTGAAGAAAAAAAAGGTAGAATTTTTTGGAAGTGCCGAAAATATCCGGAATGTCGTTGCCGTGCTGTCACTCGTTCCAATGAAGAGGTTTATATATATAAATATATAACGATATAATTATGTAAGAAAATAATAATATAATAAAATAATAATAATAAATAAAATTCGAAGGGCGTCGAAGTTGTGAAGTGTTCAAAGGAAGAAGATCATGTCTTGCACGCTCCGGATTTAGAAGAGGTTAATGCAATGAAAATTTGATAAATTACTTTTTGGAAAAAAATTGATAGTGGAATAAATGTATTGGAAAAACTGTACTGGAGAAAATGGTAGTGGAGAAATTAAGTAGTGGAAAAAGTGGATTGGAAAAAATGTACTGGAGAAAATGGTAGTGGAGAAATTAAGTAGTGGAAAAAGTGGATTGGAAAAAATGTATTGGAGAAAATGGAGTGGAAAAACTGACTCACTACCACTGGAAATTAGAATTTTTATTTTTTAGGGTAAAAGAATTGTAATTTTGAACCATAACGAAAGCATACGGAAAATATTGGAGCAAAAAATTAGAATTTTTATTTTTTAGGGTAAAAAAATTGTAATTTTGAATTGTAGCGAAAACATGGGAAAATATGAGAGCAAAAAATTAGAATTTTTTTTTGGAGTACAAAAAATTTGTAAATTTGAAGAATGGCTAAAATGTGGGAAAATATGAGAAAAAAACTGGAATTTTTATTTTTTTAGAGTAAAAAAAATTTGAAATTTTAAACTGTAGCGAAAACACGGGGAAAAAAGACGCATGATTTTCCCCTAATCACCAAATGGTCGAATGCTCAAATGGTCGAATACCAAGTAATCGAATCGTCAACTGGTCGAATCGTCAAAACATCGAATTGTCATCTGGTCGAATGCTAAAAACATCGAATCGTCAAATGATCGAATTCTAAAAACATCGAATTGTCAACAAGTCGAATGCTAAAAACATCGAATTCTCAAATGGTCGAATGCTAAAAACATCGAATCGGCAAATGGTCGAATGCTAAAAACACCGAATCGTCAAATGGTCGAATGCTCAAAAGATCGAATCGGCAAATGGTCGAATGTTCAAAAAGTCGAATTGTCATTTCGTCGAATGCTAAAAACGTCGAATCGTCATTTCGTCGAATGCTAAAAACATCGAATCGTCATTTCGTCGAATGCTAAAAACATCGAATCGCCAAATGATCGAATGCTAAAAACATCGAACTGTCAACAAGTCGAATGCTAAAAAAGTCGAATCGGCAAATGTTCGAATGCTTAAAAAGTCGAATCGTCAAATGATCGAATGCTCAAAACGTCGAATTGTCAATTGATCGAATGTTAAAAACGTCGAATTCTCAAATGGTCGAATGTTCAAAACATCGAATTGTCAACTGGTCGAATGCTAAAAACATCGAATCGGCAAATGGTCGAATGCTAAAAACACCGAATCGTCAAATGGTCGAATGCTCAAAAGATCGAATCGGCAAATGGTCGAATGTTCAAAACGTCGAATTGTCATTCCGTCGAATGCTAAAAACGTCGAATCGTCATTTCGTCGAATGCTAAAAACATCGAACTGTCAACAAGTCGAATGCTAAAAAAGTCGAATCGGCAAATGTTCGAATGCTTAAAACGTCGAATCGTCAAATGATCGAATGCTCAAAACGTCGAATTGTCAATTGATCGAATGCTAAAAACGTCGAATTCTCAAATGGTCGAATGCTAAAAAAGTTGAATCGGCAAATGTTCGAATGCTTAAAACGTCGAATCGTCAAATGATCAAATGCTAAAAAGATCGAATTGTCAACAAGTCGAATACTAAAAACATCGAATTGTCATTTCGTCGAATGCTAAAAACGTCGAATCGGCAAATGGTCGAATGCTAAAAACATCGAATCGGCAAATGGTCGAATGCTAAAAACACCGAATCGTCAAATGGTCGAATGCTCAAAAGATCGAATCGGCAAATGGTCGAATGTTCAAAAAGTCGAATTGTCATTTCGTCGAATGCTAAAAACGTCGAATCGTCATTTCGTCGAATGCTAAAAACATCGAATCGTCATTTCGTCGAATGCTAAAAACATCGAATCGCCAAATGATCGAATGCTAAAAACATCGAACTGTCAACAAGTCGAATGCTAAAAAAGTCGAAT
This sequence comes from Leptopilina myrica (nomen nudum), assembly GCA_032872475.1. NCBI lineage: Eukaryota > Metazoa > Arthropoda > Insecta > Hymenoptera > Figitidae > Leptopilina > Leptopilina myrica (nomen nudum). The sequence continues at coordinate 2,702,495 of CM065461.1, read as the reverse complement.
CGGCAAATGTTCGAATGCTTAAAAAGTCGAATCGTCAAATGATCGAATGCTCAAAACGTCGAATTGTCAATTGATCGAATGTTAAAAACGTCGAATTCTCAAATGGTCGAATGTTCAAAACATCGAATTGTCAACTGGTCGAATGCTAAAAACATCGAATCGGCAAATGGTCGAATGCTAAAAACACCGAATCGTCAAATGGTCGAATGCTCAAAAGATCGAATCGGCAAATGGTCGAATGTTCAAAACGTCGAATTGTCATTCCGTCGAATGCTAAAAACGTCGAATCGTCATTTCGTCGAATGCTAAAAACATCGAACTGTCAACAAGTCGAATGCTAAAAAAGTCGAATCGGCAAATGTTCGAATGCTTAAAACGTCGAATCGTCAAATGATCGAATGCTCAAAACGTCGAATTGTCAATTGATCGAATGCTAAAAACGTCGAATTCTCAAATGGTCGAATGCTAAAAAAGTTGAATCGGCAAATGTTCGAATGCTTAAAACGTCGAATCGTCAAATGATCAAATGCTAAAAAGATCGAATTGTCAACAAGTCGAATACTAAAAACATCGAATTGTCATTTCGTCGAATGCTAAAAACGTCGAATCGGCAAATGGTCGAATGCTAAAAACACCGAATCGTCAAATGATCGAATGCTCAAAACAACGAATTGGCAAATGGTCGAATGTTCAAAACGTCGAATTGTCATTTCGTCGAATGCTAAAAACGTCGAATCGTCATTTCGTCGAATGCCAAAAACATCGAATCGGCAATTGATCGAATGTTCAAAACGTCGAATTCTCAAATGGTCGAATGCTAAAAACATCGAATCGGCAAATGATCGAATGCTAAAAACACCGAATCGTCAAATGGTCGAATGCTCAAAAGATCAAATCAGCAAATGGTCGAATGCTCAAAACGTCGAATCGTCATTTCGTCGAATGCTAAAAACATCGAATTGTCATTTCGTCGAATACTAAAAACGTCGAATCGTCAAATGGTCGAATGCTCAAAACATCGAATTTTAATTTGTCGAATGCTAAAAACGTAGAATTCTCAAATGATCGAATGCTAAAAACATCGAATTTTCATTTCGTCGAATGCTAAAAACGTCGAATTATCAAATCGTCGAATCGTCAAAACGTCGAATCGTCATTTCGTCGAATGCTAAAAACATCGAATCGTCACATGGTCAAATGTTCAAAACGTCGAATTGTCATTTCGTCGAATGCTAAAAATGTCGAATTCTCAAATGTTCGAATGCTCAAAAGATCGAATCGGCAAATGGTCGAATAATTTTTCTCATTACAGTTTCCTCTCTATATTGCTTTTTAGTAAGGAGGAGTAAAACAGATGTCTCTAGTTTTACAATTTATGTTTTGATTTGTGGATTTCTATTTTCAGCCTGTTTTTATCATTAATTTTCCTGTGTTATTTATATACATGTTTTATATCAAAACATTGCTGAAATTGCTTAAATATGGAAAATGATGCTATTAAAAATTTGAGAACATTCCTGGGTTTCTCTTTCGACGGCTTCTCTTACACGAGAGACAATGTTAAGGATGATACAACGTAAGTAAATATACAAAGGTTTTAAAATCTACAAATTCTATTATTATAAACCTAGTCAAAAATAGTTTATTTCTAAAATTTTTATTTTTGTATTTTTATTTTATATATAGTATTTAAATTTGCTAATCGATACAATTCATTGTCTTCGCTATTTCCTAGTTCAACAAAACATTTAATTTTTTTATTTTGTAATTTTGCACATAGTACTCTACAATTTTGAAATGTTTATTTTAAAGTTACATTTTTTAACTCTTAAAAACAATCTTAAAATTATAATTATGAAAATAAAATATCTTTATGGAAATGTAAATTATAAATTCATTACTTCATACATACATTTTTCTAAAAGGTATTATTTTTTAACAATGAAAGTAGTTAAAATATAAAAGTAATAGATAAAATTACTTTCATAATTTTTACTTTAAATATACAAAAAATATTGAGTTGGATGTACGCGATTTCTGAATTGTTCTGTACTTTATATTTTAATAACTCCGTTAATGAAAATTTTTAAAATTTGTTATTTTTACATGTTTCAAATCAGATCAATATCTACATTCACAAAAATATTTTCCTATTGGTCCCGGCTCTAATTTAACAGATATAAAGATTAAAAAATTATACTATTGATCAGATTACTACTGTTTACTTTATTCTAATTGAATTCAGTTTCTTTTTCCTCATCACGTTCTAATCACAGTGCTTGAATTAAAAACTATCCTTAATTTACTCTATATTCGATGACTCTTTATTTAATTAATTAATTAATTACATTATTAGGCGAACTTATTTTAAAACATATTTTATCTATTTTTATATTTTCACTAATTTTATTATCAAACAATAATAAATGAACGAGTTTTAAACATGAATCAATGTTTTTTTCTGAGCTTTTTTTATATTTTCTAATTGCTTAAAAAAGTGTCATATTTCTGCACTTTCTTCTCTTTACACTCACATTTTAAGAAAAGTAATAAATATTTCAACACCATTTTTTAAATTTAATTTTCTACAGATCATATAGATTTAGTTCTAAAAGTATAAATGTTTTAAAAATTATAGTCCGTTACGGCCTTTATTCGAAATATAATGGTCTGACCCTAAATTTATACTATATGTTTACATTGAATTTTCAAGTCTTCAATAAACTATTTTTATTTTTAGGTATTATAAATGCGTCCATTACAAGAAAGGGACGTGTAAAGCTCGTGGTCTAAAAAAAATAGGAGAAGATTTTAAAGTAACTACAAATCATTTGCACGGAAGAGATGAATTTAGAATTAAAAAAAAAATTTCAAACAAGATTTGTGTCGAAAATCGATGACAGAAAACACAAATTACAAAGATATATATACAGTAGAACCCCGATTATCCGAGGTAATGTGGGGAAGAGGTACCTCGGATAATCGAAACCTCGGATAATACGGACGAAATAAAAAATTCGAATATTTCTATTATTTTTTATGTATTCAATGTAATACAATAAAATTAAATGACAAAAATAGATAAAAATTCAAATCCAACGAACATAAATAAATCTTTTTGTTATATGTAAAGCAATTTTATTGCATAACAAGTTACTTATTCAGAACGCGGCTGAAGAAATTTAGTTAAAGATGACTGTTTTAAACTGCTGATTCGTTTTTTCGCTGCTATATCTCGCCATCTTTTTATCAGCAAAAGGTCACTGGCGTTACTTTCCTCTTGTTCCTCAATATATTTCAATGCTAATTCTAGAGCATTCAAACCTTCTTCATGGCTGACTTGAGGGTTTTCGCCCCCATCGCTCTCTTCTACATCGACAGTGTTTTCTTCCGAATTCACAATGTGCCCGATTTCGTCGTCAGTCAATTCTTGTTCACAGTCATCACCATTAATCCATTCTTCAGTATCGTTTCTCTCGACGTCTTCACAACCAGGAATTTTCTCCATGATGCTATGGAGGTCAACATCATTCACAATTTCTACAATTTCATCGCTTTGACTTTCAGAAGGCAAAATTTTTGTCCATGACCTTTCCAGCGTGACACTTTGGATACTATCCCAAGCTTGAGCTGACCAGTAAATGACGTTTTTCATGTTTATTGCAAGCAAACACTCTCTGAAGGTACTTCCGGTGGTAATTTTTTCCGAAATTTCCTGAAGTAAAAAACGTCGGTAATGACGTTTGAACGTCTCAAGTACACCTTGATCCATTGGTTGTCCAATGGATGTCACGTTTGGTGGAAAAAATTTGACAATGATGTCTTCACTTCTGAGAATTAACTCGTTCGGATGGGATGGCGCGTTGTCGAGTAGCAAAATCGCTTTTCTAGGAAGACCTTGCTTTTTCAAAAATTTTTCAACCGATGGAACGAATTTTTCGAAAAACCATGTTTGGAAAAGATCACTGCTCATCCAAGCACTCCGTTGATGTGTGTAATACACTGGCAAAGCTGAGGGTTTAATATGCTTAATTGCTCTTGGTTTAGCCGATTTTCCTATGCACATTAACGGAAGTTTGTGCGTTCCGGTCGCGTTACTGCAGGCTAAAATGGTAACTCTTTCTTTATTTTTTTTATGCCCTGGCGCCATTGCTTCTTGTTGTGAAGCTAATGTCTTCGCAGGCATCATTTTATAATTGAGGCCGGTCTCGTCGCAATTATAAATTTGATCTCGCGAATATCCTTCTTTCGCTACCAACTGTTCGAATTCCGTTTTGAATTTTTCTAGTCCACTTTTGTCAGCTGACATTTTCTCGCCGCAGATACTTAATTGACGAACGCCGTGCCTTTTTTTCCACCTATTCAGCCATCCATTACTTGCTGTGAATAATTTGCATTCATCAGAAAATTGTTTCGCAAACTCCATCGCCTTGGCCTGTAAAATGGGTCCTTCAAGGAAAGAAGGGAAACATCATTTTGGGAAAAACCAATTTGAACTGTATTTTATATTTTATAAGAGAAAAACCTTCAAACCCGTTATATGTACATATTTATTAAATGTTGATTTGAAGATTGTAAAATACTCACCTGACATTGGCACTCCTTTTTCTCGCACCTGAGTGAACCACAGAAATAGAGCTTTGTCAATTTTATCGAACTCTGCACTTTTCATCGACTTACGAGTGGTTATTGCGTTCCCAGATGTTATTGCAAATTGTTCTAAATTAGATCGGTTTCTACGCCAATCACCCACAGTGACTTCGCCGACACCATAATCGGCAGCGACATGCCGAATAATTTCTCCTTTATCTAATCTTCTCAAAGCTTCCAACTTTTGTTCCACATTAATTACGATTTTCTTCCTTTTTTGCGACATGACAATGTTTATTTTAAGTTTTCGAATAATACATACACCGAAAAAGTCTTGTAAATAACACAAAATTCCGTTTGTTTCTATATACGTGAAAAGTATAGTTTTTTCGTCAAACTTGGTTAAGGTTATTAACTAGAAATTCACGTCTGTGCACAGAAATGATTAGTGTGGCTACCAAACTCAAGTGAGTTTGAGGTTACAATCGTTATTGCAGATGGCGCAAGAGCATGCGTGAAAATTTTTTTCTCGGCTTGGCAGCTTCGTCCGCTTTATCCGAGTTATTCCGCATTATCCGAGCAGCTCTCGGTACCTCGGATAATGCGGACTCTCGGATAATCGAAGCTCGGATAACCGAGGTTCTACTGTAATTCTACACGTCGACAGTAAGTAAAATTTTTTTATTTTTAAGTCTAAATTTTTGAATTTTTACATAATCGGAATTTTAAAAATAAGTACATAACTCATTATTATTGTTTATATTTTCAAAAATTTGAATACAACTATTCCCAAGAATTAAATTATTTTCAATACAATTATAACTAAATTTCTTCAAACAAATTAAATTTTTATTGAAACAATTATATTATTTTTCAAAAATTTAAATAAAAATCTTGGCAATATTTCAAGTATTTTTCATAAATAATCAAATGTTTCGGAAGATTATTAAATTATTTTCAAAAATCAAATAAATTGTTGTTAAGAAATCCTTAAGATTCATTGCAAAAATTATTTTGAAAAGTTGAAAAATTTCTTTGTTTAATTCAATTATTTTTAAAATTTTCAATTAAAATTATTCAGAAAACTGCAGTATTTAGAAAAACACATAGACATTCTTCAAAAGAATGTAGTTTTTGTGCACTTTTTCAAACAAACGACTGGCCTATTATAACTATTTATTATATTTATAGACATCCTGAAGCTGCGGTAAATGTTACCTTCTGTTTCATTGAGAGCACCATGCACAAATGGCGTAAAAAAACATTGCCAATCCTACCTCCAGTACCTGCATCTGTTCTTGAATATGCGACCATTTTAAATTCTCCAGAATATGAAGAGTGGAAGCAATTTAATGGAGGAAATTTTTCGGTATCTGCAGTAACAGATAATGCGCAGTCTACGTCTATAATATTTATAGACGTTGCATTTGCTCAAGAAATAATTGCTGACAATAATATTGTTTATTGTGATGCAACTTATAAAATAGTACCGAAAATTACTGACGCTTTTCAGTTTCTGACATTTATGATGCTAAAATTCAATCATTGAAGAACATATTTATTTATTCTATATGACTTATCAAAGTTTCAAATAATATGACAGCATAATTTTTAAAAATAGGTCTAATTTTTTTAAAACTTTAGTTATATTGAAATGTTTTTAGGGTGAGTGATTTAAAACAGTTGCAAATAAATTTATAAATAATTATGATCCAGAAAAACTCTTTTGTATCGAGTTTCAAAAAAATCTGATAAATTATTAAGTTCTTTCTTACATTTGAAACCACATTTTTGAATTTCCAGGTCTCGGATAATATGACTTTTTCGACATAATATATGAGTAGGGAAGAGTGGGGCAAACCGGAGCGATGGGTAAACCGGACCCCCCTCAATATTTTCGAAATGGCGAAATTGTCAGAAGTGCTATTTACAAATTTGAAACAACCTTGTGTAGTATACCTTATTTTTTTAATTTGATATATTTTAATTTAGTTTGTGCAACGCTGGGAGCAAAAGTTTGTTTATATTTTTTTCTACACTTTTACGAATTTTTTCTTAAGGAAATTCTGAAGAAATCGTGTAATATTTCCAAATATTAGGTCTTAGGTTTTGAAGGTACACGCCTCAGGAATATTTACCACCAAAACCTTTGATGAATTTGCAAAGCGTTTCTTTTTCACAAACATTTATTCTCAAAATGGACCTATGGGTCAAACCGGTTTTTTCATGCTCTTTCGATTGGAAATAAGCATTTTGAAATCAAATAAGCATTTTTATTCAATGTTTAAACATTCTAGTCCCACTTTATTATTTATATGTCCTTTTAGGAAAAAACCTTAGCTTTCGTTAAAGAAAAAAAAGTCGTACCTCTCTCCCCCAAAAATTGAAATTTTCTTTTTAATTTTGATTTTTTTGGGTCAAAAAAATTTTTTTTCTTCAAAATGCTTATTTCCAATCGAAAAAGCATGAAAAAATCTTTCTAAAATGTACTTTGTCAAATTTGTATGTATATATATTAATTAATATATTATGTCTTATTGACTTATGGATTTATTTGCAACATTTATAGGGATTTCCAATAGCGTATGCAATTATGGAGAGTAAAACGGAATCTGCTTATGAATGTGTAATAGCAGAGATACGAAGAGTCCTTCCCAACATGCACATCACAGCATTCATGACGGACTTCGAAGTAGCTCTACAAAATGCTATATTGAATCATTTTCCAGATGTTGAATCTCGGAGGTGTTTTTTTCATTATGCTAAGGTAAATTTCAAATTAAATTTTAATTATATCATACATGTGTCCGCTCGCATGAAAGGAGACCATTTTTAGGTTTTATTTTAGGAGAATAATCGCAGCTTTCTTAAGGAGGAATGACACCTTGGACCCGAAAAAAATCGATACCTTGTAGTGTGTAAAATAGGAATATCATCATTTGAGATGATTTCGAAGTTATTTTGTGTGAAAAAAAATCTAAATCTCCAAAGGTGTCCAAGAGCGCTTTCGAGTACGTAGCGGTTTTTCTGGTTTCTTTGTTTTTTGGCAACAGATTTTTTGACAAATTTTCGCTCTAAAAATTGAATTTTTGCTTCAAACAATTGTTAAATACACAAAAATTAATATTTTTAAAATATCCTACGCATTCGAATGCTAAATCTATTTCACATTCAGAAAAACTTTGAATTTTTTATTTAGATTAAACGGTTTAACCAGAATTTTGCCCACCGAATTGCTCTGCGGAAAAAAGAGACCAGCTTCTGCGCCCTTTATAGGCAAAAAATTTAAATTTTTTTACGTATTAATATATTTTTGTATAAACTTCAAAAGTTTACAAATAAATCCCTCAAAAGTAATTTTAGTTTATTTTATTACCGTGTCTTAAAAAAATTCATGAAAAATAGGTTCAGCCTTGGCTGCTAGAAAAGTAGAAGGAATTTTAATTTAGTAGAATATTTATTCGTCCGAGTTATAATCTGCCAGAAAGTGACATAACAGCCTGCCAGTTAAAAATTTGTCTTGGGCATAGGCTTGGACGTCCTATTTAGCGCTCCTATTTTAGGAGGCAAGCTCTGACCTGTAGGTAAAACACAGATTAAATTTTAACGTAATGTGATGGTCCACATTAAGGCCCCTTTTAAAACCCGTAGCTCAAAAAATAAGTTAAATTAAACATGGATTTCGACATAATGTAAGGGCCCATACGAGGACCACTTTTTGTCATATAGGTCAAATTAAACATGGATTTTGACGTAATGTAAGGGCCCACATGGAGACCACTTTCTAACCTATAGGTCAAAAAGTAGGTCAAATTATAAATAGATTTTGACGTAATGTGAGACCGTTATTAATCCTCCTTTTTGACCTATAGTTCAAAAGATATAGGTCATATTAGAGTATTAGACATATATTTTGACGTAATGTGAGGCCGTTATTTATCCTCTTTTTGACCTATACTTAAAAAAACTAGCCGAGCCGAGCTGTACTTTTTTCGAGCCGAGCTGAGCCCAAGCTTGACTCAATGTGTCGAGTACTCGAATCTACCCGAGTACTTGCATTAGTTTATATAGTTAATGTTAACCTTCACTTGTCTGGACCCAGGGTTGCTCAGTTACGCGTAAATCGAGGTTTCCTACGTATGTTACATGTATGTTACGAAAAATATATGCATGTAGCAATGTAACCAAGTAACATACATGAAGTATATTACGTACCCATTTTTGCCTGGACCACATCCGGGATCGGTCAGCCCATGTTTAAATTGCAATGTTTTCTAGATTTTTGTTCTATTTTAAACAACACTTATAATTCATGAAGAACATTTTAAAAGCTTCGGAAAAATGTTAACAACAATTTTTGTTTGAATCTTTAAACAATTGTTAATTTGTTGAAACAATCGAGTACTCGAAAATTTTCGGGCTCTTTATGAGGCTTAACTCAGCTCTAACTTATTAGGCTCGGCACGGCTCGAAAAATGAAAAGCTCTAAAACACTCGATCGAGCTTCGAGCTTTTTGCACATCTCTGGTCCTTACCATTGGGGGTCCTTAGAAATTCCGACTCTGCGTTGGCGGCAGCGAAATGTTTTTATATAATAGGGAGAGATAAATATATAAAAAAAATCAATGAGAAATGAATAACTGACTTTAAAAAGTGTTATTTTCTTTATCTGAAATACTCACAAAGAGGATACTTTTTTATTGCAATCGCAAAAAAAATATTTTTTGGGATACATGTAATTTTTCTGAAAAAACGATAAACTAATAGCGCTCTGCCGTCCTTATTTAAAAACACCACATTTACATTTTGGGTTGTTTCGAGATATTAGACAATATACGTTTTCATATATACTTTCTTTACGTAGATAGGCCTTGTTCATCAGGAAATCACTGGTCGAACGACCTGAAATCGTCATAAACCTGTAGATATAGGCTATTTAGGATAAGGATTTGACGGAAATCGATGTAGATAGTATTTTTTAGTCAAATTAATTCCCACTTAACTTGAAAATTAATTAAAATTAATAATTCCAATTAGCCTAGAAAAATACGTCTTTTTTTACGAATCCAATGGTTTAAAGAACTTATTTTTGATAAAAAGGTTAGATATGGTGTTTTTAAATCAGGACGGCAGCGCTGTCTACAGATTACTTTCTTGTTTGGAGTCCTAAAATATATACTTACGTATATATTTTAGGACTAGTTTAGTGCAAAATGGGCTTCTTTCATGCGGACGTACATACATATTACGCATGTGATATTAATTTAATTAAAAACAATACAGTAAGTTAGGGTAAAGTGCGGATAGGTGCCCTCCTTTCTTAAATCTCCAATATGGAAGAAACAATATTTATGTATTATTGGTTTTTTTTATACCTATTGGCCATAACAATTGGGGAGCATCTATCCGTACTTTACCCTAATCAAAATAAACATTATAAAAAAAATGCTATATAATAATATAAATGAATGAATTTACTAAATTTATAATTTATAGTGCATTTATCATTTTGCTGTCACAAACGGATTAAAAAGGTACATAACAATACATGCTGAAGGAAGGAATGCGATAAAGCAACTTATGGCCTTGGCTCTTTTACCTCCTGATATGATTAGTGCCACGTATGAAGAAATAAAAAGGTCTAAGAGTGCTGAATGTAGGCGACGATTGACCCCATTGTTGCAATATTTTGAACGGCATTGGTTGAGAATAATAAGGCCCGAGGGATTCAGAGTCTTTGGTTGGCAAAGCAGGACGAACAATGTACTTGAATCGTACCACAAAGTATTAAACACTTTTTTCCCAAAGCATTCTACTACTTGGATTTTTACAAGTAAATATTCTTTATATTATAAATTACATACAATAATCTTCGTATTTTAATTCATTCATTATGTCTGCAGTTAGAAGTTAGTTTTTGTGTATGCTTTTCTTTTTCAAAACACTTTGCCTGTCAAATCGAAATTATACAGTTTTTCGATTTGGCAATTTCAATTTTTATAATTGTTTGAGAAAATATGTTTACAAAAATCGGTGACATACGCACACACATTTTGTATATTTAAGGGTATTTATTTTAATTTAAAAGAAATAGAGGGTGGTGGGGAAATTTTGACATTGCTTTCAAGTTTTTGAAAAAGAAGTATATAAATTTTTTGTTCTCCCAAGCAGCACGCTGTATTATCTGAATGTCATGGCGATATCTATGGGGAATATTCCTGTGATATTGAGGAAGTATTATAATGTCCGCTTTTTTTAATATCCTTGTGACATTCCTGCGATATTGAGGGGATATTGCTGTGACATCGAGAAGATACTGCTGCTATATTGAGGTGGGATATTGCTGCGATATTGAGGGGATATTCCACATAATTTTTTCTATAAGTTCAAATTTGATATTACAGCGAAAATTATGTGGAATATCCCCTCAATATGTCACAGGGATATTAAAAAAAGCGGACATTATGATACTTCCTCAATATGACAGGAATATTCCCCATAGATATACAAAATTCCGAGATGAGCACCAATCCCAGAACGTTTATCTATATTTACCAAAAATTCCCGACTCAAAATATTCTATTCTTTTTAAATGAGAACGCGATCACGAAACCACATTTTCTCCCACCTGCTCTTAAGGGTAGGTTTTTCAATTAAAAAAAAAGCAGAGGTTGATGAATCAATTTTGACATTGCTTTTCAAAATCCGTATTTTTCTATATATTCTGTATAAACTAACTATCCTCTTACTTTAGACAATTCGAAGAATATAAATTGGAAATTCGTTTCTTCTGCAAATTTCTTTTATCAATAAATACTATTTTTAGAACAATTTATAACCTATTGATTGTTAGAAATTTAAGGTAATTGCATAAAACATAACTTTCATTTAGTAATAGACAAATTTTACATAATTTTCGAAACTGTCATTTATTTATAAACTAAATGAATTGAATTGAGGAATTTGCAATTATGGTCTAAAATTAAAGAGTAGTATTTGTACTTAATATTTTAAAACTGTACAATCTAAAAAACGTTGTATTCAATTGGCGTTAGCTTGAACACATTATCATATATATTTGGAAAGTAATATTTTGTATATGAATGCACAATATTATTATACTTGTGCGAAATGAATTTTAAGTAAATGCCAATGAAAATGTGCCAATTAGGGCAGTAAGAAAATTTCGTTCTTAGATTATTAAATTAATAATAGTTTAAATGTGTTTCTTTACATATAATTGAGGGGTTGGATGCTACATAAGGGGGTACAATGAAAAGTATGCGCATATCCTTATAGCATCCAGCCTCTTAATTGTATCGAGTACACGGGGAGAAAAACCAAGCGTTTTTAGTATGAAGCTCTTCGAAGCTAATTTTGTATGGACGTTCATACTACAGTTGCATGAAATTCACATCGAAAAAGCATGAATCTCTAGCAATCGTAGTATGTTGATGTCCATTGCGTTTAGAGGTAGAACTTTACATGTTCATATCGTATAAATTTAAGCCTATGGCACATGTCAATTCTTTTATTAAGTAACTATGACTGTTCATACTACAAAAGCTTGGTTTTTCTCTCCGTGTAAGGTTGAAAATAATTTTTTTTAACATTTCTAAATAGCTATAAATATTATTCTAAAATAGTAAACAGTACTACTTTTCTTAAAGTAAATATTTATAAAAAAACTACTTCATGAAACTTGCTATTCATTACAATGATTACCATTATTATTCTTTACTATATAATTATTATTGTAATGTTATTTATTAAATATTACTTAATATATTTCATACTTTTTATTTCAGAGAAATTAAGGGAATTTCAAGAAAATCTACTCCTTGATTACAAGTCATTGGCAGAGGGTAGAAGAATTACGAGGCGCGAAAAGGCCATTACGACAATGAGAAACGAATTCCTTCTTCGTCAATGGAACGATTTAGGAGATGGAAATCCCCCTACAGGATTGGAAGTTGTGAATCGCATTTTGCGTTTTAATGCAGATCCTATTAACGAATATTTAAATTTGTTTTTGTAACATTTTAAGTACGAGCACAGAACGCTTCAATTGCTCATGTGACGAAGAAATAATAATTTTGTTGTAATAACTAGATTTTTGGAAAATCCTTGTGAAAAAGTCTAAATTACTGATTTTCATGACTTAAGTCTTTTGCAATTTTTTTGAGTGCTTTTTCACTTTAAAACTCTAACATTTATCTATAAATCAAGTATTATCGTAATTTAATTTTTTATCAGAATAATAAAACAAATTGTGAAAACCACGCCCAAAGTAGAATAACAATTTTAAAAAGACGTTTACAGTTACATATTCTATTCATTAAATCTTCTATTGTATTTCAAAAAATACTCCACCTTACATCTCTAGTAGGGGCGCGCCCCTTTTGATATTATTAAAAGCGAATAAAAATTAGGTACTAGTCTTTCCTTTTTATTAATTAATGAAAATAATATTATTTTATAAAGTACATTTTTAATTTTTTATCACAATGCTCATATCTTTAAAAAAGGTATTTTAGTAAACAAATTTTTTTTTGGAAAATAAGAAGAAATTAGATTATCTAATTAAAGAAAACTCTTCTGAAATCTAATTCACAGTCATATGTTCTGCGACAAATGGGACAATTTCTTAAACAAAGATCATCTTCATTGTAACTCACTCTCCCCGTAATGTCTATGGCATTACTTGCATTGTATAATGGAAAGCAAATGTCGCAAAATGGAACATGGCCGCAGATAGTAAGAAAGACGCAGGGTAGACGATCTTTACAAACGCAGCACAGTATGGCATTAGCTGCTGAAAAAAGAGGAAAAATGCACATTAATTATTTTTTATATAAGCCCATATCATAAAAAACGTTTTATTATTTCAGAAGTTATAATTAATTTATCAAATGTTTGCGCGAAACATTAACAATTATGTTTTTTTAAATATTTTAATAAAATTTTAAATTATCACCCTTTCTTTTGCTTATTCAAAAAACTATCTTTAAATGTAAACATTACAAACTTAAAGTAAAAAAATGAAGTATAATATTACTTTTAAAACAATATAATAAATTTCAGTACTTTTCGTTCAAAACTTCAAATATAAAGTCAGAATTCAGACAATATCCTAAATATGTTTTTAATCGAGAAAACTACCGTTCAAAAGATGAATTGAGGGCCCCTATCAAAGAACCGGTTATAAGTTTTTTAGACTTAAGATCATTGCCCTGTGAGTAAAATATTAAACTGTTTTTAATCTCCATTTTTGAGAAACATTTTGGTTATCTTTAAAAAAATAAAAAATGTTTTCAAGAAATTAAAATTTTAAATCCTTGTTTTCTTTACAAGTACTCGAATTTTTCGAGCACCTAAAAAATCTACCACTTAATTCAAACATATTTTTTTTTTAATTACATTCTTTGGAAAAATCTACATAATAATATTATGTTCTATATTTTTTTTGAATAGTTTTTAGTGCAGAAAAATTGTTTTCAATTTCTTGAATTTTTTTGGTCCATCTTTGACAGTTTGCATTTTCTAAGAAAAAAATTTTACATTTATGCTTACAAGTGATTCTTATAGTGTATTAAATGATCTTCAAAATAAGCCTAAGATCAATTAAAAGCGTTAATTATTTTTGAAGTTATTAAAACTTTTGGAAAACATTGAAAATGACGATTTTTTAAAAATACGTAAATTAAATATCGGCTAAATGACTTCTAAAATATCTTGTTCTTTTCAAAATTTTATCATCTTTGAAAATATAAACAGAAAAAATTTTTAGTTTTCATTAATTTTATGGTTTGAAACTTTTTCGTTAGCCTGAAAATGGGTAGTATCACAATTTTGACCGGTAGTGTATATGACGTCAGAATAATTGCTGCATTACCCTCTGCTTTCTTTTGCTATCCAAAAATGTACAAATTTAAAGTTCAAAATTTATTCAATAATAGAACCAGAAATTGTTGTATTTTTCTTAATTACCCATTAAAAGAGGGTCAAGTCAAAATCCCTTTAACGGCATTAAAGGGGATTTAGATTTTGGTCACACATAGTTACAAAGGATTGAATGGATAAAAAACGGAAATGGTTTGGAATTTAAGGACATAAAAATGATAATCTACTCTAATTCACCTATTATTACTGGGTAACTGTTTCTCTTTTGTATATTTACTATTTCCTGCCTCTTGTGTGGAATTTTCATTCGGAGCGACTACAGGATCAACAACAGGATCACCTGCGAGAGCGACTGCAGGATCAATTGCAGGAACATAATTATTGACGCCTCCTTCTTCATCATTTTCCACTACAGTGAGGTCAATGACGTTGTCCCCTTGTAATTGTTCTGGATCTGAAAAAAGTAAATTGTTTATTTCATAAAAATTGCAGAATTATTAAGGCGTATGAATATTCTATACAATTTATGTGTTAGCATATTTATTAACACTATGTGTCAACTGAAAATATGATTTAAAATTCCAGGATATTTTCAGGACATTCCAGGAGAGATTCTTTATTTTTCCAGAACATTAAAATGGATAATACTATTTTATATTAGGAGTAGCATATATGATTACTAATTCTTTCATCGAACTTTACATTTAAATTATTTTTTGATACATCTCAAAAATTACTTTCTTAAGTTTGAGTAAAATTTTTTAATTATATAAATGTTAAACACATTTATATAACACTACCTTCTAGCAAATGTTACGCGCAGAATGTGGTCTTCTATTTATTATTATTATTATTATGCAAAATTTTTATTTTCAAATATGAATTTTTGAATGATTTCTGATTAAGGGCCGATTTCACCATGGAGAATTAATATCGTGATTAAATAATTAGGATTATATTTTAAACGACGATTAACAGTTACTACTATTCCACCACCTTTAATTAATGTAATATTTCTTGATTAAACAATCTAAATTATAAGAATGCGTTCCACCATAATTCTAGTGGTGATTAAAGGAAAGTAATCACCGTTTAACTTAATTGCCCAAATTTGACCGTTTAATAAGTTAATGAGCGATTAATACAAAGATATTGACATGGAAATTATAACCTTCAAATCGAAATGGTTTGTAATCATTAGAAATGGCCGAGTTTCACGATTAAATTTTGTCATCATTTTCGATGTAGATTTTGTTGTGCGCTTCCATTTAACACAGCCCATAGGTTCTCTAGAGTTGAAAGTGTGTTGAATGTTGTCTGAAAACTGAAGGGGCGCTGGATGTTATCTAGGCCAAAATTAAAAATAATGCATTGGAAATTTTTCAAAACATATTCTCCTGGATTGAAGGACTACTTGTCTACATATATTCTGATTTTACGTTAGACTGTAGAATTTGTAGCAATTTTTGAAACCATTATATTAATGAGAAACATTGTATAATTCCACTTTTTTACAATAATAGAGTTTTTAACATAACCTCCAAATACATTACAGAACTCATTGCGCAGACTCGGGGTAGTCGATTCTTGACTTCGATATAATTCTCGAGTCTTAGCAGTGAGTTTTTTAATATATTTTTAGGTTATGTTTAAAAAATATTATTTTGAATTTCAGCCTAGAGCACATCCAGCGCCCCTACAGATTTTTATTTTTATATTTTTACAATAACCACGCGATTTCACCAATGATACAACTTCTTTTAGCATGAATATTTTTAATAGCCAATCACAATTAGTCTCAGTAGAAATATATGGGTTCTTGAGAATTAAGTACATGGGATTATGTAAGCAGTGATTAAAAATTTATTATCAAATTTCGTGGAACGGAATGGAAATTACTTTTATTTTGATTGTCGATTAAAAGATAAATATAATTATTTAACCACAACTTTTTCCGAGTTCGTAAAATCTGATTGGATATTCAACACACTCTTTAATTTTTTTTTCTCTCTCTCTCTCTCTCCTACTTTTACTTTTTGGGGCGTTCCATGGCTCGTACACTGACAAAATTTTGATTTTACTTATATTTTATAATTTGATAGTGGTTAGTGTCCTAATAAGTGCCAAAATTATTATACGTGTAAAAACTTTTCTTCGTGTATTTACATGTGTCCAAATCTACATGTATAATTACTCGTGTTTATTTTCAATAGCTGTCAGTTAAAAATATTGCGTGTAATTTTAACACCACATATGGTGTTAAAATAATATTTTTTCTGTTAAATCGCTGTTTAAGTTCTTAAACGAGTCAAATTTGGATAATTAGGTTAATCGGTAATTACTTTCCATTAATCATCATTTCGATTACGGTGAAACGCATTCTGATGGTTAAGATACTTTAATCACGAATTATTACACTAATCACAGGTGGTGAAATCGGCCCTAAAACTTTCAAAAAATTCAATAATTTACTAATTTACTAATTAATTATTCGCGCAACAATTAAATTATTTTCATAAACAATAACATTCTTAGTAAGAATACAATTATTTTAATAAATAATAAAATTTTTCGCAAAAATACAATTATTTTTTTAAATATTAAAATCTTTGCAAAATTTAGTTATTTATTTAGGGTTAGTTGGGGTAAATCGGAACAAGGAATAAATCGAAACAGTAGTTATTTCATTATATGATAATTTTATTTTATTTTTTATTCCTGACTCTGAATTGATCGTTGAATTCAATGTTTAATATAGCAGTTATTTTAGATAAATAAAAAATTTAAAAAATAAATACGGCCTTAAACCTTGTACCTTAGATCACCCCTAACAGGTTCTGAGTATTTTCCCATTTTTAGTTTGTCAATTAGCAGCAGTATATACAAAAATATTTCCTATTGCATAAAAAATTGAAAATTAAAGAAGACACCGTTTTACTTTTTTGATTCGCATTTGAAAAAAACAAGCTAAAAATTCATATAAACATTTATAATTATCTCTTATTAATACTACAACAAAAAACAACTTTGATTATTTCATTTTGAAAATTTTTCTTAAAAATAGGAGCCTTTTTCTATTTACCCCTTAAAACTGGAAATTCGCGGTAAATAGGAACAGAAATTTCAACAGTATTTCTTATAATAGAAAGAGAGAAAATTGGTTCTATCAACCTCAACACTGTTTTCAGCATTATAAAAATGCATTGAAAATAGTATTCATGTATAATCGCATCGGTACATAGTATTTAACAAGTACAGAACTGTTATATAGGTATTTTATAGCAAATAGACGCTAGTTCGTTATATAGCATAAACTGTGTAACACTTCAGATTTCATTAGGATTTGTGTCCACAAAACCGGTAAGTGTAATGAAAGAAGAGATAATAAAAGAGAATGAGAAAGAATGAGTGAAAATAAGAAAGAATGAGGGAGTATAAGTGAGACCAAGAAAGAATGAGAGAGTATAAGAGAGAATGAGAGAGACTCAGAGTTATGTTAAACCAATCTGTTAAAAATTTTTAAAGCTGTTGAAACCTTTATAATTGTGTAATGTGTTAGAATTTTTGGTACCGAATACTTTTAAATATATATATATTTATATATAATGCTTATATATAAACTTATATAATGCATTATTAATTCTTATTTTGAATTATTTTATGACTAACACCATTTTTTATCTAATTCTTTATATCTTTTAACATTTCCATACTTGAAATTGATTTTTTCTCAAATTTCGTAAGAAATAATCAACTGTTCCTATTTACCCCTAAATTTTAGCAAAGTTGAAAAATTTAGGGGTAAATAGGAACAGTTGATTATTACGATTCAATGATACCCATATTTTTTACTACTCCATAAAATTGTTCCACGGAAGTGAAATAACAACTCAAAACACAAAAAAAAGTATTCCGATTTAAAAGAAAAAACTTATGTTTTTGGTGAAACATAGCAAATCTATTCCTATTTACCCCAACTGACCCTAAACAAAACTGTTTTCTAAAACTTTATGAATGAATTAATTTTAAAAAAAATTTTTAAATAATAAATATATTTCGAAAAAATTTAATTATTTTCATAAATAAGAACATTTTTCAAAATAATTCAATTATTTTTTAAATAAAATTTTTTGCAAAAATTCGAAATACTTTTCAATGAAATGTTTATAAACTTTGACAAAAGAATTCAATTTTTTTCATTTTCAATAAAATTTTTCGATATAATCCAATTACTTTCTAAAATTTTAATAAATCCTCGAAACGATTTAATTATTTTTCGATTTTGCAGTAACATTAATCGCCAAAATTAAATAATATTTATAAATAATGAAATTGTTTTCAAAAATTCAATTATTTTCAAAGCAGTTATAATAAACGTGTATTAAATAATCAAATATTTAATTATAATTATTATTAGGCACGATAATTTTAAAAAGTTAAGAAGAATTTTTTTAATTCATTTATTTTTAAATTTTACTTTTATAGTTATAGTATTATAGTTAATGACCATTATTAACAAAATCTATTATATTCAATAAATTAAAGAAATTTTTTGAATGAATTCAATTACTTTAATTATTTTCTAATATATTTTAATAAAACTTTCTTAAATAAATTATATTATTTTAGAAAAACTTAAATTATTTTAGCAACTTTAAAGAAATTATTTATAAATTTTAATTACTTTTAAAACTTTCAATTAAAATGATTAAAGTAACTGAATTATACAAAAAAAGAGTTGAAAATAATTTTAATAAAAAATTAATTATGGGGTTTTCAAAAATGTATTAATAAATCTTCACGAGAAATTTATTAATTTCATAAATAATAAAATTCTTTCAAGGATTTCAATTATTCGCAAATTTTTTGCAAGAATTAAATGATTTTGATTACATTAATTTTAAAATTAAAAATATCGAAAAATAAAATTATTAAAAAAGTTTGGAAAGAAAAAAGTAACACAACAATTATTAATATACATTTTCAAGTAAAATATGAACAGTTCAGGGACAAAAGTTAAAAATCCAGGACAAGGACTGAATACAGTAGAGGATTCAGATTTTGGGTTCACCTATTACTCGTTAACTGTTTCTTTTTTGTATAATTACCATTTACTATTTCTTGTTCGGCATTATCCTCAGGAACAATTGCACGATCAACTACATGATCAATTGCAGGATCAACTATTTGATTAATTGCAGGATCAACTACATGATCAATTGCAGGATCAACTACATGATCAATTGCAGGGTTTACTACAGGATTAACTGCATGATGAACTGCTACATTAACTGCAGGAGCGACTGTCGGATCAATTGCAGGAACATAATTGTTGACGCCCCCTTCTTCGTTGTTCTCCTCTACACTGAGGTCAATGACGTTGTCCCCAACTAATTGTTCTGGTACTGGAAAGAGTAAATTGTTTATTTCATAAAAACTGCAAAATTATTAAGGCGTAAGAATATTTCATAAAATTTATTTGTTAGAATATTTATTAGACATAATTTTATAAAATAGAAAATTTATGCAGCTGTTTTCAAAAATGTCGATTTCTTACATTTAAAACTTACAATCCACTTAGATTCTACAGAGTGATATTTTTACTAAAGTAAAATTCGCTCAGATAACATTTTATTTAAATAATAAATATGAATTTTCTTTCTAATAAAATCCTGTCTAATAAATTTTCTAGCAAATAATTCTTATAGCATATGCATGTGCCCTAAAATTATTGGACAAATATTGAAAAAATAAGAAATTTAGGTAAAATTGTAGTACGACCTGTAAGGCGGAGTCTGGGTGGATCCGAAGATTAACCTAAACTCCGCCTCATCTTGGCTCGTGGTGAAATTACACTTGTTCTAAAAAATACTACTAAAGGCCGAGTGTAACGAACTTATGGTAACAGTGGACCTACTAAAATGATAAAATAGAAATAAAATTAATACTAAATGATAAAATGCAAAGTTCAGTGGAAATTATGTATAAAGATTTACATGTCCCTATTAAATAATTTTTTAATTTAAAACTTTTATTCAATATTTCAATTTAATTTTCGTCTACATATATCCCTTAAGAACGAAAATTTTAATTTCAGTATTTAGAAAAGTTTTAAGTTCTGCATTTATTTAATAGGGTTATTTAAATCTGTACACAATTTCTACTTACCTTTGCATTCGAATATTTAATTTCATGACTTTACAGGAAGTGAAAAAAACACTTAAAAATTTTTCTAATCCTTTAAGGAAAAACTAGAAATACCGTTTCAAAATATTATTATCCTTTACCAGTGTAAGTACAAATTGTTTAAATAGACGTATCCAATAATAAAATGTGAATTAAAATGGATTGGCCCTCTTATGCACTTAAATTCCAATCCTCTTTTGTTACTGTTATATAACTTGTTCATTTCTATCCAATTCAATTCTCTGTAATCGGAAGTGTAAAAAATTACGATTGCAGACGAAAACTGACTTGAAACTTTTATAAATATTTGAATTGGAATTTCCGTTCTTGACGAATAAAAGATGATAATTAAATTGAAATATAATTTATGAAAGTTTTAAATTAAACATTTACTTAGTATAAGGGAGATTTAAATCTTTAGAAAATTTTTACTGAACTTCACATTTTATTTTTTACTACATTGTTACCATAGCTTTGTAATACTCGGTCTTTTGCAACAATTTCTGGGATAAGTGTTTGGAAATTTCAAACTTTGCGCTCGACAATTAATTTAAAATGTATATCAAAAATTAAATTTTAAAATAAAAAAAGAAGCTGTCGAAAAATTAAACTTAACGACAAAAAAATCGTTTTAGAACACTTTACAAAACTGACAAAAATTGAAGGGCTACATAAAATAAGGGACGAACGCGAGACTTGGAAGTGATACTACCAGTCAGGTAGCAGTGACAAGCCTTGAGCCGGTCACTGCTACCTGACTGATATTATCCCTTCCAAGTCTCGCGTTAGTCCCCTTATTTTATGTAGCCCTTCAATTGCATTTCATATCTTTCATTTTCCCAACTTTTTCCTATAATTTTCATCCAAAAAATATTTACTTCTTTCTTATCCTATTAATAAATTGAATTGATCTGCAACGAATGTTATTATTCGTGGAAGAATGTAAATATTTATAAAAATAATTTAATTCTTGCGTAGAAATTTATAATAATTTTTGAATAATTGCTTTCTTTCAATTCATTTTATGCAAATTCTAATTTAAGTAATTAATTCGTGATAAATTTTTATTATTCGTGAAATGAATTTTTGTGAACATTTTTACAACAAATTTTCCAGTAATTGAATTCTATTTGAATATTTTATGAAAATAGTAAATGTTAAAAATCATTGTATTGCGAAAAGTTTTTAAAAATAATTCATTTTTACACAGAATTCTATATTTCTAAAAATTACTTAAAGTTTTATGAAGAATTTTGTTTATTTATCGACATAATTGAATTCTTCCGAAGAGATATTTATGTATAAGTAATTGAATTATTGGGAAGAATTTTATTCAAGCCTACAATAATTATTGAAGTATTTCAAAAAAATGTAATTAACATTGTATTTAAAACATAGATTTCTTTCCATAAAAAATAATTGAATTCTGCAAGGAACTGTATTAAAATTTCTGACAATAATTTAATTTTTTATTCATTTAGAAAGTTAATTGAATTCTTGGGAACGATTTTATTATAATCAATTATAATTTATTATAATTGAATTCTTCCAAAGAATTAAAAGACCACTTTCTTTAATAATTGCTTACTATTTCGAGGAATTGAAATTATACTTTTAAGAATAATTACATTTCTCGAGGAATTCCTGTTGAATTGTTTAAAAAAAATTAAAATTCTGTAATGAACTTTATTATTTATGAAAATAAATGAATAGTTGGTAATGATTTTATTAAAATTTTCAAAAATAATTGGAATTCTTCAATGAGTCTTATTATTTATGAAAATAATTGAATTCTTGCTTAGAATTTTATTTAAAAATTTTAAATAAATGAATTTCCATAAAAAATATTATTAGTGAAAGTAATTGGATTATTGTGAAGAACTGTATAAATTTTTTTTAAATAAAAATTAAAAATTCTATTCTAAATTACTCAAATTCCTCTTAAAATTTTTTTAATTTATGAAAATAATTGAATTTTTTATTAATTTTATCCATTTTTTAAAAATAATTGATATATGGTAAATTCTTACCTATTCCCATTACTTCCACGACTTCTTCAATATTATTTATTACGCCAGGACGTATTAAATCGCCATGATCTAATGAGAAAAAGAAGTATTTCAATTAGATTTAAGAATATTGAACAACATATATTATTATACAAAACGTTTGCTCCATTGAGAACCCTGGCGAATTTGGTTGATCAAAGTCTGAGCGACTTTGATCAGGCTTCGATCGAGGTTTGATTAGGAGGCAAATTTCGCTAGAAATTGATGAAATGTTATGAAAAAATGATAATTAATGTAAAATTTGACACTTTTCATTTCATTCATGCAAGAATTAAATAAAGTTTAATTTCATTTAATTCTTGTAGAAATCAACTA
This sequence comes from Leptopilina myrica (nomen nudum), assembly GCA_032872475.1. Classification (NCBI taxonomy): domain Eukaryota; kingdom Metazoa; phylum Arthropoda; class Insecta; order Hymenoptera; family Figitidae; genus Leptopilina; species Leptopilina myrica (nomen nudum). The sequence continues at coordinate 2,679,432 of CM065461.1, read as the reverse complement.
AAAAGTGGCTATTTTTACGTTATTTATCATTTTTTCATCATATTTCATCAATTTCTAGCGAAATTTGCCTCCTAATCAAACCTCGATCGAAACCTTATCAAAGTCGCTCAGACTTTGGTCAACCAAATTTACCCCAAGGGGTGAATTTAAGTGAATTTGCAGTTTTATGCCCTTAAATTCCGAACCAATTCTACTTCTGTTCGCAATCTTAATAAATTTATTTTCCATAGTTAATTCTTAATTTCCAACCAATTCAATTCTCTGTAACAACGCGATTAGAATCTGAATTTACTTTAATCCCGCTTAAAGAAATCATTGTTTGTAGACTTAATGCTCTTTAATTAACTTGATTTCCTTTATTTTTATGAAATTAATAAAACAATTCTGATTCTGGTTACATGTGGTTGCAGATAATTCGTTTGTTATTTAAGGGTGAATAAGTAGCAATCCGTTTTAATTCATCCCTTGTTACTGGCTTTATTTTACCGTGTTCAAATCCATTATTTTCATTGCTTTCAGCTTCAACATCCACAGTCGGAACATTATTATTTTCTGCAGGACCTTCTGTTTCTAAATAAACCGTTATGTTGTTATATAATAAATTCCCAACTCTCCAGAGAAGTTGCGGCCTCCCCATTTTTCCTTTATTGAATAGAAGTAATGATTCTTTCACATCTGTAGTCAATTTTTTGTTTTTAATTTTCGGCATTGTAATTGTAGAACTCTTTTTCTTGTCTAGAACAAGTGCTTTCTCCAATTTCACTGTGTAATAAAGTTTTGCTAACTTTTCTGGAATTACAATAATTTTATAATGTTATTGCTTTATCAGTAATGTAAGTTATTGTAATGAAATATGAGCATAAAAATATTCTAAATTAGATTTGTTAAAATTTGTATTTGATATAATTTTATTCTCTTTCAATGTCATTTTAGCAGAATATGCATCATTAAATCGATTATCAATATTGTTGATCTGGACACAAAGAGATTAAACAAATAACACAGACATTCATAATCACAGGAGAATATATTTATAATAATACAAATTAATAATAGGTTGCGTCGTTTGAACAGAACGGTAAAAAGACAAAGTAATTTGAGAACGTGGTTTTTATGCTAAAGAGTCCCTACAGGTGTCTCTGTAGTTTACACTGTATTTTAACCGCGAATTGTAATTCAAATATGAATTCACAACACTTCCCCTCAATACGCGGGTGGAATTGTCTTAAACGAATCACACACTTTTAATCCGAGTATATCCAGACACTTCTTATGCTTGGGTCCAGACAAGCCTTTCGTGAACAAGTCAGCTCCCATATCTTCGGTGGAAATGTGCTCGATACGAATGAGATTTTCTTTTAAGGTCTGGCGAACAAAATGATGTCTTACATCAATATGCTTGCTGCGGGCATGAAAAATCGGATTTTCAGCAAGTTTCTTCGCTCCCAAGTTGTCGTTGTAAATGGTTATATCAGTCAAGTTCTTGAATCCTATTTCGCCGAGAAAATTACGCAAGAAAATTGCCTCTTTGGCTGACTCGGACAGAGCCATGTACTCCGATTCGGTTGACGATAAGGCCACGGTCCTCTGCTTTTTGGCGTCCCACGAAATCGGGCTTCCACTCAACAAGAAAGAATATCCAGTGTAAGATCGTCTGTCGTTTAAATCACTGGCCCAATCAGCATCAACGTAAGCCTTTAGTGGTTCGTGATTTCCTTCGTACACCAAACCCAGATTCATTGTCCCCTTTAAGTAGCGTAGGACACGTTTGGCAGCAGTCCAATGAGTATGATCAAAACATGTATTAAATTGGCTCAAACAACTAACTGAGAAGGCGATATCTGGTCCCTACCGCCAGGTACATTAAGCCACCAATTAGCTCTCGGTAAGGGAGCTTTCTTTCCTCGTCAGTAATTTCCCCATTTTTCTTTGTCAGCTTGACATTTGAATCCATTGGAGTCGACACTGGATTCGAATTGGTCATTCCAAAACGCTCAAGAAGTTCTCTAATGTATCCCGTTTGATGCATTTCAACTTTACCCTTTTCTCTGGTGAACTCGATTCCTAAACAATAAGAAACATCTCCGAGATCTTTATATTCGAATTCCCTCGATAAAGCAGTTTTAAGTTTTGATACCTTGTTTGAGTCCCCTGAAATTACCAAAATGTCATCTACATACACAATGATCAAAAATATATCTTCCCCTTGATCCATAAAATACACACATGGATCGGCATTGGAAGGTCTTGCTCCGAAGCTTCTTAAAACTTGGTCCAATTTAATATACCAGCTTCTACCTGATTGACGAAGTCCATATATCGACTTGTTAAGTCGACAAACCTTGTTCCCTGTTTTCAGTGATTTAATCATTTCAGTTGCTTTTCTTCTCAATGTGTTATCGCCTTCAGATTCGACGATAGTTTCCAATCTTTCCATTAATAATTTTGGAGCCTCCATAAGCACCTCCTCCTCTAGAATGCCATTCAAGTAGGCTGTGGTGACGTCAAACTGCCGAATCGGCAATTCGTATTTTGCAGCCAGCGCAATCAAGAGTCGAATAGAAGAGAGACGAGCGACCGGAGCGAAGGTTTCTTTGTAATGGATCCCAGGTCGCTGAGAAAAACCCTGAGCTATCACTCGGGCTTTCCGTCGTTCTAAAGTTCCGTTTGGGTTGAATTTGTTTCGGAGCACGAAACGACTTCCAATTATTGTACTGTTTTTCGGACGATCGATGAGTTCCCACGTGTCATTTTTTATGAGAGATTTCGTTTCATCACCAACAGCACGAAGCCACTCTTCGGAATCATCGCCAGTCATCGCTTGCTTCATTGACATTGTTGTCGCGATTGTCGTTGATAAGTTCCTCGTTTTCTCGATTTTGATTCTCGACATCTTCAATTTCTTCATCGATTGGTCTTCGTACGTTTTCGATATTTTCCAATGGCACTATCTCGATATCCACTTGTCGACTTTGGATTTCTGTTGATTGATCAGTATTTTGTCTTCGAACTTCAAACTTCTCTGGAATAAAGTCTTCGAAATTTTCCGTCACAGCGTTAGAATCTTCTGAAAATACAACATCTCTTGTAACTTCTATTTTCCTTTCTTTTCCATTCCAAATCCTGTATCCCTTTGATTGTTCTGAGTAGCCTACGAACACTCCTTCTTTGGCTCTTTCCTCGAATTTCCCTTTTCCGAGTTTTCTGTCCAGGAAGAAAACTTTACTTCCGAATTCTCGCAGGTGGCTCAAATTGGGCACCTTACCAGTCCAGATCTCGAATGGTGTACGTCCTTCCAGAGTTCTACTCGGGCAACGATTTCTTATGTAATTTGCAGCCTGAATCGCTTCAGCCCAAAATGAAGATGGAAGATTCGACTGAATTAGCAGGCACCTGGCCATTTCCAGCAGCGTTCGATTCTTTCTTTCGGTCACTCCATTTTGCTCAGGATTGTTCGGAACTGTAAGTCTTCGCAAAATACCGTGACTCTTGAGAAAATCTTCAGATTCTTTATTTAGGTACTCAGTACCGTTATCCGTTTGAAGGCACTTGATTTTCTTCCCCTTTTGTGTTTCCGCCAAGGCTTTGAATTCTTTAAAAGCTGCTAATGTTTCGCTTTTACTTTTCAAAAATTTCACTTCACACCATCGAGTGTTATCATCTATAAATGTGATGAAATATTTTGCTTTTCCAGCGGACTCGATCCTCATCGGACCACACAAATCGGAGTGTATTAAGTCCAAAAGTTCACTCTTTCTTTCCGAAGATTTAGAGAACGGAGTTCTCGACATCTTTCCGCGCACACATGTTTCACAGTTCAATTCATCTTTACAATCCTTGAGATCTAAACCCTGAATAATCCCTTTTCTCACACTAGTTAGTATATCCTTTACATTCAAATGTCCAAGACGACGATGAATTATTTCTAAACTGTTCGAAACGATTTTTCTATCACTCGATGAAACACAACACTTTTCCGAATTCTCTTCTTCAATTAAATACAAATCACCAACTCGTTTTGCCAATAATTTAATAGAACCATCACGACCGACAATAGAGGCAGTTTTCTTTCTGAATATCACTTCACAATTATTGTCAGTGATTTTCGCAACTGACATAAGATTGCTTCTGAGATCAGGGACATGAAGTGCACCTTTTAGGGTTATGTTCTTCTTCTCGCCTTGAACGTCAGCTGTGAACATTACATTTCCTTTGGCAATAATTTCCGACGAAGCACTGGTCGCTAAATCGAGTTTACCTGATTTAGATTCGGTAATTTCCGCAAAATCTTCTATTCTTTTGCACAGGTGAGATGTTGAGCCGCTATCGAGACACCATACACTGCCACGATCTTCGTTTTTCGTTCGAAAAGCACTTTCTATATTCGAGAAATTTTCGCTAGCACATAACACAACATTTTCGGCTGTTTTCGCAAATGATCGATTCTTTTCGTCCTTCTTTTTGCAATCACTAGCTTTATGTCCGATTTCTTTACAACGATGACAACGGAATTTAAAACCACTCTGTTCACGTTTTTCATTCGATTTATTTTTAAAACCATTCCATCGACCTTTTGCAGCCATAGCATTTTGCACTACACATCGAACATCACTTTTTCTGGCATCATGTTCTTCCACAATCTTGACACGCAACACTTCAGGAGTCGGCAAAATGTCCCGCGACTCAATCGCGCATCGAAAGTTTTCGAAGGTGCTGGGCAAGCTATACAAAAGGAGAATCGCTAAGAGATCAGGGTTTATATCTACTTCCATTTCGTTCAATTTATCCACTGCATCGAAAAACCTACCGACGTGCTCTCTTACGTCGTCCCCGTCTTGCATTCGTTGCAAGATAAGTTGTTTTAACAATGTTGCTTTTCTAGCAGGTCCACGAGACTGGTAGATACTCTCGAGCTTCAGCCACACCTCACGCGAATATACACAACCTTTAATCTGTTTCAATTCCGACGGATTTATGGAAAGAATAATGTCGGATTTCGCTTTGCTGTCACCGGTTTCCCAAGCTGAAACGGCGGCGGCCGATGCAGCGTCACCTTCAACGATTTCCGGCTTCACTTTATTTCCATTAACAAAATTCCATGCGTCGTTCTTAATCAACAATGCCTCCATTTGCATTTTCCATGTGTCAAAATTGTCTTTATTGAGAGTCTCAATCCTTGCTAAACCCGACATGCTCATTTTGTTTCACAGAGCTTCGACACACACTTAACCTCAAAATATACACTCACTAGAGTTCCACTTTCAGTTACACAGAATCTAATCGCGGTATTCTGGGCCCATAACCTGTTGATCTGGACACAAAGAGATTAAACAAATAACACAGACATTCATAATCACAGGAGAATATATTTATAATAATACAAATTAATAATAGGTTGCGTCGTTTGAACAGAACGGTAAAAAGACAAAGTAATTTGAGAACGTGGTTTTTATGCTAAAGAGTCCCTACAGGTGTCTCTGTAGTTTACACTGTATTTTAACCGCGAATTGTAATTCAAATATGAATTCACAACAAATATGTTGTAGAATTTTTATTTGCAGGAATAGTAATGAGTAATAAATGCAATACATTTCAATTTTAATTGTTTCGAAAAGTCTTACAAAATCTTAATGTAATAGGATCTGAATACTGTCAAAAAACATTTTGATAGAAATCTACTCTCTCAGAATGCACATATATGTTCGAAGATTAATTTACTATAAATATCTAACGTGATTGAATATCAATTTAATATTATTATTTCAGGGCGAATTTCAAAATTGATATCCGATGAAATTGACGTTATGTCAAGAAATTACAATTTGAATAAATAAGTATTCCTTCTGCTAAATAAGTACCTATTCCCTTAAATTTATTTTCTGTTTAATTGAAAAATTTTTTGTTTTAATTGAAAATTAAAATTCAAGTATATTTAATTTCTGACTCATAATTATTTTTACACCCAGAGAAAAATATTATTTAAACCAAATATATGTTATTTGGCTTAAATAATATTGTCTCAGAACCAACTAGACTTTTTATTTGTTTTAAAGAAAATTTTTGTTCGACATAAAAAACCAAATATTTGAGTGAAATAAAATTTTATTTAAACTAAATAAAATTTATTTGAAACAAATAAAAAGTTTAGTTGGTTCTGAGACAAATATACCATTTCTCTGGGTGTACAAATAAAAATTCTTCAACATATTGCAGGCTTCGCACTCGATAATTCATTATAAAAAAGAATCGAAAAGTAGTTCCATTTTTCTTTCTTTAAAGAAAAAGTTGAATATTGTTGAACAATTTTCCAAATATTACAATTTAAAAACCTTTTTGAAAAATTTTTTATTTTTAAAAATTTATGAATTCCGATTCTACCAAAATTCAAATTATGAACAAAATTTTTAAAATTTAATTCTTATATAAAGAATTTTATTACAATTTATAAAAATAATTGAATTCCAGCAAAGATTTTTATTACCAATCCCGAATATTCTTCAATTACATATATATCAGGAAATTATTGAATTTCGCAGAAGAATTTTATTATTTGTAAAAATAACGGAGATTAAAACAAATTTTACCAAAAAATTGCCTTACAAATTGTTCTTCAAATAATTGGAATTCTGTAAAAATTTTATTATTTTTGAAAATAATTCAATGTTTGCTAAGAATTTCGTTAAATTTCTTTTTAATAATTGAATTCTTTTGGAAAATTTTGTTACCATAGTAGGCATTTAAATTAATGGAATTTCAACGAATATTTTTATTATCTGAGTGTCACAAATCTAAAAAAAGTATCCAAATAGTAGTAAATCGTAAAAGAGTTGTAAATGGTATAGGTTTTAGTATATAAGTGTGAAGCCTGCATATTGATAATGGATTTAATGGAAATTCTGCAACCCTACTATTGTAATAATTACATATTCTGCTAAAATGATATTCTAAGAGAATGAAATTAAATAAAATAAAAATTTTTACAAATTCACTTTAGAGCGTTTTTATGCGCTCCACCATAAAATGTTAATTGAATATTTTGTGCAATTAACTTCATAAAAAATATATGAGTATACATACCTGAAAATGTCCAAACTTTTGGGAAAAGGCCAATTTTTACTGCCAATATATTATTGTAGTCTTGAGTGCAATTTGATAGATAATCTACAATATTATTTACGCTCATATTATTATAAGAGAAATTCACTATCCAAAACTGATAGATATCCACCAACAACTGCTGCATTATTCTATGTGGTCTAGCCTTATCTTCAACGTAATTAAATGCATCCACTATTTCCTCCGCAGGAAGAATAGGTAGTGCTAACAAAGATCTAAGCAATAATTTTATTTCTGTTGCCTCAACAGATTCAAAATGTTGCGATAATTGAGGGTTTCTCATTATCATGTCTTTCAAACTCTGCAAAGAAGAATTAAATGAAATGAAAATTTTTTTTTGTAATAATAATAATAATAATAATAATTGTACTCTTTGGTAGCAGACTATGTCCAGAAATATTTCTGCCCTCGGGAAGACTTCTATTATTGCAGTTCTTAAATTTGTCTCCATAGATGTTATAATACTTGCGATTTCGAAGTTTGGAATCATATCAATTAATTTACGAAATACAGAAGCGTATTCTTCTGCGGTATCATTCTCCATAAGGACCCATATACAAGGAAATGCCTATTACACAAATATTACTTTAAAATTTAGTATAAAAAAGAGGATTACAGTGGAACCTCGATTATTCGAACCTTTGTTATCCGAACCAAAAATCATTTTATTCGAATTTCTATTATCAGAACTTTTTTTGGCTATCCGAATTTTAAAATGTATTTACTCTATTTATTTTATTATTTATATTTTCTCCGGACATTTTTTGCGTACATTTAATTGCATCTTACTGCACTTGAATGGTACGCGCAACAAGAAGAATGTTCCTGCACGCAATTGCTTCTACTGAGAAGAATGCGTAATTTAGCACCTAAGAAACGAAAAGATGCTATCTTTCAAAGCAAAATAACGAAGTTTATGCCAAAAAAGTCTTTAAAAAATTATATATTCTGTGTTTTATTAATATATTATTATAAATTAATTCAAAAAAGTATTACACCGAGAAAGTGTAGAAAGTTAGGAAAATTCTAAGATAGCCTTTACTCGAGTTTTTGTAAAAAAATAAATTGATTTTAAATGAAATGTAATTGAAATTGAAATATTTTAGCCAATGAGAGAGAAGTAATATGGCGACAGAAATTTGCGTTATAAACGTAAGTCTCACTGTAGACAAAAAAGAATCGGAAAATTTAAATGCCACTACAATGAAATTAGTTTGATAATATTCGAGTACAGGCTAAACAAAAGTTTTAATAATAGTGAAAAAATGGTTAAAAGCATTATTTCCAAAAGAAATAATGCAATAATATTAAGTTTGATAGAAAACCAATCAGCAAGAGCTACAAATGGATGTATTATTTCATCAAAAAAAGGTAAGTGAATAATTGATGAATTTAGTCAAAAATGAAGGTTAACAAAATGTAAACAAAACATTTTTCAAAGCATTGAAATGTAAATAAATTTTTTATTAGCAACTGATTAATTATTAATTATTTAGTTACTAATTTTAAAAAAAGTATTAATAAGCAGTAAATAAAAAATAAATAATTAAATCAAATGTTTTAGTTTAATTACTTTAAAATAATTAATTAAAAATAAATTAATTTGGTAAAAATAATTAATGAATAATTAAATTAATGAAGAATTTAATAATAATTCATTTTATTAATTTATTAAATTATCTATTATTAATTAATTGCCGTGAAAATTAAATTACAATACCGTTTAACGATTGAAAACAAGAATTTTTATTTCCTTTTAATTTCAGTTTATTAAAAGCTTGAAAAAAATAGATCCTGAAATTAATTCATTGATTAATTTCAGGATCTATTTTTTTTTGGATTGTCAAAATGAATTTTACATAAATAATTCATCAGTGCACAAACAAAAATCACTTTAGATTGTTTAGTGGTAAACGTAGCAGTCTTGTAATTGGAAAGTCTGCGTTCGACTCTTGGGTCTGCAATTTTTCTTCTTTTTTAATTTTATTTTTTATTAATATAAATAAACATTTATTCACTAATTGATAATTTCTTAAAAATAATTATTATTAATTAATTGCATAAATTGACATTAATTATTCAAATGGTCTATTATTAATTAATTTAATTTTTCAAAAATTGAATTGACAATTAATTAATAATTGACAGTCAATTAATTAAATTAATTAATAATAATGACTAAATTTCATTACTTTTCAAATTCTTACGATAAAAAAATAAACTGAAAACGTTTGCTTTAAAAAAAATATTTTTCTAATGGTCCGTGAGTAGCTGCCATCTCGCGGCGTTTTTATTACTGCAAATTTATTCTTTTTTTCTTTTCTAGAAGTAATTATTTCTCTTTAAAACCATTTAACGATGGAAAACAAAAATGTTTATTTCTTTTTAATTTCAGTTTAAAAAGTTAATACAAAATAAATTTTTTTGCAACTTTTTAAACAACATTTAATTTTTCCTAAATGAATAAATCGATTTTAATTAATCAAGCGCAAATAAAGGGGAGAATGGGCCAAACCGGAACCCCCTCAATATTTCCGAAATGGCGAAATTGTCAAAAGTGCTATTTAGAAATTTGAAACAACCTTGTGTAGTATACCTTATTTTTTCAATTTAAAAATTTTTTTCTTTTTGTTTGTGCAACGCTGGGAGCAAAAGTTTTTTTTTTTTAGTTTTTTTCTACACTTTTTCGAAATTTTTCTTAAGGAAATTATGAGAAAATCGTGTAATATTTCAAAATATTAGGTCTTGGGTTTTAAAGGTACACACCTCAGGAATGTTTACCACCAAAAACTTTGATGAATTTGCAAAGCGTTTCTTTTTGACAAACATTTATTCTCAAAATGGGCCTGTGGGGCATACCGGACCGTTTTCGGTGGGGCAAACCGGCCATAGGATATTTCCAATCAATTAAAGTTTTATAAAAATTATTTTTAAATAAAATGTTTCTTTCAATAAAATATTTACTTACAATGAAAAATAATTGTCTTTCAATGAGAATTGGACCCTTTAATATTGTTTCTCTGATAATGACAAACATTTTTATTTTTTTATTTACAAACATATTTATTTTTATAGGATAAGCATTTTTTATGAACAATTCTTACAAAAAGTGTTTTACAAGTATTCCATGCAGAAAATACGAAATGTCCTGTTTATTCAAGATGACTTTTCTCAGCAAAACAGAAAAAAATAAGAATATTCTTCGATCATCAAATTGGAATTTTTTATTTCTTTTTGTAGGTTGAGTACTTTTCCATGCACACTCTTCTACTGAAAGTATTTTACGAGTATTCCGAGAAGAAAAGTGAAAAATTTCTGTTCATTCAAGTAAACTTTTCCTAAAAAATGAAGAAAAACTATTACTTAAGTATTTATGGATCATTAAATTGGAATTTTTTTTATTTTTGTAGGTTGCGTATTTTTCCATGCACACTTTTCAACTGAGAGTATTTTACGAGTATTCCGAGAAGAAATTTGGAAAATTTCTGTTCATTCAAGTAAACTTTTCCTAAAAAATGAAGAAAAACTATTACTTAATTTTTCTTTGCTCATGAAATTGGAATTTTTCTTTATTTTTGTAGATTGAGTATTTTTCCATGCACACTCTTCTACTGAGAGTATTTTACGAGTATTCCGACAAGAAAATAGGGAAATTTCTGTTTATTCAAGTAAACTTTTGCTAAAAAAAGAAGAAATACTATTAATTAAGTATTTATGGATCATTAAATTCGAATTTTTTTTTATTTTTGTAGGTTGCGTATTTTTCCATGCACACTTTTCAACTGAGAGTATTTTACGAGTATGCCGAGAAGAAATTTGGAAAATTTCTGTTCATTCAAGTAAACTTTTCCTAAAAAATGAAGAAAAACTATTACTTAATTTTTCTTTGCTCATGAAATTGGAATTTTTCTTTATTTTTGTAGGTTGAGTATTTTTTCATGCACACTCTTCTACTGAAAGTATTTTACGAGTATTCCGAGGAGAAAATAGGGAAATTTCTGTTCATTCAAGTAAACTTTTCCTAAAAAAAGAAGAAATACTATTAATTAAGTATTTAAGGATAATTAAATTGGAATTTTTTTTTATTTTTGTAGCTTGCGTATTTTTCCATGCACACTTTTCAACTGAGAGTATTTTACGAGTATTCCGAGAAGAAAATTGGAAAATTTCTGTTCATTCAAGTAAACTTTTCCTAAAAAATGATGGAATACTATTACTTAAGTATTCTTTGATCATGAAATTGGAATTTTTTTTTCTTTTTGTAGGTTGAGTATTTTTTCATGCACACTCTTCTACTGAAATGATTTTACGAGTATTCCTCGAAGAAAAGTGGAAAATTTCTGTTCATCCAAGTAAACTTTTCCTAAAAAATGAAGAAAAACTGTTATTTAAGTATTCTTTGATGATCAAATTGGAATTCTTCTTTATTTTTGTAGGTTGCGTATTTTTCCATGTACACTCTTCTACTGAAAGTATTTTACGAGTATTCCGAGAAGAAAATTGGAAAATTTCTGTTCATTCAAGTAAACTTTTCCTAAGAAATGAAGAAAAACAATTACTTAAGTATTTTTTGATCATCAAATTGGATTTTTTAAATATTTTCCTAAATTGACTATTTTTCCATGCACACTCTTCTACTGAGAGTATTTTACGAGTATTCCGAGAAGAAAATAGGAAAATTTCTGTTCATTCAAGTAAACTTTTTCTAAAAAATGAAGAAAAACTATTAATTAAGTATTTATGGATCATCAAATTGGATTTTTTTTTATTTTTGTAGATTGCGTATTTTTCCATGCACACTTTTCAACTGAAAGTATTTTACGAGTATTCCGAGGAGAAAATAGGGAAATTTCTGTTTATTGAAGTAAACTTTTGCTAAAAAAAGAAGAAATAATATTAATTAAGTATTTATGGATCATTAAATTGGAATTTTTTTTTATTTTTGTAGCTTGCGTATTTTTCCATGCACACTTTTCAACTGAGAGTATTTTACGAGTATTCCGAGAAGAAAATTGGAAAATTTCTGTTCATTCAAGTAAACTTTTCCTAAAAAATGAAGGAATACTATTACTTAAGTATTCTTTGATCATGAAATTGGAATTTTTTTTTATTTTTGTAGGTTGAGTATTTTTCCATGCACACTCTTCTACTGAAAGTATTTTACAAGTATTCCTAGGAGAAAATAGGGAAATTTCTGCTCATTCAAGTAAACTTTTTCTAAGAAATGAAGAAAAACAATTACTTAAGTCTTTTTTGATCATGAAATTGGAATTTTTCTTTATTTCGGTATGTTGAGTATTTTTCCATGCACACTCTTCTACTGAAAATATTTTACGAGTATTCCGAGAAGAAAATAGGAAAATTTCTGTTCATTCAAGTAAACTTCTCCTAAAAAAAGAAGAAATACTATTAATTAAGTATTTATGGATCATTAAATTGGAATTTTTATTTATTTTTGTAGGTTGCGTATTTTTCCATGCACACTTTTCAACTGAGAGTATTTTACGAGTATTCCGAGAAGAAAATTGGAAAATTTCTGTTCATTCAAGTAAACTTTTCCTAAGAAATGAAGAAAAACAATTACTTAAGTATTTTTTGATCATCAAATTGGATTTTTTATTTATTTTAGTATTTTGAGTATTTTTCCATGCACACTCTTCTACTGAAAGTATTTTACAAGTATTCCTAGGAGAAAATAGGGAAATTTCTGCTCATTCAAGTAAACTTTTTCTAAGAAATGAAGAAAAACAATTACTTAAGTCTTTTTTGATCATGAAATTGGAATTTTTTTTATTTTTGTAGATTGAGTATTTTTCCATGCACACTCTTCTACTGAAAATATTTTACGAGTATTCCGAGAAGAAAATAGGAAAATTTCTGTTCATTCAAGTAAACTTCTCCTAAAAAAAGAAGAAATACTATTAATTAAGTATTTATGGATCATTAAATTGGAATTTTTATTTATTTTTGTAGGTTGCGTATTTTTCCATGCACACTTTTCAACTGAGAGTATTTTACGAGTATTCCGAGAAGAAAATTGGAAAATTTCTGTTCATTCAAGTAAACTTTTCCTAAAAAATGAAGGAATACTATTAATTAAGTATTTATGGATCATCATATTAGAATTTTTCTTTATTTTTGTAGGTTGCGTATTTTTCCATGTACACTCTTCTACTGAAAGTATTTTACGAGTATTCCGAGAAGAAAATTCGAAAATTTCTGTTCATTCAAGTAAACTTTTCCTAAGAAATGAAGAAAAACAATTAATTAAGTATTTATGGATCATTAAATTGGAATTTTTATTTATTTTTGTAGGTTGCGTATTTTTCCATGCACACTTTTCAACTGAGAGTATTTTACGAGTATTCCGAGAAGAAAATTGGAAAATTTCTGTTCATTCAAGTAAACTTTTCCTAAAAAATGAAGGAATACTATTACTTAAGTATTCTTTGATCATGAAATTGGAATTTTTTTTTATTTTTGTAGGTTGAGTATTTTTCCATGCACACTCTTCTACTGAAAGTATTTTACAAGTATTCCTAGGAGAAAATAGGGAAATTTCTGCTCATTCAAGTAAACTTTTTCTAAGAAATGAAGAAAAACAATTACTTAAGTCTTTTTTGATCATGAAATTGGAATTTTTCTTTATTTCGGTATGTTGAGTATTTTTCCATGCACACTCTTCTACTGAGAGTATTTTACGAGTATTCCGAGAAGAAAATAGGAAAATTTCTGTTCATTCAAGTAAACTTCTCCTAAAAAAAGAAGAAATACTATTAATTAAGTATTTATGGATCATTAAATTGGAATTTTTTTTATTTTTATAGATTGAGTATTTTTCCATGCACACTCTTCTACTGAAAGTATTTTACGAGTATTCCGACAAGAAAATTGGAAAATTTCTTTTCATTCAAGTAAACTTTTCCTAAAAAAAGAAGAAATACTATTACTTAAGTATTCTTTGATCATGAAATTGGAATTTTTTTTTATTTTTGTAGGTTGAGTATTTTGTCATGCACACTCTTCTACTGAAATGATTTTACGAGTATTCCTCGAAGAAAAGTGGAAAATTTCTGTTCATCCAAGTAAACTTTTCCTAAAAAATGAAGAAAAACTGTTACTTAAGTATTTATGGATCATCAAATTGGAATTTTTCTTTATTTTTGTAGGTTGCGTATTTTTCCATGCACACTTTTCAACTGAGAGTATTTTACGAGTATTCCGAGAAGAAAATTGGAAAATTTCTGTTCATTCAAGTAAACTTTTCCTAAAAAATGAAGGAATACTATTACTTAAGTATTCTTTGATCATGAAATTGGAATTTTTTTTATTTTTGTAGATTGAGTACTTTTCCATGCACACTCTTCTACTGAAAGTATTTTACAAGTATTCCGAAAAGAAAATTGGAAAATTTCTTTTCACTCAAGTAAATTTTTCTTAAAAAATTAAGAAAAACTATTAGTTAAGTATTCTATGATCATGAAATTGGAATTTTTTTATATTTCTGTATGTTGAGTATTTTTCCATGCACACTCTTCTACTGAAAGTATTTTACAAGTATTCCGAGGAGAAAATAGGGAAATTTCTGCTCATTCAAGTAAACTTTTCCTAAGAAATGAAGAAAAACAATTACTTAAGTCTTTTTTGATCATGAAATTGGATTTTTTTTTTATTTTTGTAGGTTGAGTATTTTTCCATGCACACTCTTCTACTGAAAGTATTTTACGAGTATTCCGAGGAGAAAATAGGGAAATTTCTGTTTATTTAAGTAAACTTTTGCTAAAAAAAGAAGAAATACTATTAATTAAGTATTTATGGATCATTAAATTGGAATTTTTTTTTATTTTTGTAGGTTGCGTATTTTTCCATGCACACTTTTCAACTGAGAGTATTTTACGAGTATTCCGAGAAGAAATTTGGAAAATTTCTGTTCATTCGAATAAACTTTTCCTAAAAAATCAAGAAAAACTATTACTTAAGTATTCTTTGATCATGAAATTGGAATTTTTTTTTATTTTTGTAGATTGAGTATTTTTCCATGCACACTCTTCTACTGAAAATATTTTACGAGTATTCTGAGAAGAAAATTGGAAAATTTCTGTTCATTCAAGAAAACTTTTCTTAAAAAAAGAAGAAATACTATTAATTAAGTATTTATGGATCATCATATTAGAATTTTTCTTTATTTTTGTAGGTTGCGTATTTTTCCATGCACACTTTTCAACTGAGAGTATTTTACGAGTATTCCGAGAAGAAAATTGGAAAATTTCTGTTCATTCAAGTAAACTTTTCCTAAGAAATGAAGAAAAACAATTACTTAAGTATTTTTTGATCATCAAATTGGATTTTTTAAATATTTTCCTAAATTGACTATTTTTCCATGCACACTCTTCTACTGAGAGTATTTTACGAGTATTCCGAGAAGAAAATAGGAAAATTTCTGTTCATTCAAGTAAACTTTTTCTAAAAAATGAAGAAAAACTATTACTTAAGTATTCTTTTATAATCAAATTAGAATTTTTTTTATTTTTGTAGATTGAGTATTTTTCCATGCACACTCTTCTACTGAAAATATTTTACGAGTATTCCGAGAAGAAAATAGGAAAATTTCTGTTCATTCAAGTAAACTTCTCCTAAAAAAAGAAGAAATACTATTAATTAAGTATTTATGGATCATTAAATTGGAATTTTTATTTATTTTTGTAGGTTGCGTATTTTTCCATGCACACTTTTCAACTGAGAGTATTTTACGAGTATTCCGAGAAGAAAATTGGAAAATTTCTGTTCATTCAAGTAAACTTTTCCTAAAAAATGAAGGAATACTATTACTTAAGTATTCTTTGATCATGAAATTGGAATTTTTTTTTATTTTTGTAGGTTGAGTATTTTTCCATGCACACTCTTCTACTGAAAGTATTTTACAAGTATTCCTAGGAGAAAATAGGGAAATTTCTGCTCATTCAAGTAAACTTTTTCTAAGAAATGAAGAAAAACAATTACTTAAGTCTTTTTTGATCATGAAATTGGAATTTTTCTTTATTTCGGTATGTTGAGTATTTTTCCATGCACACTCTTCTACTGAGAGTATTTTACGAGTATTCCGAGAAGAAAATAGGAAAATTTCTGTTCATTCAAGTAAACTTCTCCTAAAAAAAGAAGAAATACTATTAATTAAGTATTTATGGATCATTAAATTGGAATTTTTTTTATTTTTATAGATTGAGTATTTTTCCATGCACACTCTTCTACTGAAAGTATTTTACGAGTATTCCGACAAGAAAATTGGAAAATTTCTTTTCATTCAAGTAAACTTTTCCTAAAAAATGAAGAAACTATTACTTAAGTATGCTTTGATCATCAAATTGGAAATTTTTTTATTTTTATAGGTTGAGTATTTTTCCATGCACACTCTTCTACTGAGAGTATTTGACGAGTATTCCGAGAAGAAAAGTGGAAAATTTCTGTTCATTCAAGTAAACTTTTTCTAAAAAATGATGAAAAACTATTACTTAAGTATTCTTTGATCATTAAATTGGAATTTTTCTTTATTTTTCAGCCGAATTCGTTGAAACCTCTTGGAGTTATCGTGTTCACAAAAAACGGGATCCACACACACACACACACTCACACACATACACATACATATACATCCGGACAATTGTTCAGGGGCTTAAATAACATAGTCCTATATAGACGAAAATTTATTTGAAGGATTTTTAAAAATTTTATAAATTAAACGACTACAAAGCTTCCTCACGAGGAAGCAAAAAGATTTAATTTGCCTAAAACTCGTTACTCGGGGGTTTTTGGGGTCGCTGATCACGAATCCGATGCCAGTTTATAAAAATTCAAAATGGCGGATCCAATATGGCGTCTGTTAAAATAAAAAATTTTTCGGATTCGCATGAAACTTATTACTCAGGGGTTTTCGGTTTCGCTGATCACAAATCCGATGTCAGTTTTTCAAAATTTAAAATGTCGGATGCAGTAACAATTTTCAGGGAAATTGAATCTATTTTTATAAATGTTGACAGCCATATTGGATCCGCTATTTTGAATTTTTAAAAACTGCCATCGGATTCGTGATCAGGGACCCCAAAAACCCCCGAGTAACGAGTTTTAGGCAAATTAAATCTATTTTAAAAATATAACTTAACACTTTTCATTTAAGGGTTGTTTTCACCCCTAGAAGCCACAAACGACCTGATCCAGTAAAACGGCCAGACACGGGTATTTTTTTTGGTCCTAGTTTCCAAAAATGTTTGATTTTTGTGTGTGTGAAAAATCGTGTCAGACGGTGTTACAGTTTTACTTATTTTATGTATTTTCTTGTGTAGATTTTAAGAACAAAACACCGAACATGAATGGATTTGATTTTTATATTTCTTTCAGCGAAAAACTCAAAGTTTTTAAAAATTTTGTCAAGAAAGCATGTATTTTACCCTACACTGAGAAAACATTATACTTAAATGAAACATAAAAATAATGTTAGACGATTTTGTTTAATTGAAATTAGTTTGTAAGTTTAATCTCAATATATAGAAAATATCTACTGAATTGATTCAAAAGTATTATTTGTTTGAATAATTATATTTAATTCAAACATATTTTCTATTACGGTTTAAAAAAATTATGGTTAAAACTTATATGTTTCATTCAAACTTAAAGGTTAACTACAAATAATTTAAAATCACCAATAATTTGTTTGATTTCAATATATAATCTCTTAAACTGAACCAGAAAATATGTTTGAATTAAACTTAAATATGTTTGACTGTATAGCAAAGATTTTTTAAGTTTGATTTAAATAAAATTTGTTTGAATCAAATAATTTTTTCTCTCAGTGTAGCACCAACAGTTTTTTATCTCAAAAGATGAAAATCGGTACACTTTTGTATTTTCACGTGTAGATTACAATAAAAAATCTTTAATGTTTCATATTTTATAAACGAAAAATTAATCATATTAAAAAAATTATTTATTTTAATTTCTTTAATGTATATTTAAAAAGGCCGTTCATAAATTATGTGAAGTATTTAGGGTAGCAAAAATAGACAAAATTTGTGTCCTAACGCGGTGAAAGGGACCTTATGCCCCAAAAAATTAATTTTTAGTTATTAATGCCTTTATATCGATTGAAAAAGTCTGGATAGAATGGTATCAATAACTCAAAATTAATTTTTTGGAACGTAAGGTCCCTTTCACCGCGTCAGGGCACATTTAGAAAAAATACAGAAAAAATATAAAAAATACAGCGAAAAATATTGGAGTTGATATTTATATTTTTTTAGGAAAAAAGTAGAAGTTTTCAACAAGGGTACGGAACCCTCGGTGTTAGTACGAGTTCCACTCGCACTTTTCCAGTTTTTATTGTATAAAATTGCCACTGACTGCTGCACAAGTAGAACCGAGAGAAACAAAGCGGCAAAACAGCAAGATACTAACAGCTTTTTGTTTTGTAGGAGAACAATACTACTACTATTTTCTAGGAAAAGAGAATATTTGAAAATATAATGCAAAATTTCTAAATTTCAGATTTTTCCCATACTTAAATGAAAATTTTTTAAAAAACTGCTGCTAGTTTTTCCCAATACTTTGCTATGGTTTTCGTATATTTTAAAAAAGAAAAAAATTGAAAATAAAAAAAAAATAAATTTCTGAAAAGCTGCTGCCGATTTCTACTCATACTTAACAAGACTTTCTATAACACTTTAAAAAATAATAAAAAATTGAAAGTAAAATGAAAATTTACGAAAAATTAATTTATTTTAACATTCAATATTTTTTATAAAACTGTACTTTGCATCCATCTATCAGCAAGTACTTAATTTAAAAAAATTTGATATTGGTTTTAAACAATAAAGTTTTTAATACATTTCTATTCAAACAGTATTTTTTAAATGAAGTAATAGTTGTAATTATTTATTTATATAAACTTATTAAACTACGGCAACTTTTTTGTATTAGCTTATGCCACAAAACAAATAAACTATATATAACTATAATTAACTATATATAATAAACTGTATAATTTTTAATTAATAATAATTGATAAATGTAATAGTGACTGTTGTTGGAGAATGTAAATAAGAGTTTCGAGTTTTCTTGTACCATAACATTTGATGTTGATCAATTTGACGGTAATCCGAATTTCCTGCCTCGTTTGACGTGAAGAGACGTATACAGATTCTGTAATGTTGAAATTTAATTTAATTAAATAAATGTGAATATATGAATATTTTGCTAAAAAGGGCACTTTTTTACACCTTGTTATTAAAAATATCGTTCGTAACTTATGCGAGCAGTTGGCAATTTTTGAACTAGCACTTTTTTTAGAACAAACTGTAGGCGAAGCGAATTTTAGGTTACATTACTTATAAATCATTTGTAACTGTCAGAAAATTTTTATTTCTATTAAAATATAATATCATCAACTTACAAATTTTGAGTTTTATTCCAAAAAAGTCCTCATTCAAAAATTGTCAACTGCTCGCACAAGTTACGAAATATACTATTTATAAAGTTTTTGTTAATGTTTTATTTGTATAAAACCAAATTTTTCAACTTATTTCAATTATTGCACAAATTGTTTATTGTGGATTAGTTAAATTTTATATATAAATTTATAAAACCCAATGGACATAGGCGTCCGTGGGATATTCTTTTCAGAACGTACTTAGGACATTGTAACACATCTTTAAAATATCCTCAGGATATCTTAACAATGCCTAAGTAGCACGCTGTATCACCCGAGTAGCATGCCGACATTTGTCGGAGATATTCATGTGATACTAGAGAAGTGTCTAAATGTCCACTTCTTGAATGTCCCTGTGACATTCCTGTGATATTAATGAGTCATATGGATATTTTCAGGAAGGTCATAATTTCGTAATTAAAAAGAAAATCACCATTTAAATATTAAGTGGAAAGGCGGAGAATTTAAATTGGAATATTTAATGTAATAAATTTCTGTACGGTCATTTGGGGTAAATGTAAACAGTTTCTGTAAACATGTTTCTGCTAAATTTACAAATAAGTTTGACGTCAATATTTTACCTCAGCTCACCTACAAGATGTTCTGAGCATTGCCAATATTTTATTTCGACAATTGTCAATGCCATAGTGTAAGTTATCTTTTAACGCAAAAAAGATTAAAAATCAAAAATTTACTTTTTCAGTATTTTGTCTCGAATTTGCATAAAAATAAATTAAAAAATCAAACTAAAA
Organism: Leptopilina myrica (nomen nudum); assembly: GCA_032872475.1. NCBI lineage: Eukaryota > Metazoa > Arthropoda > Insecta > Hymenoptera > Figitidae > Leptopilina > Leptopilina myrica (nomen nudum). Next base: position 2,659,089 of record CM065461.1, on the reverse strand, counting down.
CTTTTCATTCTTTCTTATTAATGCCTTAACAAAAATTGACTTTGATTTGAATGATTATTGGATCTGACATTTTTAAATTTAAAAATTCAATTTTAGATTCGTATTCAGCAAGCTTAAAAACTTCTTTTTACCAAGTTGAATGAAAATCTATTACAATTTTTCCAAGTTATTCAAGTTTTACATTACTAATTTTGTAATGGTTGATTGTTTATTTTATATGATACATTATCAGTCAACTGGTTGATTTACACATCTACGAAGAATTTTTTTCAGTTTTTCCATCCCTTAAAACAGTAAAATACTTGAAATAACTTGTTTCTTAAACCTCGCTTAACTATAGTGGTGTTTACATTTACCCCGAATTTTAGGAAAATTTCAAAATCTCAGGGTAAATGTAAACAGTCAGTTTTCGTCGATTCAGGTGCATCAATATTTTTTTGTACGTCATAAAATTTTTCTAGGGAAATAAAGTAACAAGTTCATGAAAAAATACGTCCATTTTATCTTTTAACAAAAAAACTAATGTTTTTGGTGAAACATAAATATTCCGTTTACATTTACCCCAATTGACCCTATTTGAATAAAAATTACAATTTTATGGCAACATGAAATAATTAAAAAAATTTAGGTTACATTATTTATAAATCATTTGTAACTTTCAGAAAAATTTAATTTTTATTAAAATATAATATCATCAACTTACAAATTTAGAGCAAATGCTCAAAATGTCCTCCTTCGGCTTGAATACAGCATTCGGCCCTTCTGATGAGATTAGCAATGCTCCTCTGTACCATCTCGGGGGTTATTAGGTCTATTGCTTCAGTAATACAATTTGTGAGTTCTTCTAAATTTGTAATTTCGGATCTGTACACATGTTCTTTAATGAACCCCCAAAAGAAAAAGTCTAGGGGGTTTAAATCCGGTGACCGAGCGGGCCAAGGAACAAATCCACCGCGACCTATATATCTATTTGGAAATAAGCGCTGTAGCAATTCTTGTACAGCAAGAGCAGTATGTGCTGGAGCATTATCCTGCTGTACCCAAATTTGTCGAATCTCTTCCGCTGTGAAGCCAGCTCTTCTTAAACAAACTTTTATTCTCCTCACGACTTGTATATATCGAGCAGCAGTTAAGTTCCCACGTAATTGAAAAGGACCAATCTGCAAGAATATAATTTCTATAACATTTTTTGAAATATCTCAATTTAAAAAGTTAATTAATTTCCTTTTACAAAAAATGTAATTTATAAAAAATATTTAACAGAATTTAAGTAGGTTGTGCCGTTAAGGGCATTTGAACCTTGATGACGTCAGAAATGTCAAATTTTAACATTGAATTTTGCCAGCCGTCTAGTATCGACAATTATGAATATTTTTGCTTGGAATTTTGTAGAAAGGTAGGAAATAACATAAACTTGGAGTGGTGGGTGTTAGTTTTTGAAAATAATGCGAAAAAATTTTTTAAAAATAAATATTGAAATACCCATGGTCGCACCATGGTGAAAGCACGCGGTAGGCTATCGCAAGGGGATGCAATCATGCGCAGAGTGTATTTTGCACATTTTTCAAATTATTTTATGAAATAATCACCGGGAATAAATAATAAAATAAGATAAAGGATAATTTAAAATAACTTTTGATTATGTTATACATAAAAAGAGTTGTAAAATATATTTATAAAGAAATCTAATGGTCAGTAATATATAAATTACTATATCATTGTATATAAATGTATTAGATTATACAAATATTTTGTCTATTTGTAGAATTAAAAATATTTATTGTAAGAGCAATGATGATTATAATGTTTTTTTTTATAAATTTTACAAAAACAAATAATAGGTAAAAAGCAAATCGTTTACTTATACATACAGGCTAAATGTAAACATTCTATAATTCTAATGGTGCATTATATTTTCAATTCAGGTAAGTGAAACTAGATTTTTTAAAATTAATAATTAACTATTTGTAAGAGAATCGAAGGCAACATATTTATTTATTTAATATTAAATATACTTTTATTAAATAAATATACTTATGTTTATCATCAGGTGGCGCTCTCCTTGTGTGGTGCTGCAACTAAACGAAGATTGTGTGAAACTTTAAATTTATTTATAATGATTGATTCCACGTATTATTCAATACATAAATGAATAAATAATGTTGGTTGATATTTATACCAAAGAAATTTACACATCTAAATAACAAGGAAAATTAAATCTTTATTTTTTTACAATAATGCAGGTAAGTGGAGAGAAACATATTTATTTACAAACTTAAAATTACCAGCGTATAATATAAAGGAGCATCCACACCTCTGTTGTTTGAGAAAAAAGGATTATCGACAATTTATCTATAAAGGTGATTCTGCAACAATTTTTAATACCACCTTTTTTATCTTATTAAAAGTAAATTTACATTCTACATATAAATATATGAAAATTAACATTAAATTTATTGATTAAAAAAATTATTAAAACTAAACCTATATATACAATATGATAAAAGAAAAACGTCAAAAGCCTAAAGCAGAATAAAAAAATTATGTGAACGTAAGCATGCAATAGAAAAAAACAGACCAACTTCTGTCCTTTTCTATCTTATGCTTGCGTTCGCTTCCCAATTTATTCTCCTCAGGCCTAAAATGTTTTCTTTCATTATAAATGTCGACTTGTTTATATTTTGCGAATATAAATACCAGAAGAATATTACCCATGTATCATATTAGGGTGCATTTACACCTTTTTTGTTTTGAGAAAAAAGAATTATCGATAAATTTATCTATAAAGGTGATTCTGCAACAATTTTTAATACCACTTTTTTTATCTTATTAAAAGTAAATTTACATTCTACATATAAATATATGAAAATCAACATTAAATTTATTGATTAAAAAAATTATTAAAACTAAACCTATATATACAATATGATAAAAGAAAAACGTCAAAAGCCTAAAGCAGAATAAAAAAATTATGTGAACGTAAGCATGCAATAGAAAAAAACAGACCAACTTCTGTCCTTTTCTATCTTATGCTTGCGTTCGCTTCCCAATTTATTCTGCTCAGGCCTAAAATGTTTTCTTTCATTATAAATGTCGACTTGTTTATATTTTGCGAATATAAATACCAGAAGAATATTACCCATGTATCATATAAGGGTGCATTTACACCTTTTTTGTTTTGAGAAAAAAGAATTATTGACAATTTATCTATAAAGGTGATTCTGCAATAATTTTTAATACCACTTGTTTTATCTTATTCAACGTAAATTTACATTCTACATATAAATATATGAAAATTAACATTAAATTTATTGATTAAAAAAATTATTAAAACAAAACCTATATAAACAATATGATAAAAGAAAAACGTCAAAAGCCTAACGCAAAATAAAAAAATTATGTGAACGTAAGCATGCAATAGAAAAAAACAGACCAACTTCTGTCCTTTTCTATCTTATGCTTGTGTTCGCTTCCCAATTTATTCTCCTCAGGCCTAAAATGTTTTCTTTTATTATAAATGTCGACTTGTTTGTATTTTGCGAATATAAATACCAGAAGAATATTACCCATGTATCATATAAGGGTGCATTTACACCTTTTTTGTTTTGAGAAAAAAGAATTATCGATAAATTTATCTATAAAGGTGATTCTGCAACAATGTTTAATACCATTTTTTTTATCTTATTAAAAGTAAATTTACATTCTACATATAAATATATGAAAATTAACATTAAATTTATTGATTAAAAAAATTATTAAAACTAAACCTATATATACAATATGATAAAAGAAAAACGTCAAAAGCCTAAAGCAGAATAAAAAAATTATGTGAACGTAAGCATGCAATAGAAAAAAACAGACCAACTTCTGTCCTTTTCTATCTTATGCTTGCGTTCGCTTCCCAATTTATTCTGCTCAGGCCTAAAATGTTTTCTTTCATTATAAATGTCGACTTGTTTATATTTTGCGAATATAAATACCAGAAGAATATTACCCATGTATCATATAAGGGTGCATTTACACCTTTTTTGTTTTGAGAAAAAAGAATTATTGACAATTTATCTATAAAGGTGATTCTGCAATAATTTTTAATACCACTTGTTTTATCTTATTCAACGTAAATTTACATTCTACATATAAATATATGAAAATTAACATTAAATTTATTGATTAAAAAAATTATTAAAACAAAACCTATATAAACAATATGATAAAAGAAAAACGTCAAAAGCCTAACGCAAAATAAAAAAATTATGTGAACGTAAGCATGCAATAGAAAAAAACAGACCAACTTCTGTCCTTTTCTATCTTATGCTTGTGTTCGCTTCCCAATTTATTCTCCTCAGGCCTAAAATGTTTTCTTTTATTATAAATGTCGACTTGTTTGTATTTTGCGAATATAAATACCAGAAGAATATTACCCATGTATCATATAAGGGTGCATTTACACCTTTTTTGTTTTGAGAAAAAAGAATTATCGATAAATTTATCTATAAAGGTGATTCTGCAACAATGTTTAATACCATTTTTTTTATCTTATTAAAAGTAAATTTACATTCTACATATAAATATATGAAAATTAACATTAAATTTATTGATTAAAAAAATTATTAAAACTAAACCTATATATACAATATGATAAAAGAAAAACGTCAAAAGCCTAAAGCAGAATAAAAAAATTATGTGAACGTAAGCATGCAATAGAAAAAAACAGACCAACTTCTGTCCTTTTCTATCTTATGCTTGCGTTCGCTTCCCAATTTATTCTCCTCAGGCCTAAAATGTTTTCTTTCATTATAAATGTCGACTTGTTTATATTTTGCGAATATAAATACCAGAAGAATATTACCCATGTATCATATTAGGGTGCATTTACACCTTTTTTGTTTTGAGAAAAAAGAATTATTGACAATTTATCTATAAAGGTGATTCTGCAACAATTTTTAATACCACTTTTTTTATCTTATTAAAAGTAAATTTACATTCTACATATAAATATATGAAAATCAACATTAAATTTATTGATTAAAAAAATTATTAAAACAAAACCTATATAAACAATATGATGAAAGAAAAACGTCAAAAGCCTAAAGCAGAATAAAAAAAATTACGTGATCGTAAGCATGCAATAGAAAAAAACAGACCAACTTCTGTCCTTTTCTATCTTATGCTTGCGTTCGCTTCCCAATTTATTCTCCTCAGGCCTAAAATGTTTTCTTTCATTATAAATGTCGACTTGTTTATATTTTGCGAATATAAATACCAGAAGAATATTACCCATGTATCATATTAGGGTGCATTTACACCTTTTTTGTTTTGAGAAAAAAGAATTATCGATAAATTTATCTATAAAGGTGATTCTGCAACAATTTTTAATACCACTTTTTTTATCTTATTAAAAGTAAATTTACATTCTACATATAAATATATGAAAATCAACATTAAATTTATTGATTAAAAAAATTATTAAAACAAAACCTATATAAACAATATGATGAAAGAAAAACGTCAAAAGCCTAAAGCAGAATAAAAAAAATTACGTGATCGTAAGCATGCAATAGAAAAAAACAGACCAACTTCTGTCCTTTTCTATCTTATGCTTGCGTTCGCTTCCCAATTTATTCTGCTTAGGCCTAAAATTTTATAAATATATGAAAATTAACATTAAATTTATTGATTAAAAAAATTATTAAAACTGAACTTATTTTGTTTTTAATAATATGAGAAAAGAGCAAAATGTCAAAATGTTTTCTTTCATTACATCTGTTTGAATTTTTCCATACTTGTTTCGGATTGTTGTCCAAACTAAAATATACCCGGATTACTCAAAAAATTTTATCACGCTTCGTATTTGTTGAATTTTTTTTTATTTTGTTATTTTTCTGTATAATAATGAAGTTTCACTTACCTTTTTAATTCTAGTCCATATATGTAACTGTTATTGCAAAATGACTGATATAACATACCCTTGCTATTGTAAATTACTTTGAATTTTATCAATACATTAAACAATTTTTTTTTAATTTATATACTTCAATAATAACTATTTTTTGAAAAATATTTTTATAAGGATACTAAAAAACATATATGTTTGATGAAATATAAAAATATTATTAATTTCATGTAAAGCAATATTCTTATGAAAAAATAATAATGTTTCTATTATTGCAAATAAAAAAATAATAATTTTGACTTTACTTTATGATAGTAGGATTTGAAAATGACGATATGTATCAAATTAAGGAATCTATAAGGGATTTTTGAAATGCAATAAACAAACCTAAATTTCAACTCTTCAACAAAACATATTACATCATTACTGTCTTGTAATATATCTGTTGAAGGGCATATTATATCGTATTACAGGCGCAATATTGCTAAAATATTTGAATGCACTACTATTTATAAGCAAACATTCAAATCTCTTGGCAATATTGCTGTAATACAATAAGTTACATTAACTTATTTTTATTATACATTCATAAATATCTATAATCGGTGAGGAGCTCTAAAGTCTCCAGTACATAATAAACCTTTATATAAAGATGTACAATTCAAATAAGTAATTTTGCGACGAATATCATTTTAAAAACTTAAAATATTTAGATAAATCCGCATTCCTTAGGCTTTTCTGCTCGGTTGGTTCTTCTACATAGTCTTTTAATTCCAATTTAAGATTATTATTCTAAATCATTTTCTGAAACACATTAAAACAAACAATATTAATAGTTCTATCAAATGTTACTTTTAACATGGTAAAATTAATCAGAAAAAACTAGACTCTATGCACATGGATAATCCTATAGTTTAAATTAAGACAACAATATGTATAACTAGGAAATAACAAACAAATAAACAGATAAACATTTACGTTTTTGTTAATGAATTGTTTGTTTATTCAAATTGAATGTTTTCTTTACAATTTACATTTTACATATTTTTTAAACTTTTATTAATCTCTTCCTTCTTTTCTTTTCTTTGCTTTTCGTTTCCTTTAATATTTTTAAATACATAAATATTGTCTATAAAATTATGTAAAAAGCTCAAAACTCGAAAATAATCAATATTTTTCCACCTTTTTCATTATTCCAGTCCAATTTAATATGCTTAAACTTGAATCGAGTTGAATTGTATAGAAAACTTTAAGAATTTCAAATACTTAAGTAAATAGTGTACTTGAATTATTTGACTACTAAAAAAGAGTGGCCCCAAATTGTTTCTGTAGGAAAAGTGGGCCCACCTGCATAATTCAGAAATTTTACACATACAAACCTCTGAGATATTTAGGAAGTCCACATTACACACAGGGTCAACTTGGGACAATTCCCTAAGATTTCA
>CM065461.1:2401251-2651251 GCA_032872475.1 Leptopilina myrica (nomen nudum) | reverse complement strand
GTCGTGGGTGTGTTAAAACCTGCAACCACGTGTTTCTTAACATTCATAAAAATAAATTTGATTGCAATATGAAAGGTATTATTATTATTAAATAATTATAAATTTATTACAAATGACACTTACCAATAAATTGTCAGTTATTTTTGAAAGGTAGGATGACGCTGAATTCCTTTTTCTTGAGAGAAGATTTCTTTGCACGTGACGATCCTCTCCTCACCGTGGCTTTACATTAATTGGCATGGACGCCGGTCAAGCCACAAAACAACACTTCCGGCTATTACCGGAAAGTCCACCATTTAACCGCGTGATAAAAGCGCGGCAAGGTAGACTTTTGCGCCTTTAGGCCGCGAAACATTAGAATGCGCCTTAAAGTTTACTCATACGAGATTTCAACGCACGTCCCAAATGCAATTGCGCTTGCGTCACAGAGAATTAGAATAAAGCGCGTATATTTAAATCAGGCCTACACACGGGAGCACGAGGCGAGGAGTCCCACCCCCCCATGCGGGCTCTCCTCCTTTCTCTTTACCTCTCTACCCGCTAATACGACAATCGCCTATGGTGGTTTTTCGCCTTATACTTCTTACATTTTCAGCTACGTTTTTTTATATTTCTTACTGTTTACTATTATTAAATATATAGGACTTTCCGGAATAATATTTTTATTCTTTTTTAATAATATAAAAGTCTTAAAAAAGACTAATTAAATATTATTTCAATTATTTTCTAATGAAATAAAAGTCGTGAAAAGGACTGATTCAATATTATTTTTATTCTTTTTTAATTAAATAACATTTTCTGAAAAAAAGGATAAAAATAATATTAAATTATTCTTATTAATACATAATTTTTGTAATTAAATTTTCAAAATTTACAATTAAAAAGATTTTCAATAAATGAAATCTTGAAAATTTAATTAAAAATAATTGATTTTTTTCAAATTGTTTTACAAAAATTTATGAAAATCAATTTTTAAAGAATTTTAATTGCAATTTTTGAAAATAATTTGTTTTCCTAAAATTTTAATAAAAAATTTGCAAATGTAAATTGTACAAAAATTCTTTTAAAAAATTCAATTCTTTTCAAAAAATTAAATTACAATATTTAAAAAAAAAATTTTCTTGACATTTCTTTATCTTCATTTTTTAAGATTCAATTAACTTCGAACAAAAGAAATTAAAATTTTTTAAAATTTACTTATGAAATTATTAAAACTTTGGACAAATAATATTTATATTAATAATTAAAATTCTTTAAGAATTGAGTTATTTTTTTATATACGATTTAACAAACTTTAATTGTTTGGAAATTTTTCAATGGTATGTAATTGAAAAACTATTATTTTTCATAAATTATTTTTAAAAAATTAATTTTAGGAATGTGTTCATTATAATTTTTTGAAAATTAATTAATAACTTAAAAAACATAGACAATTACATTTATTTTAAAAAATTAAATTTTTAGAAAAATTTAATTTTTAATTTAAGTATTCCACGTCAGTTCAACACGACAATTTTTACTAGGTTTTGGGATTCAGCTGAAATTGGGTACACTATATCCTCTGGTGGTAATAAACAAAATCCCCAAGCGGTTTTAAAAAATTTCAAAAATTGACGGACATATTGGATTTTCAATTTTTTGGTACTTTTTTTTAAAAATTCTATATCTTTGGTTCTTTTTAACCGATTTTAGTTTCCGACCTCTTAATTTGTTCGTATTAAAGTATATTTTTATTTAAAAATTTAAAATTGAAAAAAATATTTAAATTAATTGTTTAAACATTTAATTTAATTTTTTTAAATGCCATAGAAAAAATATGCACCTTTCAATTTTTTTCGTTTTTTTACCATATGTAGCGACAAAGGTGCTGAACTTGTCCTGCAAGTTACATCGTGGGACAGCCAGAAGTTTTTGAGAAAAAAAATAAAACGTAAATCCGAACACTTTCCTTTTTGACATGAGTATACGCATTCTGTTGTTTGCACGGTCGCGTAAACAAAAACGCATCTGTTCGCATCTGTCATCATAACTCGTAATGATTTGACAAATAAAAAGCTTAAACTATAATACAGTAATTAGTGTAAGTATACACCCTGCTCTTTCGATAGCCACCTAAAATAGTTCGATTCATAAAAAAGTCGTATTTGTTATTTGTACATTTAGTGTTATTAGTTTAGTTGTGTTTTATTACTTTTTCTTGTTTCTATTTTAGAACTATTATCATAATTGTATTACTTATTTATGTATATATGTAATAGATTATTTGTTTTATTCCTTTAATCAGTTTATGAAAAACTGTTAATTCGTTCCTAATTATCGAGAAAATTAAATTTATTACCTTAATTAATTACCTTTAAATTTTTGTGTTGTGCGTTTCAGGTTTTCTTTTATTTTTGTGTTCTTTCTTTTTGTGTTTTACAAAAATGCCATTTAAAAGTTGTTTGAATCCATTTCTTAAACCAAATCACACAAAATGTGTCAATAATGTTAGACAGGTTCCTAAAAGCATTTATGACAATTATCCGCTTTTAAAAAATCTTTTCATTTGTGATGCTTGCCGTAAGACTTTATCGAAAGGAGAAACCCCTTCCTTTGCGTTTTTATCTGAAAATAGAGAATTAAATGTGCCTGAGAATGAGAATCCTACTGAAGTAAATCCTATTGCACCTGACATGGAAGTGGATAGTGATTCCTTCTATACAGATGAAGAATGGAAATGTTTAGATTCTGATACAAAAAAAGAAGCACTCTCCTACTTAAATAAATGTTTGCATATTCTTGGAGAAAAGGAAATCAATTTCGTTGACTTAAAATCAATGAAAAAGAAGAGAGAAACATCACAAAAAGTTTGTGAGATAATCACCTCCAAGTTATTTGATATTTCTGACTCTATTGAGCAAAGCGACGAGCTCCTAAATCATTTAAAAAATGAATTTTATATGGCGAAATCTAACGAAAACAAACAGACCAGTATTTTAACAATTTTACCGACTTCATGGTCGATAAGAAAAATTGAGTCAATATTTAGTGCTTCTAATTACACAGTTCGTCAGGCAAAACATTTGATTAGTTCGAAAGGATTTTTAAGTTCACCTAGTCCAAAACTAGGAAAAAGTTTGTCAGAATCTGTATCAATTAAAGTTTTAGACTTTTACAGGCATGATGACAACAGTCGCGTTATGCCAGGTAAAAATGATTGCATTTCGGTAAAAATCAATGACGAAAAAGTGAAATTACAAAAACGCCTAATTCTATCAAATCTTAAAGAATTGTACCAAGCTTTCAAGAATTCATATCCCGATGAAAAAATTGGCTTTTCAAAATTCGCCGACATGAGACCCAAGGAATGCGTTTTGGCTGGATCAAGTGGCACGCATTGTGTATGCGTTTGTGTTCATCATCAAAATGTGAAGCTTATGTTTACAGGCGGAAAAATAAAAGATATTTCATTATCAAACTCTTTGTCTTTTGAAACAGTGAACCACTGGATAGCGCAATCCATATGCAATCCTGCACAAATTTCGTGTTTTTTTAATCAATGTCCTAATTGTCCAGGCGATCAAAACCTAAAACTTGCATTAGAATAAGCTTACGAGAAAACTGGTATCAAAGAAATAATATATAAGCAGTGGATTACTACTGATCGTTCAAATTTGGATACAGTAATAAAACCGGTAGATGAGTTTATTCTTCATTTCAGTGAATTAGCAAGGAACCTAATTCGTCATGATTTTATTGCTAAGCAGCAAAGTCAGTATCTCGAATTTTTAAAATCTACCTTAAAAGAAGGCAAAATTATAGCTCTATTAGACTTTGCGGAAAACTACACGATCGTTCTTCAAGATTGCTCTCAAGCTTATCATTGGACACAAACGCAAGTAACAATTCATCCTTTTGTTGCTTACTATCAAACACCTGATAAAGTTTTAAAACATGTCAGTTATACCATTATATCTGAAATTAAACAACACGATACAAATGCTGTTCACCTGTACCAAAAGAAGTTTATAACTTTCTTACGAGAAAAAGTAAAAATTCCCTTCAATGAAGTTATATATTTCTCTGATGGTTCAGCTGCGCAGTATAAAAATCGAAAAATTTTGTTAATTTAATATTTCACGAGGACGACTTTCAGTGTAAAGCGCAATGGCACTTTTTTGCTACGTCGCACGGTAAGGGACCTTGAGATGGAATCGGCGGAATTATAAAGAGATCAGCGACTAAAGCAAATTTACAGCGACCAAATTCTCAAATAACAAATGCCAAAGAAATGTTCGACTGGGCTAAAACACATTTTAAAGACATTCATGTAGATTTTTGTAATGATAGAGAGTATGATCAGGAGAAATCAATCTTAAGTGAGAGATTTGAAAATTCTCTTCAAATTACAGGCACTCAACAAATGCACTGTTTCGTTCCGATTTCGAGATCACAAGTAAAAACAAAGCTTTTTTCAGCCACTAAGGATAGCAAAGTCTTTACAGTTTTTAAAGAAAAAAATACACAAAGCAAAACTGTAAATCGTCGGAAACTCCCCCGTAAAAAATAGAAACCTTGTTTGTAATAAAGTTGGTAATTTCAAAGTTCTTTCTACATTTTTCAACAAAATTTTTTAGTCTTATTTTCCAAAATTTTTGATTTTAAAAATTTTAATATCTCCGATAAATATGGACGAAAAATATTCATTTTGGACTCAAAAGATGCGTCAAACAAACTCTACAAAACTAGACAAAAACTTTTATAGGCGTCCTAACATTTTTTTGAAGTTATGGGCAAAAAAGGTTTTTTGGAAAAATTGAAAATCAAAAAAATAAATAGTTAAACTTTATAAATCTATCTCAAAGTACTCGCATTTTATGTCCGCAGGTTAGACCTATAATTTTAAAAAAATTCAGCCTAAAAGCTCTTTATAATTTGGAGATATTTATGAAAATATGATGTTTACACACACACACATACGGAATGACATATTTCAAAAATGTCATTTTTGAACTCCTGAGGTCAAATAACATAAATATATATTAAAAAATCGAACCTGAAAAATTTTGGTATTACAATACTTCCTCTATATGCAACCTGGTACAAATGATTTAAATTTGGGGTGCCTAACCACCCCATTTTTCCGTTACAGTATTAAAAAGATCATATTTCTGTTCTAGAGTTAATAATAACTAGTATTTTCATTAGAATTCCATCTATTATCGCCGGGCATTGAAAAGGCACGCTACAGCGTTACGCGCAGATATATGTTTTATTTTTTTTCTCAAAAACTTCTGGCTGTCCCACGATGAAACTTGCAGGACAAGTTCAGCACATTTGTGGCTACATATGGTAAAAAAACGAAAAATATTGAAAGGTGCATATTTTTTCTATGGCATTTTAAAAATTTAAATTAAATGTTTAAACAATTAATTTAAATATTTTTTTCAATTTTAAATTTTTAAATAAAAATATACTTTAATACGAACAAATTAAGAGGTCGGAAACTAAAATCCGTTAAAAAGAACCAAAGATATAGAATTTAAAAAAAAAAGTACCAAAAAATTGAAAAACCAATATGTCCGTCAATTTTCGAAATTTTTTAAAACCGCTTGGGGATTTTGTTTATTACCACCAGAGGATATAGTGTACCCAATTTCAGCTGAATCCCAAAACCTAGTAAAAATTGTTGTGTTGAACTGACGTGGAATACACTAGGGGTGAGTTTTGGGGGTGCGAGCGAGCATTCTAACTTTTTGGAAATTGCTTGGTATATTTTTAATGAATTTTAAAAAATATTTTCACATCAATCGCCGAACGCATTCTCTCGATTTTGCATTTTTATATATTATTTTTAAGTATTTTAAATTAGGGGTGAGTTTTGGGGGTGCGAGCGAGCATTCTAACCTTTTGGAAATTGCTTGGTATATTTTTAAGGAATTTTTAAAAATATTTTCACATCGTAAGACGAACGCATTCTCTCCATTTTGGATTTTTATGTATTATTTTTAAGTATTTTAAATTAGGGGTGGGTTTTGGGGGTTCGAGCGAGCATTTTAACCGTTTGGAAATTGCTTGGTATATTTTTAGGGGATTTTTAAAAATATTTTCACATCAATCGCCGAACGCATTCTCTCGATTTTGAATTTTTATGTATTATTTTTAAGTATTTTAAAATAGGGGTGGGTTTTGGGGGTTCGAGCGAGCATTCTAACCTTTTGGAAATTGCTTGGTATATTTTTAAGGAATTTTTAAAAATATTTTCACATCAATCGCCGAACGCATTCTCTCGATTTTGAATTTTTATGTATTATTTTTAAGTATTTTAAAATAGGGGTGGGTTTTTGGGGTTCGCGCGAGCATTCTAACCTTTTGGAAATTGCTTGGTATATTTTTAAGGAATTTTTAAAAATATTTTCACATCAATCGCCGAACGCATTCTCTCGATTTTGAATTTTTATGTATTATTTTTAAGTATTTTAAAATAGGGGTGGGTTTTTGGGGTTCGAGCGAGCATTCTAACCTTTTGGAAATTGCTTAGTATATTTTTAAGGAATTTTTAAAAATATTTTCACATTAATCGCCGAACGCATTCTCTCGATTTTGAATTTTTATGTATTATTTTTAAGTATTTTAAATTAGGGGTGAGTTTTGGGGGTGCGAGCGAGTATTCTAACTTTTTGGAAATTGCTTGGTATATTTTTAAGGAATTTTTAAAAATATTTTCACATCAATCGACAAACGCATTCTCTCGATTTTGAATTTTTTATGTATTATTTTTAAGTATTTTAAATTAGGGGTAAGTTTTGGGGTGCGAGCGAGCATTCTAACCTTTTGGAAATTGTTTGGTATATTTTTCCAGAATTTTTAAAAATATTTTCAGATCGTAAGACGAACGCATTCTCTCCATTTTGGATTTTTATGTATTATTTTTAAGTATTTTAAATTAGGGGTGGGTTTTGGGGGTTCGAGCGAGTATTCTAACCTTTTGGAAATTGCTTGGTATATTTTTAAGGAATTTTTAAAAATATTTTAACATCAATCGCCGAACGCATTCTCTCGATTTTGAATTTTTATGTATTATTTTTAAGTATTTTAAATTAGGGGTGAGTTTTGGGGGTGCGAGCGAGCATTCTAACCTTTTGGAAATTGCTTGGTATATTTTTAATGAATTTTTAAAAATATTTTCAGATCGTAAGACGAACGCATTCTCTCCATTTTGGATTTTTATGTATTATTTTTAAGTATTTTAAATTAGGGGTGGGTTTTGGGGGTTCGAGCGAGCATTCTTACCGTTTGGAAATTGCTTGGTATATTTTTAGGGAATTTTTAAAAATATTTTCACATCAATCGCTGAACGCATTCTCTCGATTTTGAATTTTTATGTATTATTTTTAAGTATTTTAAATTAGGGGTGGGTTTTGGGGGTTCGAGTGAGCATTCTTACCTTTTGGAAATTGCTTCGTATATTTTTAAGGAATTTTTAAAAATATTTTCACATTAATCGCCGAACGCATTCTCTCGATTTTGAATTTTTATGTATTATTTTTAAGTATTTTAAATTAGGGGTGAGTTTTGGGGGTGCGAGCGAGTATTCTAACTTTTTGGAAATTGCTTGGTATATTTCTAAGGAATTTTTAAAAATATTTTCACATTAATCGCCGAACGCATTCTCTCGATTTTGAATTTTTATGTATTATTTTTAAGTATTTTAAATTAGGGGTGGGTTTTGGGGGTTCGAGCGAGCATTCTAACCTTTTGGAAATTGCTTGGTATATTTTTAAGGAATTTTTAAAAATATTTTCACATTAATCGCCGAACGCATTCTCTCGATTTTGAATTTTTATGTATTATTTTTAAGTATTTTAAATTAGGGGTGAGTTTTGGGGGTGCGAGCGAGTATTCTAACTTTTTGGAAATTGCTTGGTATATTTTTAAGGAATTTTTAAAAATATTTTCACATCAATCGACAAACGCATTCTCTCGATTTTGAATTTTTTATGTATTATTTTTAAGTATTTTAAATTAGGGGTGAGTTTTGGGGTGCGAGCAAGCATTCTAACCTTTTGGAAATTGCTTGGTATATTTTTAAGGAATTTTTAAAAATATTTTCACATCGTAAGACGAACGCATTCTCTCCATTTTGGATTTTTATGTATTATTTTTAAGTATTTTAAATTAGGGGTGGGTTTTGGGGGTTCGTGCGAGCATTCTTACCGTTTGGAAATTGCTTGGTATATTTTTAGGGAATTTTTAAAAATATTTTCACATCAATCGCTGAACGCATTCTCTCGATTTTGAATTTTTATGTATTATTTTTAAGTATTTTAAATTAGGGGTGGGTTTTGGGGGTTCGAGTGAGCATTCTTACCTTTTGGAAATTGCTTCGTATATTTTTAAGGAATTTTTAAAAATATTTTCACATTAATCGCCGAACGCATTCTCTCGATTTTGAATTTTTATGTATTATTTTTAAGTATTTTAAATTAGGGGTGAGTTTTGGGGGTGCGAGCGAGTATTCTAACTTTTTGGAAATTGCTTGGTATATTTCTAAGGAATTTTTAAAAATATTTTCACATTAATCGCCGAACGCATTCTCTCGATTTTGAATTTTTATGTATTATTTTTAAGTATTTTAAATTAGGGGTGGGTTTTGGGGGTTCGAGCGAGCATTCTAACCTTTTGGAAATTGCTTGGTATATTTTTAAGGAATTTTTAAAAATATTTTCACATTAATCGCCGAACGCATTCTCTCGATTTTGAATTTTTATGTATTATTTTTAAGTATTTTAAATTAGGGGTGAGTTTTGGGGGTGCGAGCGAGTATTCTAACTTTTTGGAAATTGCTTGGTATATTTTTAAGGAATTTTTAAAAATATTTTCACATCAATCGACAAACGCATTCTCTCGATTTTGAATTTTTTATGTATTATTTTTAAGTATTTTAAATTAGGGGTGAGTTTTGGGGTGCGAGCGAGCATTCTAACCTTTTGGAAATTGTTTGGTATATTTTTCCAGAATTTTTAAAAATATTTTCAGATCGTAAGACGAACGCATTCTCTCCATTTTGGATTTTTATGTATTATTTTTAAGTATTTTAAATTAGGAGTGGGTTTTGGGGGTTCGAGCGAGTATTCTAACCTTTTGGAAATTGCTTAGTATATTTTTAAGGAATTTTTAAAAATATTTTAACATCAATCGCCGAACGCATTCTCTCGATTTTGAATTTTTATGTATTATTTTTAAGTATTTTAAATTAGGGGTGAGTTTTGGGGGTGCGAGCGAGCATTCTAACCTTTTGGAAATTGCTTAGTATATTTTTAAGGAATTTTTAAAAATATTTTCACATCGTAAGATGAACGCATTCTCTCCATTTTGGATTTTTATGTATTATTTTTAAGTATTTTAAATTAGGGGTGGGTTTTGGGGGTTCGAGCGAGCATTCTAACCTTTTGGAAATTCCTTGGTATATTTTTAGGGAATTTTTAAAAATATTTTCACATCAATCGCTGAACGCATTCTCTCGATTTTGCATTTTTATATATTATTTTTAAGTATTTTAAATTAGGGGTGCGTTTTAGGGGTGCGAGCGAGCATTCTAACTTTTTGGAAATTGCTTGGTATATTTTTAGGGAATTTTGAAAAATATTTTCACATCAATCGCTGAACGCATTCTCTCGATTTTGAATTTTTATGTATTATTTTTAAGTATTTTAAATTAGGGGTGGGTTTTGGGGGTTCGAGCGAGCATTCTAACCTTTTGGAAATTGCTTGGTATATTTTTAATGGATTTTTAAAAATATTTTCACATCTAAAAGACGAACGCATTCTCTCCATTTTGGATTTTTATGTATTATTTTTAAGTATTTTAAATTAGGGGTGGGTTTTGGGGGTTCTAGCGATCATTCTAACCTTTTGGAAATTGCTTGGTATATTTTTAGGGAATTTTTAAAAATATTTTCACATCAATCGCCGAACGCATTCTCTCGATTTTGGATTTTTATGTATTATTTTTAAGTATTTTAATTTAGGGGTAAGTTTTGGGGGTTCGAGCGAGCATTCTAACCTTTTGGAAATTGTTTGGTATATTTTTCCAGAATTTTTAAAAATATTTTCAGATAAAAAACTGAACGCATAATAGTAATATTGTGTATTTTATTATTATGCATATACGATATTTTATTAAGGGTGGTTTTTTACCCCTAATATTAAAATTTTTAGAATTTTTTGACTGATATTGGTTCTATTTACTATTCTGAACAGGATTATGAAAAAAAATGAAGAAATTAAAAAAAAAAGTTTCGTTCAAATGAACGTTCAAAACTTTAGGGTCCTATCCCTGGTCACTCTGCAGGTAACCGCCCGAGTTGGCACCACAGCTCGCATGTCGAAGCGCCACTACTACAACCGTTGCCGAAGGTACAGTCTGTTCATGGACGCCCCTAGCCTCAAGCGATGTAGGCTATAACCACTGCCCGCACGAGTCCAACCCAATGACCGGAAGGAACAAGCCTTTTGGCAAGTCCCCGGGCTCGGACCTGTCTACGTGCTACCATTTGTACTCCGGTAAGAGTACCGATTAAGAGTCTTACCACCCTTGCTTCGGCAAGTTAGGTTCGACGGTTTATATTAGACCTGCCGGGCCGCCACGGCATTGCCCATCATCGTCGTAAGCCAATACTCTATAAGGTAGCCTGGGACGAACCGAGTACTACCCGCAAGCATGGCACCACTCCGAGTCTCTTTTAGTCGCCTTTTACGACATGCAGCCGATCGCAGGGGGCCTATTCTGCGCCCGGGACCCCCACGGGAGAAATAATTGGAACAATAGAAATTCCAAAGGTGGATAGATCATATATGACAACAAAAATTAAAATTGAATGTAATGATGACGATGATGAACAACAACTCCGCCAAGTCGAACAGCAAAAGGAGGAGGAGCAGCAACGACAGCAATAGCAGCAGGAGCAGCAACTGCAACAGCAGGAGCAGGAGCTGCAACGGCAGCAGCAGGAGCAGCAACTGAAACGACAGCAGCAGCAGCAACAATAATTAATTGAGGAATTGGAACGACGTGAAAAAGAACAAGAGGATAAAGGATATGAAATAAACGAGCCA
This sequence comes from Leptopilina myrica (nomen nudum), assembly GCA_032872475.1. Lineage (NCBI taxonomy): Eukaryota > Metazoa > Arthropoda > Insecta > Hymenoptera > Figitidae > Leptopilina > Leptopilina myrica (nomen nudum). The sequence continues at coordinate 2,640,154 of CM065461.1, read as the reverse complement.
TTCAATTTAAGAGTAAACAACAACCACCAAAATAATAAAAATGATATAAACAATGGAAATGGACAACACATCAACAATAATAATAATGATATAAACAATGGAGATGCACAACAAATCAACAACAACAATAATAATGATATAAACAATGGAATTTCACAACAAATCAAATTGTAAATGATAATGCTGCTAATGATGAACAACCTTTAAATCTTGTTAATGGAGAAAGAGAAATAATTCGAAACAATGAAGCAATTAATTAAAAAAAATTGTAAACCATTGTAAGTCTAATGATCATTATTATTATTTTAATCAGAATTATATGTTATTTCACGATAATTCCTTGAGCTGAATAAATTTAATGGAATTCAACGTTGGGAATAAAGAAAATTTCATAATCTGCGAAAACTGCGAAAAATTAAATTGTTCCAATCCTTGCCGAATTTTAAAATTCAAGAACAATAATTGCAAGAAATATGAAGATTATACTGAAAATCAAATAGAATTCATTAAAAATCATATAGTAAACCAAGGAGAAAATTTTGAAATTTTCATTAGAAAAGAGATCAATCATTTTGAAAGATATTTTAATTTGAAAAAAGGAATTGAAAATGAAAACAATTTTATTCGAATAACTAATGAAGAAGAAAAAGTAATTGGCGACAATGACATCACAGTTATTATGTTGAACAACTTTGTCTTAAGAAAATGTTTAAAAGAAATTTTTTCTTTTGAAAGGATGATAAACAAAAATGAATATTTTGTTGTTTTAACAAAAAGTATTCTAAGTCATTTAAATGCAATGAATAGAGATGCTCTGAACAGTGGCAATATAAATTTGAGAAAAGAAATTGAAGAACAGGGATGCAGAAAAAGTTGGGATAATAAATTGATGAAAAGAAGAAATCCAGTACTAATGAGCAATATCTCATTAGATATTTTAAGTGTTTGCTCAGATATTATCAATATAATTAATGATCCAACAGAAATTTTTGATGACATTTATTTAAAATCTATGAATTTCATAAGGGAAATTAAAAAATATCAAAAACGAGTTGAAAACAATGACGATGAAGATATTCAAGGATCAATTTCACACGCAGAAAATATGAAAATATGCAAAATTGTAAAATTGGATTACCGAAATGCACATATTCATAAAACTATAACATACTGCAAACATTTAGAAAAAACAGGAGTAAGTATAAATTTTTATTATATTTTATTATTACTAATATCACTAAATAAATATTAATAATTATTAAAAAATGGAATGTAATTTTTTAATTTTATTTCCAGCTGTTCAAGAAATCAGCATTATGCATTCAAAATTATATTAAAAATGAAATGCCAACAACAATAACACAGAAATATGCATTAACAAGAAATTTATTTGGACAAAATTTCTTAAAGGAATACAAAATAATGGAAAATGCAGCTATGATGGATGTGATTAACAAGATGAAAAAGAAGAACGAATCAAAAAATAGGGAAATCGACAGGAAGGCATTAAAAGAAGAAGAATTAAAAGTATCAAGAGAGAAAGCAGATGAATTACTACAATTGGACGTGGAGAATGAAATTGTTGTTGACAATTATTACTCATTGAATATGTGTCAAGGAAAAAAGAAGCAAAAAATCTGTATCCCAAAATGCTTAATGGAACTGGAAGACGATTAAATTGTGAAGTATTAAAAAATACTTTTTTTTTATTTAAACAGAATGTATAAAAGTTTTGAAAAACATTAAATTATTAATGATATTAATAATATAAAAATTATATGTATAAGAAAAAATTACATGGTAATTATAAAACAAATTTTTTAACAAGTAAAAATGTTACATTTATAAAAAAAATTTATAAATTTATTCATATGCTTATTTAAAAAATAAAAATATATTTAAAAAAATTATATTCCTATTTTCATATTAACGATTATTAAAATTAAGTATATTCTTATTATTATTATTAAAGAAATAGACATATGAACAAAATAATGAAGAATAGAATGAATTGTATCTATGAAAAAGAAACAAAATTAAAAATGGTTTATATTTTTTTCCACGAAAATATACATTTTTTTTATTTACATGATGATGATGATTAGGTACTTTACTGGCCAATAAAATTTACCAAATTGTTTCTATCAAGTAAATTATTACTAATAAACATCTAACAATCGATATGTAACACAGAAATCAATTGTTTATTAACAACTAGCCAAAATATCCGCGTGCAAGCGCGAGGGAATGTTGTGCTGCGAAATTTATTGTAAACAAATCATTTTAATTTAAATAATTTTTAGAGAAATACTTATTATGACACATAACTGAAAAAAAATAATTGGAATTAAATTTTCAAAATATATTATATTTCAAATTTGCTACCAGATTTTTAAAATTGAAAATAATTAAACTTTCTTGTACAAAGAAAATTTAATTTCATAAAAATTGATATCTGATACTTAAATAAAAAAAATTCATCACGAAAATTTTAATTATTCTCAAGAATAGAGAAAGTAAAAAAAATTATTAGCTATATATGGGGCATTTCATGTCAAGTGATCAAGGTGGGGAAAAATTTTTCTCCAATCGTAGCAAAACTTGGGGCTTTTGTAGTACTCATAGATAGTAATTTTTCGTGAAAATATTTTTTTACCTAGTCCAATATTTTCCGAGGGGGAGGGGGTTAAATTTTTGTGTTTTTCAGTACAATGCTTATTTCAATAATTTTTTACTCTTAAACAATTAAACATACAAATTTGACAAAGTACATTTTGGAAAAAGGTTTTTTCATGCTCTTTCGATTGAAAATAAGCATTTTGAAAAAAAAAATTTGTGACCCAAAAAAATCAAAATTAAAAATAAATTTCAATTTTTGGGGGAGAAAGACCCAATTTTTTTTTAAACGAAAGCTGAGGTTTTTTCCTAAAAGGACATATAAATGGTAAAGTGGGACTAGAATGTTTAAACATTGAAAAAATGAGTTTTCTACTCGCCGGAGCGCTCAAAACCCGGTTTTAAGCTCCGTTTAGGAGAAAATTCTTTTTTTCAATGTTTAAACATTCTAGTCCCACTTTACCATTTATATGTCCTTTTAGGAAAAAACCTCAGCTTTCGTTTAAAAAAAAATTGGGTCTTTCTCCCCCAAAAATTGAAATTTATTTTTAATTTTGATTTTTTTAGGCCAAAATTTTTTTTTCAAAATGCTTATTTCCAATCGAAAGAGCATGAAAAAACCTTTTTCCAAAATGTACTTTGTCAAAGGGCTTAGGGGGTTAAGTATGCAAAAAATGCCCCCGCTTCTATTTTTCTCAAATTTGGCCCATATGTTACTATCCATATGACTATAACTTTCTGCAATTTTGAACTCAAAATTCGCTTTTTTGGGGGAGTTATGGAGGGGTAAAGCAAAATCAAAAAACTTATTTGTCTCGAAAACTATTGAACTGATTTTAATGGAATTTTAAGAGGTTGTAAATATAGATAAGACGATTTTAGAAAAAAGAATCCAAATTTTGTTTTCAAAAAAAATTTTCAAAAAAATTTTTTGAAATTTTCAAAAATTTTTTTTAGGGTTATTTTTTTAAGTGACCACTTTCTCTTTTGTTGTAAAAAGTACCTTATAATGTCCCCTTTAACATATATTTTTTTCAAATTTTTTAAAAATATAGTTTTTGAGTAAAATGTCAAAAACCATGGTCATGCTATTTGTCACGTACGGTAAGGCACATATATACATATGGGCCATATTAATGTGATAGGGTATAGCTAAATAAGTATGGAAAAAGTGACCCGAATATATTTTTCCCATTCATTTCTACCCACTTAAAAATAACTTTTTCAAATTTTTAACTCAAAATTTTGAGTTTTTTGAAACTTATGGAGGGGAAAAAATCGAAAAATGCATTTTCCTTAAAAACTACTGTATGTATTTCAATCAGCTTTGAATATGTTGAAAAGACAATTAAAGAGATTCCAAAAAAAATTTCAAATTTTTTTTTCAAAAAATTCCAAAAATCTTTTTTTTCAAAAAATTTCAAAATGAAAGTTTTTCGAAATTTTCAAAAATAAATTTTTTAGTTCTATTTAAGTGACATTTTTAAGTATTTTCTCATTTCATTCTCTTATGTGATCTACTAAATAAAAAATTTTGCCCGACATGATTTCAAGATGTGTCACGGTAAATAACTCAAAAACCCTACCCGGAACATTTTTATGTTGTATGCAAATGTTTAATTTTAAAAAAACTGTCAAAAATTTTTGCAACTTGTTACTAGTGGCATATTAAGGTTGATAAATACAAATCTGAAGTTGATATAAAAAAATATTTTTAGACAAACAAAAAAGTTTCGAAAATTTTAAAATCAAATTTTAGGATTTTTTTTACCGTGTCGCACTCTAAAATCATCTAGGCCATTATTTTTTAAAAAATAAGACTGTTAAAGAAGTTAATTAAAAAAAGTGTGATGTACCGCTTCAACGATCCAAAAAGAAAAAAAATTTAAATGTAAAAATAAAAATTTTTGGATTATTTTTTGGAAATAATTTTCTTGACATCGATTTCAGGCTTGTATTCAGAAAACCCCTAAGTATTATTTTGCAATTAAATAAATAATTAATTAGTTAACCATTCGCATACAACATAAAAATGTTCCGGGTAGGGTTTTTGAGTTATGTGCCGTGACACATCTTGAAATCATGTCGGGGAAAATTTTTTATTTAGTAGATCACATAAGAGAATGAAATGAGAAAATACTTAAAAATGTCACTTTAAGAGAACTAAAAAATTTATTTTTGAAAATTTCGAAAAACTTTTATTTTGAAATTTTTTGAAAAAAAAGATTTTTGGAATTTTTTGAAAAAAAAATTTGAAATTTTTTTTTGGAATCTCTTTAATTGTCTTTTCAACATATCCAAAGCTGATTGAAATACATACAGTAGTTTTTGAGGAAAATGCGTTTTTCGATGTTTTCCCCTCCATAAGTTCCAAAAAACTCAAAATTTTTAGTTAAAAATTTGAAAAAGTTATTTTTAAATGGGTAGGAATGAATGGAAAAAATATATTCGGGTCATTTTTTCCATACTTATTTAGCTATACCCTATCACATTAATATGGCCCATATGTATATATGTGCCTTACCGTACGTGACAATTAGCATGACCATGGTTTTTGACATTTTACTCAAAAACTATATTTTTAAAAAATTTGAAAAAAATATATGTTAAAGGGGACATTATAAGGTACTTTTTACAACAAAAGAGAAAGTGGTCACTTAAAAAAATAACCCTAAAAAAAATTTTTGAAAATTTCAAAAAATTTTTTTGAAATTTTTTTTTGAAAACAAAATTTGGATTCTTTTTTCTAAAATCGTCTTATCTATATTTACAACCTCTTAAAATTCCATTAAAATCAGTTCAATAGTTTTCGAGACAAATAAGTGTTTTGATTTTGCTTTACCCCTCCATAACTCCCCCAAAAAAGCGAATTTTGAGTTCAAAATTGCAGAAAGTTATAGTCATATGGATAGTAACATATGGGCCAAATTTGAGAAAAATAGAAGCGGGGGCATTTTTTGCATACTTAACCCCCTAAGCCCTTTGTATAATTAATTGTTTAAGAGTAAAAAATTATTGAAATAAACATTGCAACAAAAGACCCATTGATCACTTGACGCGAAATCCCCCATATAGGTATTTAACTTTCTGAATAAAGAATATAAACAATATATTTTTTTGAGAATTTTCACTACTTTTAATTAGCTAATATTGAAAAAATTAATTTTATTTCACAAAATTTTATGCAATTTATTTTTTCCAATAATTCAATTACTTTCAAATAAAATTTCATAAAATTATTGGAAAGAAATTAATTGTTTTGAATATAATTTTCATTAAAAAATTTTTTAAATAATAAAAAAAATTACTTCCGAAAATTCAATTATTTTGAGGTATTTCAAATAAAATTCTTTTCAAAATTTAATTATTTTCATAAATAACAAAATATTCATTACAATAATTCAATTATTTTTAAAAGTAATAAATGTCTTCTTTGAAATTCCATTATTTTAAGAAATTCTAATAAATTCTTCGCAAGAATTTAATTACTTTTATAAAAATAGAAAAATATTATTTAAAAAAAAAATATTTTCTTAAATTATGAAATTCTTCAAAAAAACGAAGTCAATTTTTTCTAAAATTGACTTTTCAAATTTTTTTAAAAATTCTTTTGAAAATTTTTTAAACAAATTTTTCGCAATAATTTAATTATTTTAATAAATAATGAAATATTTCAAGAAAATTCAATTATTTTTATAAATAATAACATTTTTCATTGAAAAATCGAATTATTTTTAAATATTTTTACAAATTCTTCAAAAAAATTAAATTATTTTAAATTCTTTCATGAATAATAAAATTTATAGCCTAAATTAAATTTATTATCAGGATAAGGAAAAAGTAAATGTTTTTGATAAAAAATTTTGTTAAAAGTCAAGAAAATAAAAAATAGGGAATGTAATTTTTGTCAATTTTGTAAAGTTTTTTTTTGTTTCTTTTTGTCATTAAAAAAATGACAATAATCCACAAAAATGAATTTTCAAAAACAAAAATAAAAAAAAACAAAACAAAAAAACACAAAAAAAACAAAAACAAACAAACAAACAAATGAATACAAATAATTTGCTAACGGAAAGGAAACTTACGATTATTATAATGTACTAGCAAAATTATACGCGCGCTAAAGCGCGCGTGCATGGGATATTGCATTTCTTAATTATTTAAATTAAATTTAATAAATATAATAAATTTAGAAATTTTAATTGAACTGAATTTACAAAAATAAAAATTTTAATAGGTAAAAATTATTTTTAACAACTTTATTTTTTGTTTGAAACAATTTTATTGATTGACTCGAACAATTACAAAAAAGTATTAACTGAAACTAAAACTGAACTAATTACTCAATTTTTTTTTTCATTTTCAATATCCTCCTTTGACTTCTTCAGAATCCTTTTGATTCCGTTTGCTAAGTCCTTTTTGTTCATTTTAGAACCATCAATTTTTTTTATAAATTCAAAGGACTCTACTGATAGGTAGACCGGATCTGAAATTAAAAAATTAAATCTTATTTTTTAAAAGAAAATTTAAAAATGAAATTGTTTTCAAAAATTTTAATAAAATTCTACGAAATTTTGGAATGATTTAATCGCTTTTATAAATAGTAAAATTCTGTGCGGAAATTCACTTTTTAAAATTTTTAAATTAAATTTATTAAAAAAAACATTATTTCCAAAAAATTTTAAAAAACTTGTCAAAAGAATTTAATTATTTTATTTTTATTTAATTTATATTTTATTTATGTTTGAACTCAATGAAATTGGATGAGAAAAAAACCGGGAAAAATATTAGAACAAAACTAGTAATTTTGTTAAACGAAAACATATAGTTAAAAAATTACCTCCAAAATTCATGCGGCCTATGACTTCTATTTTGTTACCTTTGGTGAAACTTGCTGGCAAAATAGGTGTCATCGTGTCACACACCCGCACTTCAAGTTTGAAGATCCCATCCGTTATTGAGGCACAAATAAACTTTGGAGTTATGTTGTTCACTTGAAAAATAGTTTGAAAAGTCGTTTTCAAATGGCCAGTAGTTTCTAAAACAAATAAATAAAATGACAATTAGTATTAGCGATTAAATTAAATTAGTAAGTTATTGCTTATTTAGTTATATTTATAATTATTACTTATAATAATATAAATAAATATTTTATTTTATTTTATTAATGAAACTACTTACTAATTAATGTTGAATTTGATTTCCCAAGGCTCTCTAAACTCCAAATGTCAGCCTCAATTTTTTCGGAATCCATATGTTCCTCGCGAATGCCTAAAACATTTATTTTAGTGTTTAACTGGATTGATAATTCAAATCCGACATTCCCTTCTTGGCTGTAGTTCGTGAGATTTCTCGCTGATGCTGCATCGACATGAAGAATCTTTAAAAAATAATTATTCATTTTAAATCAGTCAATTTATTTAATTATAAAAAAGCAAATAAAACAGAAAAAATATATAATTTAGTAAATAATAAATAAATATTTTTCAAAATGTAATTTTTTTAATTAAAAATTACTTACAAAACTTGGTCGAATAAATCCTTTCACGCGATCGATTTGTTCGTTCTAAATTTTGACCAAAATTTTGGATCCACTTGGATTATTGAAAATGCAGGTTTGCAGCATTTGTTTTCCCGCTGGTTTAGGAGATGACAACGATTCGACGTATGCAATCAATTCGCTGAAATATTAAAATCAAATATATAGAATAAAAATTTTTTAATTTAATTTACAGATTGTTAATATAATAGTTATTAATTATTAATCAGTATATTAGAAAGTTTTTATTCAATATTATATAATAGATAAATTTATTATACTTACACTATAGAATCTTCCACGGAAACATCTTTTAACATGTCATTAGTAGTATATTATAATTTATTTCTTTCAAAATAATCCGCTCCTTCCAACATGATTTTTTTCTTATTTTTTTAAACGTGAATGATGAATATTATAAAAATTACAGAGTAAAGAAAACGGATGAAACAAACGATACTTTTTATATTATTTTCTTTTTTTATAAAATCAATTAGCGTTTCTATGGAAATGTTATTATTTCTTAACCCATTAACGCCCAACAGGACGCAAAATGTACATTGATTTCACGACTCTCATTTTATATGAAATAATTAGTTAAAAAATTTAGAAAATACCATTTCCGACGTAAAATTTATCGTTCTTTCAGAATATGATGTTCAAATTTGTTTATAATTATCTCAAAAAAAGTTATAACAATTTTATTGCAAAAAAACACAGTTTTTTTACAAAAAAAAATTTTCAAAAAATATTTTGACATGGAAATCTACAGAATATGGTCTCAAAAGCCCAAAATATCGCGTCTTCGAACCCTCAGCTATAAAAATCAGTAATGAATTTTTTCAAATTCAAGATGGCGGATATGAAAATGGCCATTTTTGCAAAATGCAAAAGGCTGAAAAAAATTTTCGGGAAATTTTTTTAAAAAGTGATTAGATTTGCTTGAAAATGGTTACTCGAGGGTTTTTGGGGTCACTGATTACGAATCTGATGTTACTTTTTCAAAATTCAAAATGGTGGATCCAATATGGCGGACAATTTTTTTAAAAAGTGATTAGATTTGCTTGAAAATGGTTACTCGGATGTTTTTGGGGTTGCTGATTACGAATCTGCTGTTACTTTTTCAAAATTCAAAATGGCGGATCCAATATGGCGGAGAATTTTTTTAAAAAGTGATTAGATTTTCTTAAAAGTTGATACTCGGGGGTTTTTAGGGTCGCTGATTACGAATCTGAGTTCAGAATAAGATTCTGTTTATGCTGCACGTCCGTTAGCCGTCAACAAAATTTTATTGACGTTGCCCAGCTCTTACCACAAAGCGGTCAACGTGCAAAAGAGCCAATTTTTTTGTAATTTTTTATAATTTTTTTTGTTTTTTTGTTTTTTTAATATATTTTTTTGATTTTTTAATATTTTTTTCAATAAATAGTATGAATTACTAACCCCGAGTAACACTACATGTGGTTCGATTGAAAGCAAGTGAGGCACTGATATGTGCCACATTGAATGCACATTTTTTGTGTCCTTTTATTCCACTTTGCATTATAGTGGCAATTTTTTTTCGATGCAATGGTTTGAAATTTATGAGATTTTAAACTTGCAGTACTAGACTTTTTCAAATAGTTTATTATAATAGTAATAATTTACATAATAAATTCACAATAATTCTTATTATAATCTTTGGACTTAAAAGTTCCTTAATTATTAAATAATTTAATTAATTAATAATATGTTTGTTTATTTATTATTTTTGTGCCGACGTAGAAGTAGAAATAATATTCATCACATATATTTTTATATACTACTTTTTTTGTTTTTGTGACTGCGATGAAAATTGATGTTTTTTTTAATGGAAAACAAATAAATATTGAGAGTATGTCTGTTTTCACTTTCGTGTGCAATTTCTTATACAATTTTAGTCGTTAAGAAGTTTAAAAAAAATTTAAAGCGAACGGTGAAATTCAATTCATTTGACATTTTTTAAACTTATTTAATGGTAATTTTATAAAAAATGGTGCGTCCTAATAGGTGCTGCAATCCTTGTAGGAAAAAAAAACATTCTTGTGTATATAAAAGTCTTAAACTATCAATTTCCATCGCAATCACAAAAACAAAAAAAGTAGTATATAAAAATATATGTGATGAATATTATTTCTACTTCTACGTCGGCACAAAAATAATAAATAAACAAACATATTATTAATTAATTAAATTATTTAATAATTAAGGAACTTTTAAGTCCAAAGATTATAATAAGAATTATTGTGAATTTATTATGTAAATTATTACTATTATAATAAACTATTTGAGGATAAAAAGTAAATAAATTATTAATTATTAATAATTTATTAAAAAATGAAAAATTTACTTTGTTTATATTTTGTTACTGTTAACTAGATATTACCATTAAAATTTGTGCAAACTTGTAGCGAGAACCAGTGCTCACAGATGTAAACGGTCATGCTTGCGCCGCGCAACGCAAGTTCAACGTCATGAAAATCCTTACACCGCTGCAGTTTTTAATGAATAACTTTTTTTCTTATTGAGGCTCATTTTTTTTCTAAACGGTTTTGGAATCGGAGAGATTTCAGGAATATAATACAATTTAAATTTTTTTGTTAGGACGTGAAGAACACATTTGTTTATTAACATTTTATAATCAAATAAAATGAAAATTTATAAAAATAAAAAAAATTTATAGACAAAAAATATATTCAAATAGTGCTATTTAAGACGAAAAAAACCCATATTTTGTTTTTTAAATCCGTCAACTGGAACTCGAGAAAAAAATTTTTAATTTAGCACTACTAAAAATTTCAATTGTTAATAACTTTTACAAAAAAAAATTTTTTGACTTCATATTTTCAGGGATTCTTCTTAATCATATTGAGAGTAAAAAAAATATATTTTGGTTCAAAAAGAAAAATTTTTAGTTTAGGTGATCCGTTTGGGAAATTCTGACCCAAATATAATCGAATTTTCGAAGAATTCTAACTGAAGGTATGATAAATAATTGATAAAAAAAAGTGAATTTTTTTATTTTAAATGAAAATAATGTCCCAGGGAAATACAAAATCAAATTTTTTGTTGAAAGAATTTTAATTAATCAATTATAATTAAATTAAAATGCAATTAATTAATTTTCTATTGAAAATCATTTACTTGTTAAATAAAAATTTATTAATTTGTTTATTAAAAAATTGTACAAACAATTGTAATTAATTAATAATAATTAAGTTGATTAATTTTAGTCACTAAAATGTAGTTTTAGTTTAGTGAAGAAATAAGTTTAGTTTCTTCATTAAATAAAATTCGTTAATTCAGAAAAATAGAAAAAAAATTTTGATATGTATATTTATCGAAAATATTTTTAATTTTCTTTTATATCTATAGATGAACTGAAAATTTGAAAACAAAAATAAAGTTTTTATAAATTTATATATCTTTTTTCATGTCCCTTAAAGAAAGTAACACAAATTTACAAAAATAGGGTCCCTACTTTAGTTATATCCTACAACAGAGGGAGAAAAAAATGATATTTTAATATTTATTTTTTCTAATCAAGTTTTGATGAAGAAAGAAGAACTTATTTTATATTCCTTAAATAGAGAGAGACAAATTTGTAGAAAAAGGAGCATTTTATATTATATATATAATTATATATATTATATATATATATATATATATATATATATATATATATATATATATATATATATATTTATTTATTTCTTTAATGTCAGTTTTCAATAACAAAGACAGCATTTCCCTGCGCGTTGTTTGGCTTTATATTGTTTATAACAATTAAAATAAATTATTTTATGCTTTAATAATTATCTAGTGGGATGTCTTAAGAATTTATTCCCCTTTAATTTAAATCAAAGAACACTCAAATCGATTAAAAACTGTAAGCTGTAGCCATTTTTTAATAGTAAATTGTAAGAAAAATTCCACTGTGGGCCTGTGCACTGCAGAAGTAAATGATTAAATTGACCATTTAAAAGTTCTTGTCCCACTTTTTGACCTATACATATTTTTAGGAAAAAACCTCAGCTTTATGATAAAATTTTTTTAAGAAAAATAAAAAATGTCCATTTGATAAAAAAATGAAATTTTATTTTTTAATTTAATTTTTCAAGATCAAAATTTTTTTTTCTCTAAATTTGTTTACACCATTAGAAAGTGTTGAAAAACAGCAGAAAAACCCAAAATAGGAAACGTCTTTCGTTTTGTTTTAAAGAAACTACAAATTTTTAAAATATTCCATATAAATTTTTGACTTGGGTCACTTGACGTGAAACCTGTCATAAATGATTAGAAAAATTTAAACAGTTTATTGTTTATGTATATCTTGAAAAAGTAATAATTAATAAATTTGCACCAGTTTGACAAAAGGTAAAAAATTTCTAATTTTTTGAAAAATTCATAATTTTTTTGCATTCTAATATTTTTTAAATATTTTTGTTGACCTTAATATTTTTTAATTAAATATTGTGAAATTTGCTTCTAAACTATTCAATATGGAGAGCTAAAATTTGGCATACTGGTGTATTTTAACGCGAATATTACAGGAAAAATATAGAGAACTTGATATGTAATAATGGCCATAGCGTTGTCAAGGAAAAACTAAAATTTTTTTGAAAAAAATTTTTTTTCCCAATTTTTTCATTATTTGATATAATTAGTTGAAAATTGGTATAATATTATTTTTACAGTCTGATCGTAAAAAATTTGTATAAAAAAAGTTTTGAAAAAAAATTTAAAAAAATTTTTTTGTACCAAATGATCTAAATATTAGTGTACGGAACCCGCCATTATAGTGTGAGTGCAACTCGCACTTGTCCAGAATGTGGCGCCGCCAACTGGTGTTAAATTTGATACGTGTTATTTTAACACCAAATTCGGTGCTAAAATAACACTTTTTATTTTCTATGCATGATATTAAATTTAAAAGTTTTATTTCACAATTAAACAAGAAAATAGAAATTTTAGGCGCGCTTTAGCGCGCAATACTGCTAGTTTATTATTAATTGTTTGGAATTCAGGCCGCGTACATTTTGATAGTATATAAAAAGTGAAGAACTGAAATTTGGAATTTGTTTGGAGTTTGGAATTATTTGTTGATGATGGTAGGTGAGTTGTGACGATATACTATTTTGATGCCTGTCTCTTCATTCTGGATTCGAGTTTGATATTCCCTTTTTACACGTTGATAGTCCATTACTTGAAGTCTTGTGCGGTCTGGAGCTATCGATATTTGAGAAAATGGTATTGGTAGTTGTGAGTGCTTCCTCATTTCCATATTCGCGTAACTGTGAAGAGTAGAAATCATGAGGAAATATTATTTTAATTGGCCTCAGTTTTAATTGTGTTTGGGAGTAAGTACCAATTCGCCAAATTTTTAAAATTTGAGTATTGATTTTGGGGCACAGTATAGTATATAGAGCTTTAATTGAGGATAAATCTGAGGCATGCATCTCGGATGTAGTAGAAGAAGTTGATTCTGTTAAACCATAAATCATGATGCTATTACGTCTTTTGAGACGATCCTCCACTTCTGCGAGACAGGATTTCGATATTACTTCCAGAAGTTTCTTCGTTGTACACTATTTCTTGAACCTTCAATTCAAGAGAAGTAACACGATCTGCTGTTTCTGCATTGGATGAAAGACACTTGTCAACTTTGAGATATATAGTGTTCAGGTTTGAATTCATAGTGGCAATAGCAGTAGTTAAACCATTAATATTGTCAGTTATACCATTTTTGAAAAAGTCTAGTTCTTCACGCATGAAGGTGCGAAGTGTTGACATGTCGTCAGTCGGCGACGGACAGGGCGATGTGGTGCCGCAGCACTTCTTGAATCCGCCGTTGGGAGCGGGGGGATATTTCGCAGCACAGGCTGGATGGTAGGGAGAGGACCATACTGGACATTGTTTAGCGGTAACCACTTTAAGTTTACAAAGCGTACATTTCGTTAAATCGCTTGAGGTGCCATCTATGGGTTTAACTACGGAAAGTCGGTTGGGGTCTGAGTTCAGCTGTTTTGAATCAGACATTTTTCTAGGTACAGGCACTGTGAAAAGTATAGAGTACAATCACGTACAACACTATGTAAATTAGGTCAAAATTAAAGATTCCTATTTGTTAAGTGCTAAAACGCAGATATAAGCACTACATCACTTTCTATATTCCTTCATAAGGTGAAATCACTAATTGCAGAAGTTCTCTTGGATAGAAACAATGCAAATCGTAGGCACAAAAATGGGAAAATAGATCCACCTTTAATGAAGCGTCGAAAATATGGTCACTTATTTAGGTGGTTATTTATGCATTTTTCAGGAAAAATAATACTAATTCACTTGTAATAAGCGAGCAGGACTTATTTATTAAATGTCCATTGGATCCGATTTGCACTAATCACCAAAAGTTAAATAAAAAACAATTATTTACCGCGGAGCGACGCGATACACGTGTGTACTCGACAAAGGTAAGGTTAATTTTTTTATGCTTTATTTAAATAAAAATGTTGTTTCAACAAAAAATATTATTATCTTATATTATTTAACAATAATTTAAACATTTTTTATAAACAACTTAAAATCTGTAACCCAGAATGGTAAACAAATTTTTATTTTTATCAATTCTCATTTCTTTTTGCAGTAAAAATGAATAATAAAAGTTAATAACTTAATTTAAACTTTTTTACAACGTTTAAGAATGTTGTAAACAATTTTTATAAACAATTTGCAAAACATGAAATAGAATCCTAGAAAAAAATAATTTTTTGATTATATTACCTTCTCTTGCAATCAAAGTGTTGCTAATGGTTCAAACTTTCATTTAACGTTATTTAACAATATTTAAAAATGTTATAAACAATTTTCATAGAAAAAATAGTTCAGGGATGGAAGAATAAATGTTTTTTCACTTTTTGCTTGGTTTTTCATCAGAATAGATATTTGAAATCAAAATCTTCGTCTGAAATTGTTTACCATTTTTTACATTTTTATAAACAATTTTAATAAAAAAAAGGATTTTCTGAAATTATTTTAAAAATTTTGTCAATAATCAAAAAATAATTTTTTTATAGGATTCAATTTCCTGTTTTGTAAATTGTTTATAAAAATTGTTTATAACATTCTTAAACATTGTAAAAAAGTTTAAATTAAGTTATTAACTTTTATTATTTATTTTTACTGCAAAAAGAAATGAGAATTGATAAAAATAAAAATTTGTTTACCAATTTGGCGCACAGATTTTAAATTGTTTATATAAAATGTTTAAATTATTGTTAAATAATATCAGATAACAATATTTTTTGTTAAAACAACATTTTTTTATTTAAATAAAGCATAAAAGTTAAAAAAAATAATGTTAATATTTTTTAACATTATTTTTCCAAATTTCAATATTGTGGCGGCCATTTTGGAGGCCATTTTTGATGCAAGCATACAGTCAGAATTGAAAAAATATATTCTCAAGCTTAAAATCTTCACAAAAATACGTGCACACAATTAAAATAAAAAAAATTCTCTCAAGTCAAAATCCACGCAGAAATCCACACATACAATAAAAAAATTTCAAGTCCAAAGTCATTGCAAAAATACATTTGCACAACCAAAAACAAAAAAAAATATTAAGTCCAAAATCCTTTTACAAATCAACGCATACAGTTAAAATAAGAAATTATTTTTCACTCAAAAATTGAAGGATGCGCTAAAAAAACGCATTAAGCGTTATTTTTTCTTAGGTTAGATTTGCATCAAATTTGACGTTATAAATATTTTTCTGTACAATATGTGGTTCAATCAGTAAGAAATTCTTATTTAGTTAAAAATTATGATAATTACAAACAATTTTTTATTATCAATAATTTGATATTAATTAATGATAATTAGCTCGAAAAGTTGAAGTGTCGTGTTGGCGCTTAGTGCGTTCTTTTAGCGCACCCTTCAATTCATGCAAAAGACACACAACCACATAATCAAAATTAAAGATTTATTATATAATCCAAAATCCACACATATAATCAAAATTAAAACAGTATATTCTCGAGCCTAAATTTCTTGCAAAAATACATACATACAATTAAAGTAAAAAAATATTTCAAAATTCAAAATCCGCTCAAAAATACACGCATACAACGAAAATAAAAAAAAATTTTGAAATCTAAAATACGTGCAAAAATACACGCATACAACTAAGTTAAAAAAAATATTTTAAAATCCAAAATACGTGCCAAAATACACGCATAAAATTTAAGTAAAATAAATAGTTTTAAGTACAAAACCCGTACAAAAATACTCGCATACAATTAAAGTAAAAAAATATTTCGAAATTCAAAATCCGCTCAAAAATACATGCATACAACTAAATTAAAAAAAAAGTTTTGAAATGCAAAGTCCGTGCGAAAATATACGCATACAATTAAAGTAAAATAAATATTTTTAAGTTTAAAATCCTTGCAAAAATACATGTTTACAATTAAAATAAAAAAAACTATTTTAAAGTTCAAAATCTTTACAAAAATCATCGCATACAATTAAAGTAAATCAAATATTTTTCAGTTCAAAATTCGTGCAAAAATACATGCATACAATTAATCTAAAAAAATATTTCGAAATTCAAAATCTGCTCAAAAATACAATGGGAAACAATGCCAATTGTGCGTTAATCGGTTACTAAATGGTACAGGTGGAAGATTTACGACACTCGTAAATCAGGCAGTTGAATAGTTTTCTTTCAGCTTTTGTCGTCACTCGAACAATCGTTCAAACACCAAATTTGACTTCAAGATTCACTGAATTTAGAAATTTACGTAAGATCAGGACAACTACTATACTGGGGTTGCGAGCACTATCACGAAGAGAACCACTTGTTATGATGAAAAAATTAAGACTGGTAGTCCAGGTGACTACTACTGACGATTACGTTTTTAAGACTGCCCTTTGGTAACTTCTTCTGTTCACTACTTTTTTAAGACCGAAGATTGTTTGATAGTGTGGCTCTTTTTAGATCCAAATTTCCCTGTGTATTTTAAGCATTGATACCTTTTGCCATGCATTTGGAGCATCGATACCTTTTGCCATGTATTTGAAGCAACGATACCTTTTGCCATGCATTTGAGAAACCATTGTTAGAGAAACACTTGCGTTGACTCAGCTTTTAGATTGCACGTGTTCACATCGTCTTAGTCATATGTTTTTAAAATCTAATATTATAGTTTTTATGTTGTTGTTAATTATTTATAGTTATTACAATTTGTTATTAACATTTTGTTATTAATATTTTGTTATTAACTTGTTATTACAATTTGTTATTACTGTTCACATTATTATAACTTGTTGTTAATTATTACAATTTATTATTACCTTGTTATTATTAACTATTATTTGTTGTTATTTGTTGTTACAAATTATTATTAACTTATTATTATTGATTATTATCTTGTTATTACATTTTATTACTATTTTGTTGAAATTAATTATTATTATTTATTTTTACAAATTGTTATTATTTTGTTATTATTAACTATTATTGTTTGTTACTTTTATTACTATCTTTTTATTATTATTACAATTGCTTATTATTCTTATTTGGTTATTATTGTTACATTAATTATTACTATTTTGTAATTATAACTAATTATTCGTTTTTAAACATTATTATTAATTTATTAATAATTTTTGTTTGATTTTTAGGTTGGTACATAAATTTTTTAGTTTTGTTTAATTTTAAAAAAATTGAAATTTTAAAGAATTGTTATAATTTTGTATTATTATTATTATTATTGTTTATTAATTTTTATTATTATAAATTTTAATTCTTGTTAATTGTTTAAAATAGTATTTTAAAAAAATGTGAGAATTGAAAATTGTTATTAATTTTATTATTATTAATTTTATTTTATTCTTAGTTTTACTAATTTTTGTACTATTTTTAATTTAAAATTATTGTTATTATTTATAAAAATTATTGTTATTATTTATAAAAATTATTGTTATTATTTAATAAAATTGTTATTATTTATAAAAATTGTTATTATTTTATAAAAATTATTGTTATACAAATTATTGTTATTATTTATAAAAATTGTTATAAGAAAATGGTTATTATTTATAAAAAATTGTTATAAAAATTGTTATTATTTATAAAAATTGTTATTATAAAAATTATTGTTATAAAAAAAATGGTTATTATTTACAAAATAGTTTTAAAAAAATTATTATTTATAAAAAATTGCTATTATTTTATAAAATTTATTGATTTTTTTTAAAATTATTATAAAAATTGTTATTATTTTATAAAATTTATTGTTAAAAAATTATTGCAATTATTTTTTAAAAATTGCTATTATTTGTAAAAATTATTGTTATTTTTTAAAAAATTATTGCTAATATTTATAGAAATTGTTATTATTTTTTAAAAATTATTGTTATTATTTTAAAAAAAATTGTTATTATTTATAAAAATTGATATTATTCTTGTATTTTTTATGTTTAAAAAAATGGGTATTTATTCAAATAAAATTATTCCTGTTTTTATTTATTTGTTAAATAATTGTGCAAATAAAACCTATTTTATTGATTTTAGATAATTAACCCTCGGAGAACACATGGGGTCATTTTGACCCCACGATTTTTTGCGAAAAGCTTTTTATCTATTGTTTAATATTTTTTATAAGGATTTTAAAGTACACAGACTTATTTTATAGAGTTTAAACTATATTTTCAAAAAATCCGTAGGTTAAGCAGATGAACAGTTCAAAATTGGTTGAGCATTGAAAAATGACCTAAAAAAGAGGTGTGTTCTCCGAAGGTTAAGAAAATCTACTTTTTATTAATTAATTTACTATGTTTTATATACCAAAAAATAATGAGTTTTAAATATGACAATTTATATGCACCAAAAATAATTATACTCTTGTTTTTACTAATTCGCGGCGTTATTTTATCAAAATTAAGGATTATATTATTTCAAAAATAATGAACTATTTTTTGAACTCTAATTTCTTTGAATTGACCCATTTACGACGGCCTTTACACCAAAAATAACGATATATTCTCAAATTAAATTATCCTTGCATTTATCCGTTCACGACGGTCAATGCAGCAAAAATAATAATATATCCAAATTAAACTACTCTCGCATTTATCCGTTCACGACGGCCGATGCACCAAAAATAATGATGTATCCAAATTAAACTACTCTCGCATTTATCCGTTCACGACGGCCGATGCACCAAAAATAATGAGGTATGTTATGTCTAACCTTATTATTATATTCCCTATTTTTCTCGATTTAACTTTAATTTAGAAAAATTAAAGTTGGGACGAGGTTGGATAAATGACAAAAATAAATTTATTTGAACACAGTATATTTAAAAGATCAAAATTATGGAAAGATGAAATGAGCACTAGCTTTCTAAAAACGAGTCTTAAGTGGTTTCTCTGTTTACCTTAGAAAAGCAAGTTTTTGGTCCTGGCTGGCGCCGATGGGGAACAATGCCAATTGTGCGTTAATCGGTTACTAAATGGTACAGGTGGAAGATTTACGACACTCGTAAATCAGGCAGTTGAATGGTTTTCTTTCAGCTTTTGTCGTCACTCGAACAATCTTTCAAACACCAAATTTGACTTCAAGATTCACTGAATTTAGAAATTTACGTAAGATCAGGACAACTACTATACTGGGGTTGCGAGCACTATCACGAAGAGAACCACTTGTTATGATGAAAAAATTAAGACTGGTAGTCCAGGTGACTACTACTGACGATTACGTTTTTAAGACTGCCCTTTGGTAACTTCTTCTGTTCACTACTTTTTTAAGACCGAAGATTGTTTGATAGTGTGGCTCTTTTTAGATCCAAATTTCCCTGTGTATTTTAAGCATTGATACCTTTTGCCATGCATTTGGAGCATCGATACCTTTTGCCATGTATTTGAAGCAACGATACCTTTTGCCATGCATTTGAGAAACCATTGTTAGAGAAACACTTGCGTTGACTCAGCTTTTAGATCGCACGTGTTCACATCGTCTTAGTCATATGTTTTTACAATATAATATTATAGTTTTTATGTTGTTGTTAATTATTTATAGTTAGTACAATTTGTTATTAACATTTTGTTATTAATTGTTATTAACATTTTGTTATTAATATGTTGTTATTAACTTGTTATTACAATTTGATATTATTAGTCTACATTATTATAACTTGTTGTTAATTATTACAATTTATTATTATCTTGTTATTATTAACTATTATTTGTTGTTATTTCGTTGTTACAAATTATTATTAACTTATTATTAATTGTTATTTTGTTGTTACATTTTATTACTATCTTGTTGAAATTAATTATTATTATTTGTTATAAATGTTACAATTAATTATTATTGTTTTGATATTATTGTTATCGTTAATTATTATTATTTATT
Organism: Leptopilina myrica (nomen nudum); assembly: GCA_032872475.1. Classification (NCBI taxonomy): domain Eukaryota; kingdom Metazoa; phylum Arthropoda; class Insecta; order Hymenoptera; family Figitidae; genus Leptopilina; species Leptopilina myrica (nomen nudum). The sequence goes on along the minus strand of CM065461.1, from coordinate 2,619,563 downwards.
TTTACAAATTGTTATTATTTTGTTATTATTAACTATTATTGTTGTTACTTTTATTACTATCTTGTTATTATTATTACAATTGCTTATTATTCTTATTTGGTTATTATTGTTACATTAATTATTACTATTTTGTAATTATAACTAATTATTCGTTTTTAAACATTATTATTGTTTAAATCTAATTATTATTTTATTATTCTTATTATTACTATTTTCATTAATTAATAATTATTTATAATTGTTAATTGTTAATAATATGTTAATAATATGTTAATAACAATTATTTATTGTTATTCCTATTATTATTATTTTTTTTTGGTGTAATAAACGTGTTTTCTCTTGCTGGTCTAAAATTATATATTTGTTTTTTAAAAAAATGACATAAGAACAACGTCTATGTCAATAACAAAGCTTTCGTCCTTCAAAGAAAGACCTCCTCAGTATAAATGTTTTTACAATCAATAAAATCTGTTTCAACAGTCATATTTTTTGACTAAATAGTCAATATTAGCAACTAAATTAAAATTTAAGTTGCACGTCATAATATTGTACGTCGAATTGCACATTTTTACATTTAATTTAAATATGATTTCAGAAACAGCACAAGAAATATATTAGTTGTTTTTCGACATGTTCCCTTTAAATTGTCAAAACATAATTGTAAATAGTCACAATTATGTTTTGACAATTTAAAGGGAACATGTCGAAAAACAACTAATATATTTCTTGTGCTGTTTCTGAAATCATATTTAAATTAAATGTAAAAATGTGCAATTCGACGTACAATATTATGACGTGCAACTTAAATTTTAATTTAGTTGCTAATATTGACTATTTAGTCAAAAAATATGACTGTTGAAACAGATTTTATTGATTGTAAAAACATTTATACTGAGGAGGTCTTTCTTTGAAGGACGAAAGCTTTGTTATTGACATAGACGTTGTTCTTATGTCATTTTTTTAAAAAACAAATATATAATTTTAGACCAGCAAGAGAAAACACGTTTATTACACCAAAAAAACTAACTGATTTTATTCTGGTCAACACCAATTTACATCTTCTTATATTATTATTATTATTTATATCATTATTAATATTGAAAAATATGTTACGATGGCGTAACACCTCCCCCTTCAGAAATTTGGAAATTGAAAAAATGAAATTGAACAATTTCCAAATTCTAATTCTTACATTTAAAACTAAAAAAAAATTCACAATCGTAAAATTTGAGCTTAAAACAAACATTTTAAAAAAATATTTTTTTTTCTGTTTATTTTTTATTATATTTTTTGTTTATTATTGTTATTCCTGTTATTTATTATTTAAAAAATTTTTTTTTTTACACACACACAATTTTTAAGATAGATATAATTTTGTTAATTGATCAAATAGTTAATTATTATTATATATGACTAAATGTTTAGAAGATAGCATGCATATATTTTACTTGTTTATTTATTGATTTATTTTATAGCGAGAGAAAAAAAATTTGTCTTAATCTTTATATTTTTATTATTTTTCTTGTAATTTAAGCCATTTTTTTGCTACATGATATCTTCCGTAACATCTTTCACAAGAATTGCTCCATTTAATTAATTGGATTTTATCACTCCACATATCTATTGCTTCTTTTCCTTCGTCAAAATCATATTTTTGTTTCAATCTTATTAGCATTATTTCTGTTAATTTTTTTTAATTTCTAATTTTTTATATTTACTTTAATTTAATTTTAGAATGCGTAATATAACAAAAAAAAATAAAATAGTATGAATAGATTTTCTAAAGTAAATTGCTCATACTATTAGTTTTGTTTACATAAAATGATAGACGTACTAAAGGTAATTAAACAATAATTTTAAAACAAAATTATATTTGTAAATATTATTTAAATATCTAATTTTTTAGTATTTGAATTTAGAGACTTTCATTTAATGTAACCTGATACGAAAAAGTTTGTTTGGATACAAATATTTATAAAATTTCATGACATTGTTTTTAATTTAAAATGTTATTATGTCAGATATTTTTTTCTATATAAAATATTATGATATACGGACTCTCATAAATTTTTGGACCAATATAGTATTAAAAAATTTATCTAATTGTTTTAGAAATTATTAAATGATTTTATCAAATCAATTTTTATCCAACAAGTGACTCATTAGTTTTCATTATTAAATTAAATTTATTTTTTTATACTATATAAAATATGTTAATGTCCTTTTGTTACTAAATTGTAAGAAGTAAGATTTAATTTATTCATTTGAATTATAGTTGTTCTGAAATTTGGGTTATTATTTAAAGTGTATTTTTTACTAAAAAAATAAATTTTACTTCCTACATATTTTATTAAACGATCATTAAATTTTTTTAATTCACAGGACATTGTTACGTCATCGTAACATATTTTTCAATATTAATAATGATATAAATAATAATAATAATGGGAATAACAATAAATAATTGTTATTAACATATTATTAACAATTAACAATTATAAATAATTATTAATTAATGAAAATAGTAATAATAAGAATAATAAAATAATAATTAGATTTAAACAATAATAATGTTTAAAAACGAATAATTAGTTATAATTACAAAATAGTAATAATTAATGTAACAATAATAACCAAATAAGAAAAATAAGCAATTGTAATAATAATAACAAGATAATAACAATTTGTAAAAATAAATAATAATAATTAACGATAACAATAATATCAAAACAATAATAATTAATTGTAACATTTATAACAAATAATAATAATAATTAATTTCAACAAAATAGTAATAAAATGTAATAACAAGATAATAATCAATAATAATAAGTTAATAATAATTTGTAACAACAAATAACAACAAATAATAGTTAATAATAACAAGGTAATAATAAATTGTAATAATTAACAACAAGTTATAATAATGTAAACAGTAATAACAAATTGTAATAACAAGTTAATAACAAAATATTAATAACAAATTGTAATAACAAATTGTAATAACTGTAAATAATTAACAACAACATAAAAACTATCATATTAGATTGTAAAAACATATGACTAAGACGATGTGAACACGTGCGATCTAAAAGCTGAGTCAACGCAAGTGTTTCTCTAACAATGGTTTCTCAAATGCATGGCAAAAGGTATCGTTGCTTCAAATACATGGCAAAAGGTATCGATGCTCCAAATGCATGGCAAAAGGTATCAATGCTTAAAATACACAGGGAAATTTGGATATAAAAAGAGCCACACTATCAAACAATCTTCAGTATAAAATTTGAAGTCATTAGAAGTAGTCACCCGCACTACAGAAGTCTTAAAAATGTGATCGTCAGTAGTAGTAGTAGTCACCTGTACTACAGTCTTAATTTTTTCATCATAACAAGTGGTTCTCTTCGTGATAGTGCTCGCAACCCCAGTATAGTAGTTGTCCTGATCTTACGTAAATTTCTAAATTCAGTGAATCTTGAAGTCAAATTTGGTGTTTGAAAGATTGTTCGAGTGACGACAAAAGCTGAAAGAAAACCATTCAACTGCCTGATTTACGAGTGTCGTAAATCTTCCACCTGTACCATTTAGCAACCGATTAACGCACAATTGGCATTGTTTCCCATCGGCGCCAGCCAGGACCAAAAACTTGCTTTTCTAAGGTAAACAGAGAAACCACTTAAGACTCGTTTTTAGAAAGCTAGTGCTCATTTCATCTTTCCATAATTTTGATCTTTTAAATATACTGTGTTCAAATAAATTTATTCTTGTCATTTATCCAACCTCGTCCCAACTTTAATTTTTCTAAATTAAAGTTAAATCGAGAAAAATAGGGAATATAATAATAAGGTTAGACATAACAACATTCTTAAGATTATCTTTTTATCATGTACTAAAGTGGAATATATAGATTCAGATTTAACGTTTGCTTGTATAAAATTATGTTATTTGTAATTTTAAAAAGAATATTAAGAGAAGATGTTTGAGTCTTTGAGTGTAAAATTGAAAATAGAAGAATAGTAAAGAAAAGTAAAGATAAAAGAGTAAAATAACTTAACCTTAACATGCTGCTGTCTTACTTTCCCTAAAAGAAATTTTTATTATATTATTTTTATTTCTTTCCTTGTTTTTGGTCAATTATTAATAGATTGATGTTAGATCGCTACAACAGAAAAATTTATATTAGTTTATATTCTAAAAAACATTTATATTGAATGATGTATGTTTTTTATGCATAGGTATAGAAAAGTGATTTGTTAGTTAGTTTATATAATTTGTATGGTATATTTAAATTACTTTTTAATATATAACTATTCTTAATATTGCATTTTATTTGTAAGGTGGAAATTTTAATTTGTTATTGATTATATTTTATTTAGTTTATCTGTAAAAAAAATTTTATATAATTTTGGGGTACTGTTTATTCGTATTATTATTTTTTAAAATTTAATTGTATTCGATAATTTATTCTCTACTGGGAGGTGGTTCTGGAGGCGGTCGATATGTATTGTCTAATGATTGAGTCTCTTCGATTAATTGCATATAATTTTTAGTAGGACATTTTGTACGTCCATTGTATGGAGCAACTTCCACAAACGAATTTTTTAAGGATGATTTTATTGTTGAAAGGATTTCCCTCGAAGTTACATTTTTAATTTGTGCTATACGTATATTCTGTTGATTAAAATTTTTGCAGTCTTCTTTTATTACTAGGTTATCTTCTTCTTCAGATGATTCTTCACAATTAGAGGATTCGTAGCCTTGATCAATTTCTTCGTGTTTTTTCAATTTTGTTTTCTGTTTAATATACTCAGGATAATATTCAATTTCATTAGTATAATTTTCATTATAAAGTTTCTTATTTTTTGTATTACATACCTTTTTCTGTCTTCCTCTCTTCTTTTTTAAGGAAGTTTTAAAACGTGTGCTTTGTTTCTTTGGTTTACCTTGTTTTCATTTTTCATGTGCTTCTTCTTGAATTTCTTGATTCTTCTTTTCTTCTTGAATTTTCAGTGTTTCTTGATTTTTGTTTCCTTGTATTTCTACTTCTTGATTATTGTTTTCTTGTATTCTTCGTTAATTTCTTGTAACAACATTACAAGCTTCACTACGTGTATCGTACTTTTCTGTTTTGCAACATTCATTATTTAACATTTTTTCAATATGGCGGAGATTATTTATTACCACTAAACTTGAGTAATTATTTTTACTTGATACACAATTTAAGTATTTTTTAAATTTTTCTTCGATTTTTTCTTGCACACACTTATGAATATATTCTTGAGTAATATTTTCCTGAGTTTCTTGAATTTCTTCTGTTTTTATTCTTTGCACTTTATTTCGAATAATGTCCTCAATAGGATTTGTTGATAAGGCGTCAGTGTTAATGTTTTTTGTACTTGCTTTGTAAAACACGGTGTCATATTCGGCTACTGGTTGATCTTTATTTACTTCTTGTGATTGAATTTCTCCTACTGCAATATCTGAATCGTCTGTTTTTAATATAATTGGTTGGCAAAAGTCTGGCCTTTGTAAAGGTGGTTCCTCACAAACTTTATTTATTAATTTATTTGAAGTGTTTCTTTATTATCAGTCGGAAAAAGGGGTATATCCTTCTGTAAAGCTTGATTAAAAAGATTTGTGATTTTTAAAAACTTGTCATTATTGTTATCATCCCATATCTTTTTTCTACAATTAGTGGAAATATGTCCTAATTTTTTGCAGTAATTACAAATTATATTTTGATTTTTAGTTCCGAAGTTTGTTGCAATGTTAGTTCGTGGTTCCCGAGAATAATGTTGTTTATTTTGGAAAAAATTTTGTTTATTTATTTATTTATTTATTTATTTGGTAGATAAACGGGCAAAAAATACCCTTTACATAATTTAACTTACATATAAGTAATATTTAGATAATATAAATTTAACTTCGGCCAGATCAGAAAATTGTAATTAAACATTTTTATTTAAGACCGTAGCTCGTAAAGCGGCGACAAATCTCTCAATTTTCGCATCAAAAAAATCAAGTGTAATAGGGCAACGATTCGCTTGCCTACAGAGTCTAGCAATAATAGAATTCTTTCCATAATTAGTTCTATGCTTCTTAATATAAAACAAATTATAGCCTCTTAAGACTCTAACTGGAGTATAAAAATAAACCTGAGAGAGAATTCTAGGACAATACACGATGCCGTTTATAATTTTAAACAAAAAAAGCAAGTCATTATACCGAAACCTTGTGTGAATCTTAGGAATATTTAACTGCAAACGTAAAGCATCATAGTTATGGGAAAAAAATCATAACTAATACCAAGCTGCCTAGCCAGAAAGCGCAAAAAACGATTTTGAACTCTTTCAAGTCTAACAATGTGAATGAGGTAAAAAGGCGACCATATTACAGAAGCATATTCAAGGATTGATAAAACAAAGGAATAATATAGAACTTTAAGGGAAATCAAACTTTTAAAATTAGATGCATTACGTATAATAAAACCCAATAAACGAACAGCCTTGTTTACAACAACAGTAACATGGTTAGAAATGGTCAAATCATCACTGAAGACAACTCCCAGATCGCTCACCTGGGTCACTCGATTTAAAGAGAAATTATCAAGTTTATAGTCATGAATAGTAGTAACTTTTTTCTTAGAAAAAGAAATTACAGAACATTTATTGATGTTAAAATGAAATTTACTATCAATACACCATTGATGTAGACGATCTAAGTCAGACTGAAAATTTATAAAATCAACATGAGAACCAATAGCCATATATAATTTCAGATCATCGGCAAAAAGTAAAAAAGAACAGAATTTAAACACAGAATTTATGTCGTTAATGAATAAAAGAAATAATAGAGGACCCAGGTGAGATCCTTGAGGGACACCAGAAGTTGCCGTAAACATCTCAGAGTAGACACCATCCACACGAACACACAGGCAATTAACAATTAAGTAACTACGAAACCAGGAAAGAATATTAGGGCCAATGCCCAGCAATTTTAGTTTATTAAGAAGAATTTCATGATCAATCTTATCGAATGCCTTAGCAAAGTCCGTGTAGACGGCGTCAACCTGATGACCACTCTCGACTGCAGAAACCAAATATTCATAAAAAATACCAAGATTAGTAGAAGCTGATCTACCCTTAAGAAATCCGTGCTGCTCGTCAATAATCACCCCAGAAACAGATGAATAAAGTTCATCATATAGAAGACTCTCAAAAATCTTCGGAATTGTGCTGAGAATAGTAATTGGTCTGTAATTTTTTACATCATTTTTTGATTTATTTTTAAAAACAGGAGCAACTATTCCTATTTTCCACTGTTTAGGAAAAATGCATTCCCGTACAGACCTAGTAAAAAGTATATATAATGGTTCGATTAGAGAAGAACAGCACGACTTAATCATAGCAGGAGGGATACCATCAGGACCAGCACCAACATTCACATTGCAAGATAATATCTTTCTAGCTATATCATTTTTATTAATATGAAAAGAGTTAAGATAAACGGAATCGTGTACTTGAAAAGGCGTAGTAACAATATCATTATCATAAGCCCCGTAAACAGATTGAAAATAAGATGCGAAAAAAAAACATATATTATCACGATCAGTAGCAACATCACTGTCAAGTGTCATACAGTTAGGAATGCAACGGTCATTCTGTTTAGATTTGATAAATTTCCAAAAGTTTTTTGGACAATTAACAATAGATTGTTCACTTTTACGGATATAAGCATTATAACAAAATGTCGAGAGAGATTTACATTGAGTTCGTAAAGTAGAAAATAACTGGTAATGTGAGAAGCTTTTATTTTTCTTATAATTTAAATGAGCAATTTTTTTATCATGGGTTAGTTTTTTTAATTCACTATTAAACCAAGGCGGATAATGTGAAGTATTTGTAGCTTTAACAGGAACAAAAAGTTCAATAGCAAAATAAAAATGATTATAGAAAATGTCAACTGCACTCTCAATATCACAAGTCAATAAGCAATTTGTCCAATTTACACTATTTAGATACTCATTAATAGCAAAAACATTAGCATTTAAAAAGTCATATTTAAGAATTCTTTCACTAAATTCAGGAACATTTGCAGGTTGAGGGTTATAATCAAATAATAGAGGGGGGTGAAAGATGTCAACTGGAAGGAGACTATCACTTGTCAAGTTTATACTATAATTCTTAGAATCAGAAAAATTTATAAAAATTAAATCAAATAAGGATCCGTGAATATTAGCGTTATTATTAATCTGCACAAAATTAAGAAAATCCAATGTATCACTTACTGCGTTAACGATCTGACAATGTAATTTAAGAGAACCAGGTTTGGGTGAACAACATGGGTTATCGTCAAGTGATTGATTCCATATTGCATAAGGCATATTAAAATCACCCAAAACTATAATCTTCGCTGAAGGATAAATAAATGCCATTTCCTCTAAAACTTGACACATGTCAAAATACTGGTCAGCAGTGGAATACGGCGGCATATAAAAATTTCCCAATATAATTGTGTCAGAATGAAATCTAGATTTAACAACTACATGCTCAATAGAGGTTATCTTAGTGTCAATTTGAACACTATGCAAAGAACGGTTAACAGCAGTTAACACTCCACCTCCACGTGAATAAACACTTGTTGTTACACTTCTGTCGCATCTAAAAACATCAAAATCATTAAATCCTATTTCAGAAGTTAAAATGCCACTAACAAGCCAAGTTTCAGTAAGAGCAAAGATTGAGTACATTAACAATGGTACAGAAATACATAGTGCAGATAGTTTAGTTCTAAGTCCACGAACATTCTGAAAGTAAACAGAGAGTGATGAAACAGCTGATGAAGTAAGGTCATGATTTGAAGCATGTAGAGAAGATGGGAGAGTGCCTAAGGTAAAAATGGTTGATCCATTGCCATCCGTGTGTAGACCACTTAAGGTTGAGGGACTGTGAGCGGAGCAGTTGACACTATCACTGGACAGCCTTTCCGATAAGAGAGTTTCACATTCAGCTCTCCATTTCGACGACGAATTTCCATCTGCGTACGCAAGTCTCGGATCTCGTCCAGCTGGGTCTTTGTCTTGTCCATGGACAACCAAACGTCGCTCAAAATCGAGTGGGGAGAGCTCTTCTTCTTCTCGAGAAACATGGTTTGAAAAAAGCGGGCTTTTTCCTCTGATTCGAAGACAATTCTTACCTGTCGTGCTCGCTGTTGTGTCTGTGAAGGAACACCAACTCTATATATGCGCGTGTTAGTAAATAAATCTAATGGAATAAAATCCTTAAAATACTGAGACAAACACATGCATAAGTTTGAGACGGTATTTGCAGATTTGTCAAGATAATTATCATGTTCGGGAACTCCAAACAACATTAGATTTTTTTTCCTAGCAATTCTATTTTCTAGTTCAGCTAAACAATCACGAGAAACACGGCTAGCATTTTCCCTGCAAACAATGGGTAATTTTTCCAAAGTACCTTCAACTGTTGCAAGACGATCAGAAAGGTCAACAATTTTATTCTCCGTTTCAGCAATCCTACCCTCCATAGCTGCAGCAATATTATCAATTTTATTAGAAAGTGAAATTGAGTCTTCGGACATTTGTGATTTAAGGGATATAACAGCTTTTCCAACAATTCTTTCTAAATCAGAGACAGTCAGTGGTAGATTCGATGGCCCAGCAGCAGACAAAAGAGGGGAAGCGGGTTTACAGCATTTTGTAAAAGCGCCACCCGACAATGGACCACAAACTCTTGAGCACGATTTATGATAACTTGCATTGCACACCGAACAAGAAATGTGTGAAATTGCTTTTGTGGTACGTTCCTAAATTGATTTTGTTGCGGATTTCTGTAATAATTTTGACATTGAAATTGATTAAATATTTGATTTTTGTTATTAAATTGATTTGGATTTGGATTTGCAAAATGTTGTTGAGTGCCTGAATGAAAGTGGTTTTCTCCTCTAAGTCTTAGCAATTTATTAAGTTGAGAACAGTTTGATACAACATGACCGTTTTTTTCACAAGATGAACAAGTGCTTACATTGTTATGAACCATATTAATTTTTGTTGTTTCTGCAAAATTTTTAAAATTTTTAAGGTGGGCATTATATTCAATATTATTCTCACTTCTTCGTAGTTCACGTTGTAATGATAATCTTCTTTCTATTTCTATAGCTTTATTAATTATCCCTTGAAATGTATCAGCTGTTTCAATTCGTAATTCTATTTCTTGTGTAAGTCCTCGCGAAAAACAATCGATAGTTGCTTCATCTAAACTTCTTCTAAATGGTTCATCTACTCTATTCCCATTACTAATAATATATGCATCTAATATTCTTTGTGCTGCTTCTGCAATTCTTGAACCGTAAGAAATTACATTTTCGTGTTCCCACATATACATTGCTGCTAGTTCTCCTTGTAATTGACATACAGATTTTATTGGTGCGTAAATTTGTTTTAATCTTTCTATTAATTCTTCTACAGTATTAAAGTTATTTCCTATTATAATTTTTCTTGCTTTTCCCGAAATTCGACTTCTTATTAATTTTACTAAATTTGTCTGAACTTGTGCTACTTCAGGAAGCATAGATTTTGCTTCTAAACAACTTTCGATAAAAATTGATAATGGTATATTTTTTCCGTCAAACATAGGTATTGTTTCTATGGCATCTCGTAATGAGACTTGTTGATTATTTGGTAGGGCCATGTTTTCTTCAAAATTATAACTATTTTCACTATTATTACAAGAACTGTGTTTGGAAGAATTGTCAGTTTCAATGTCGTCAGTTAAAGTTTTATTTTGTCTAACTAAAGTTTTTTCTGTAATAGTATCTTCACTTACGTCTTTGTCACTGTCAGAAGATTCGCTGTCAAAAAGTTGAGAACTTACAAAGCCTGAGTCAAATTGTTTTTGTAATTCTTCTAGGTAAGGGTTTTCTTTAAAATATCTGGGTGTACTTGTAAATGGTTTTGTTTTATAATTAGGGATTCCTGAATGTAATACTATTTCTGCATTATTTTTTATCTGAGAACGAGTTATATGAGACGAATCGATAGTATTTTTATCTGATGAAGACATTAAAGTGTAACATAATATTAAAATTATAATTTGCTTCTAAAAATTTAACCCTCGGAGAACACATGGGGTCATTTTGACCCCACGATTTTTTGCGAAAAGCTTTTTATCTATTGTTTAATATTTTTTATAAGGATTTTAAAGTACACAGACTTATTTTATAGAGTTTAAACTATATTTTCAAAAAATCCGTAGGTTAAGCAGATGAACAGTTCAAAATTGGTTGAGCATTGAATGTTACAAACCGGTAAATTAATTTTGAATCGGGCTTTTGAGATGGCCCTTAATTAGTCGATTTGGGGAGGCTCCAAGCTGCCAGAGTTGAACTCTGTTTATTACTGCGGGATCGTTATCCTACTGTTTTAAAAGTTACCGTTCTGCTTTGTTTATTATTTAATTTCAGAAAACAAGGATGTAATTTAGACAGGTAAGTAAGAAAATTTGGATGTAGTTTAATTAAATTTTATGTTTATTTCCCCAATTTAATACCCATACAGAAATAGAAAGTGTGGAAAAGTGTAGTTTAGTGTTAATGTAGATTACATATAATTGAAACGATACAATTTACTTACAGCTACCGGCGGGGGTTGCTCCTTTTGGTATCACAAAATTGAACCACCGTCGGGCAAGATTTACGTTGTCTCACAGTCTTTAATATTCTTTTAATTATTAGAAAATTATTGACGTAGAATTACGAGCAAAGGATTTGCTTTCTTTATTCGCGAGATTGCACTTGTGGTTGAACGGTCGCGGGCAATATCTATGCAACCGGCCGTTCCTCCTTTGTGTAAACTCACTTGTGAATCTATTCCTAGGAAAACTGGTGCGGGCAATATCTATGCAACCGACAGTTTTATAAGAAATTCGATCACACTTGTGGATCTCTTCTCTATCAATCTGATGCGGACAATATCAATGCAACCGATAGATAGATAGGGAATTTGATCTCACTTGTGGGCCACTGAAGTTTGAACGGACGCGGGCAATATCTATGCAACCGGCCGGTTATAAACAACAAGATTTCAGAATTATGATTTATATTAATAATTCTGGAATCTCTCCAAAATCAGTCCGCACTGGACTCCACCGGCTCAGAGAATTTGAAAATTTTAACGTCTGCCCTGAATCATGCGATTCGGGTTCCGGGTCGCGGACGGGCTTTTTGTTCGCGAAATTTCTCTGTCCCAAAACACTTGCCAGGTTAGACCCAGGAGAGGTGTCTTCGAGAAGAAGCGAGAATTCGTACTGCCATGATTAATATTTCGCGACAGGCCTCTAACCCTTACCTTCAGTGCGAAAAGTGGGGAAGACGGAAAATTTGGGTAGTAGGAGTAAGGAGTAGGAGAAAATCGTGGGCCCATTGGTCTATGCATTTTTGCTGACGTTTTCGATCTCACGGTAGGTCCGTGAGAACGGAAATAGTCTGTTAATATGATACTTTTCGAGACATTATTTTCGAAATAACTTAGAATTTAAATAATAATTATATTGTTTAATTAATAAAATTATTATTCAAATTACTTATTACAGTTCATATAATTTATTTATTGTAATTATATTGTTCCTACTTTTTATAAGTTGCTTGTATATGTATTATACATATTGAGTTATGAATATACACATATACATGCAACTTAATGTCCTCCGGCATTTTGTTGTGACGAAAATGTTTACAACAAAATGTTTAGCTATTGTCAATTTGTTGTATTTGCATCTAGCTTGGTGCATAGGTTTAAGTTCAAATAACACAAGACATTCAACTCTTGTAGCTTTGAGTCAGCTGTAACGCACGTGCGTTTGTTTTGATGCTGTAAGCCACAGCTCATGGGCCCTGAGGGGAAAGGAAGGTACCACGCACAACAAGGTAGCGGTAAGAGGCAAGCATAACGCGTTTGTGTTGATGCCCGTAGCATGAAGGCCGTCAAGGTATTAGTGCTGTAGCCGGGGAGTCAGTGAGTGTGCTGGTGTCCATAAACGGCGGCTGCATGGGTGTGTGTGTTGCCGCCGACCATCCCCACACACGCGCAACCTCACAGCGCACCTTCTGTCTATGCACAGTAATGACGAATATATACATACATTCAGACACATACACATATACATGTACATATATACATATATATATATATATATATATATATATATATATATATATATACATATACATACACATGCATACACTGGCTGCAGCATGGCGCCCTCTTACAAATCTCGGATTTGTGACTTTATCAGAACCTCCCTGATTGCAGTCAAAAGTCCCGCTTAACAAACCTAAATTTTTTTTTTTACATTGTTCAAATTTTTATTAGTGTTCATTATTTTAATAATTATTATTATTTTTTTTTTTTTGACAATTAAAATTCCGAGCTAAGAGCGTTTGGTGAACGTCGACACTTCCTTATCTGGGTATCAGATATCATGCGGCGATGCCTTGCATGCCGTCGAAATTATCAAACAGGGTTGCCAAATTATAATTTCGTATATAACAATCCACCGTGAAAATTCCTGTTTTTGTCCCCAAAAACTTGATGCTCTGAACTCGGAGGTAGAATTGCATAGAAAATATGTTATGGACGTAGGCGAAAATAATTGTGGGTATTATGCTTACATATGCGGTAAGGGAATAGCACATTATATATACACTCATACGTACACGCATACATACTACGTAAGTATACACACATATGGATACATATCACTTTTACTCTAACATATATAAATGATTATGCTAAACTTAAATTATTATGGCATACATATTCTTATAAAATAACGTTTCCGTCAATAATAATTAAACATAGAGGTGAATTGTCCAGATATTACATTACTTATTTTTTTGTCATCTCCTATCTACTACAGAACTCCTTAAATATTATTCCATTCAGTATATATTTTGGCCACAATGTCGAAAGTTGATTGCGATATAATGTGACTTTGATCAACCAAAATTTGATTATATTTAATTTGTATGAGGAAAATTTATTTATCTGTAAATCTCTTATAATAATTGTGTCTGTTAATTTCAGAGATGTTAACTTTTACAACTAGGTAGTGAATCAAAATGATTAAAATATATATATTTCGGAATTTATCACTTTTAATACTATGTTATGGTTCTTATTCAAAATAAAAAAAATTTTTTAAACCAAGTTTAACATCTCTGGTTAAGCAAAATTATGTTTAAAAATTTTATGTTTGAATCGAACTCAAGATTTTGATTACAAATAATTTAGAATCAATCATAATTTGTGTTTGATTCAAATATGAAATCTCTTAAAATGAACCAAAATATGCCTGATTCAACCTTGAATATGTTTGACCGTATAGCAAGGATATTTTTAAGTCCGATTCAAACATAATTTGTTTGAATCAAATAATCCTTTTCTCAGTGCAGTGCTATTGAATTGAATTTGTTGGGAGAGTAATTTCTGTACTGAGTAAAAAAAAAATAAAAAAAATATGTAACAAAAGTGGCCACCATGGTTGTAAAATGAACGTAGTTCATGCTTTTGAATCAATAGCGCGTGGTCGGCGGCAGAATTTACCAACAACCGACAGGTCCGTGAATGTGTTGGTTCTCGTAGCCAGCAAGTCCGCGTTTGTGTATGTATTGCGTAGCCGTCCAGGCACGTACACAAACGCTATGATCAAGCTCTTACCCTTCAATTAAATTTTAAATTTTCTTTTCTTTTAATCTTCTTGCTGCAACATTAGTTATCACCCTTTGGTTTCGTAATGTCGCTGCAAGCTTGACTGTTTCCTTTAATTTTATAAAATTAATATTAATGGCTATATAATATTTAAAACATATTTAATCTATAATTAATTTTAATAACTTTAAGAATCAGTTGAGAGCATTAAAAGGCTGACGCCGATGTTTATCGAAGTGTCGGGTGTCCAGCATTATTTTAATATTAAATGTTTTGGGGGTTAAATATTACTGTAATCCATATTGGGGTTTTTGTAAAAAAATTCTATTTGAATTTAACTTCTTTAATTTATTAAACCTTTAACATTATTCATTTATAATTTAATGAATTGTGTATTTAAAAATTTGTTTTTAACTATTTTTATCCAAAAAAAAAATATATGTTTTTATGTTGAACGGAAAAAAAAATTGTAATAAAAAAATTTTTTGTTTATTATTTTAAGTTCAAAATTGATATTTTCTGTAAAAAAAAAATTTTTTTTTTTATTTTTAATTATAATTTTATTATTTATTCAACCTTCTACTTAATATATTGTATTTTTAAAAAAATTAAAATATTTTATTTTAGATAAAACGGAAAAAATTTTTTTTTTATTCAACAAAATTCCCGGGCCCCTCACGACTCTGTCTAACTATTTCCGGTTTTCTCTCATCAAATCCAAATTCATTCGATCCGAAATATAAATAAATCTACAAATGGCCTCAAACATTTTATTAGGGCTTTTATAAACTTATTGATAATAATTGAATACTTCCAAAGAATGTTATTATTTATGAAAATAATTGAATATATTGTGAAGAATTTTTTTTTTTAAATAGAATTATAATTATGATAACTAGCTTCCTGAACTGATTACTTTCAAATTTCGCTTCGCGGCTGTCGCTCGTGGTCGGCGGCGACCACGTCGATCGGCGGTGGCCGTCGACCACGGCGTGTTTAACCGCGATACCGCTAAGAAAATTGCCAATAATTTCCAAAGAAAATAAATTTCTTTTATTTTGAGGTGTGATGCATTGTTCTCTAAAACCATATCTACAACTTTCGGGTTAGCGTCACACGTCACGATTTCTCATCTGAAAGGCCTTAAAACCGGCTCCAAAGTTAGGTACTCCGGAGGTTCACAATTCGAGTATCCCAATGGTGGCCGTCGACCACGGCGTGTTTAACCGCGGTACCACTAAGAAAATTGCTAATAATTCCCAAAAAAAATAAATTTCTTCTATTTTGAGGTGTGATGCATTGTTCTTTAAAACCATATCTACAACTTTCGGGTTAGCGTCACACGTCACGATTTCTCATCTGAAAGGCCTTAAAACCGGCTCCAAAGTTAGGTACTCCGGAGGTTCACAATTCGAGTATCCCAATGGTGGCCGTCGACCACGGCGTGTTTAACCGCGGTACCACTAAGAAAATTGCTAATAATTCCCAAAAAAATAAATTTCTTTTATTTTGAGGTGTGATGCATTGTTCTTTCCTTTAAATAAACAGGCCTATTCGCATCCGATGTTTGTTATTTAGACAATCCCTACTCAGCCTCTTTATATATTTTATGATCCAATTAACTTATTTGAACAGTTAACATTTATATTTAAGTCGTGATAATAAGTAACTCTTAAATACTTTGTTACAGAGTAAAACAATTAAAGTTTCTTCTTGGAAAAAGAAAAACTCTTTAATATTAAGTATATAACGTAAAAAAATTTTTTTTTTATATGCAAATTTTTTTTTTTAATTTTTACTATTTTATAGATATATAAGTCGAGAAACTACTCTTTTTTATATAAAATTCCTTTTATGATAGCTTTGAAATTAATTGTATCGGGTGATGACCTTAGAGTCTATTGATGTCGTTGTGCGCACTAACCTCTTCAAATTGGGGATCTTCTTTGTTGTCTTGAGGTGTTGTTTGGTGGAAACTACTGGCGAGAAGGTGGTTGTTGATTTATTCTCACGGAAGTCTCTTCTACCTGGATTCCACGCAGCTTGGAACCTAACCCTTCGGTTAGTCATCTGATCTTCGCTGTTGACTTATCTTCAAGCGTTGCAGACTTTATCTCCCCTTTTGGAATGGTTGTTGGCTCGAATGAGACTGTTTTTGATTGTACAGTCACCTCCTTGTTGGTGGCGGTTTTACTGGGAGAAGGAACATCCTCGTATAGTCCAGTGGTATCCTCGGGTGTTGGAGTCTGAATCAGCGGTGCCCTTCGTTGTGGCGTTGGAATGATTTCATCTTTTCGCTTGGAGAGAATGGACTGAGACAGCTTATACGTTCCAGTTTTAAGTGGTGCCCGACATAGGTATACAGTGAGCAATATGAGCAGTAGAGAAATAGCTCCATAGGAACCGTAGATCAACGCTGAATGTCTTCCTCTATGGTACCGTTGCATGGCGAGTTCTTGTAGCTGTTGTTCAAGTTCATCTAATGTTTTGGAGTTTAATTCGAAGGTTGTCAATCTCGAATCAGCGCCAACGGTGGATTTCGTTAGTACTCTTGTGTTTCCAAGCAGGTGATTATATTTTAACAACGTTGGAGACAGTTTTGTTAAATTTAGATGTAGATCCGATTCAAAAATAAATTCTGATTGACCAGCTCGTGAGGTGGTGGCTGGAATTATGGCGTCCTTGGTTTTGAGTGAGCATCCTGGACCCAATTTGAGGATGCCGACTTCGCTCAGCATGATCTTGACTGGGCTCATGGAGTGGCAGGCAATTGTTGCCCTTTCTGGTGCAGCAAAAGAATAAATCCATCCGCCTAAGGTAGTTAAGGGCTTCCAGTAAGATCTGGACTCGCTGGTTACTCTGACGTCACAAAATCTTAGGGCTTCCACGTCGGGCTTGATCAATAATAATGCTTCACAGGACGTTCGTTCACGGAGATCGTAGATTGGAGCACCTTGAAGGCAGGCGTGAAAAGATGTTGTTGTTTTACACAGATTCCATTCCTGCTCCTTTAGCAAGAGGTATGTTCGCTGATCCTCGTCGATAATGAGGTAATCGTATTCAGACTTTATGTATGCTCTTCCGGTGCCATTCTCGAGCATTTCTTGAGTGGTCGGGAGTGAGTGTAATTTGAAAGCTTGATAATTGTACTTTTCTAGGAGTGGTATGTCAATGAGAACCTTGATTTGATGGTTCTCGCACAGGATGGTGATGGTGGAAATGCGCATCAATTCATCGATGCTGATTCTTGGTCCAGTCAATGGAAACTGAACATCCTTGAGGTTATCCTGTACTTCTCGGAGGATTGGTTCCAGTTGCTCGGATGTTATGAGTCCTGAATGGAGTTGTCCTTTCCTGGCTTCATGAACTGCATCAAGCATGGTGGAAGTTGCTTGGATGCTGTGATCGAGTCCTAACCTGAGTGCTTTGAAGATGGCATATGTTAGATTTCTCCTCTCCATTTCTGCTTTCGACTTGGTACTCCCTACGGCGATCAAGACTTGAAGTTGTTCCTGCAGTTCTTGTAGCAAGGATCCATGTTGTTGTACCTGAGAGTGCAGCGAGTCGAGTTGTGATCTCACTACGTGGGTTTGTTTTCCGACAAGGTGTGACAAGTTGGCTTGCGCTTCATTGAGATTTTGAATGGCAGCATTAAACTTTTCGCCGTCGTCGTAGGTTAATATTCCAACGATTGGTCCTGCAATCTTTCCCAAGAAACCCAGTAGTGGAACCGAACGCCTTGCTCGCAATTGCGTAGTCATCGTGGATGGTAAGGTTTTTTTTGTATTTTCCAGCTCTTCGATTTGGACTCGGAACTGTTTTTGAAGTTCCGAAGCCATTTCCCATCTGTCTTCCCAATCATAGTACTCAATTAACTCGTTGCACCATTCTTCGTCAGGTTTGCAGTGTTGTTTCATTCGTTCAAGTCTGGTCCTCAAATCATCGAAGAATCGAGTCTGCTTGCCTACGTCCAGGAATACGGCAATCCTCCAGTTGCTGACGGACCTTCTGACTTCTCCAATATATTCGAAATATATTCCAGCGCTGGATTTAAAAGTGGTGATCTGGTAACGATCACTTGGAACAGTCATCTCTGCGTCGTGGGAATACAGCTGCTTGGTCGTCATTGCTAGGATCGAGAATAGACATAGCAGGGTTATAGCAATAGTCGTCATCTTTCCTTGGGTTATTCTAAAAAATAAAAAAAATAGGTTAATAAGGGATCTAGAGCTGGGGTTAGGTCTCATAATTTGGTGGCTCTGATCTTGTCCCTATGTTTCGCGAATCTTTCACCGTTTTTAGTTTCGAGGATCACATTGTTGTTTTGTGTGAATCCTACAAGGGTATATGGTCCTTCTGCTCGCTTGTCGAACTTGTTAGACCGGACTTCTTTAAAGACATACACTTGGTCGCCTATTTTGGCATTCAGAGGTCGTGCCTTACGATCATAAATTTCTTTTGATCGCTCCTTTGACCGAGCTAGAAATTTAGCTGCTAAATTCTGTAGTTCGTTCATCCGCGTAATCAAGTCCTTCAGATAGGATCCATATGTTTCAACGTCGGGCCCTTGGGGTAACGAACTGGGTGCTTTAGCCAAGTGCCCGAACACGAGTTCATACGGGGTGAAGTTGGTTGCCTCATGAACGGATGTATTATAATTAAACATCGCGAACGGGAGCAGACGATCCCAGTCGTCGAAATCCTTTGCGTAATGTTTAATATAATCAGTCAGTTCGATGTGACTCCTTTCCAGTGCCCCATTAGTTTGCGGGCGGTAACCAGATGTCGTGAGTTGTTTAACGCCAAAGATTTTTTCTAATTTACGCATCAAGGTGCTCACGAAACTCGCTCCTCTATCCGTTAGAATGCAGCGGGGTGCTCCAAACACGGAGAACAAGTTCGTGGCTACCGCATGGGCAATTGTTTTTGTTTCGATATTCGGAATGGGGACCGCAATGCAGTACTTAGAGAAGTTATCCTGCATGGTAAGGATGTGCCGATTTCCGTTCGGGGTTGTTCGCAATTTCCCGACTGTATCCAGGGACACCTTGTCGAAGGGCATTGCCGGAGTATCGGTAATTATCATCGGCTCTCTTGTGCGCGCCCTGGCAAGTTTGTTTTCGAAACAACTCTTACATTTCCGAATATATTGGGTAACATCTTCACGCATCCGGGGCCAATAGTATCTTTCCCTTATTCGTCGGTAGGTCTTGCCTATGCCTTTGTGTCCACCTATCAAACTTGAATGGAATTCGGAAACGATTTTATCGCGTAATTCGACAGGGGGTACTTCGATTCTTCCGTGGCATAGGGTGATGGTAGCATCGCCACCGCGGAAAATTCCTGCGACAAGTTCCGACATTTTATTTTGGGGAAGAGTACCTAGTAGGTCCCCGGAATTGGCCATTCGACAAGAATTTTGATTGTTGGATGCTAGGGCTTTTCTTAAATTTTTTAGTCCGATTATAACATCCTTCCAACAAATTCCGTCGAAATGACACCTTTTCACAATGATCGAAAAGACCTTGTATTTACCATTAGGGGAAATAAAAATCTGTCCCTTGACGGGTCTACTGTCCCTAATGTCTTGTAGGTCAATGTTTTCTGTAGCGACTAATAACTTCGAGATTGGGTCGACCGGTTCACAATCTTCGGAGAGGAAGTGCGCATAGTTGTCTCGTCTGTACGTCAAAGGTTCTGTCCACTGATTTGTTACATTACCAAGAGGGTTACTGTTAGTCGGTTTCGATTCTTGGGGCTCACTATCACCATCACTTTCACTAGACGTCTCAGGAGGTGATGGAGGATCGACATAAGAATCCTTAAACTTCAGGAACGACGAGCTAAGAGGCGCGCACTTCTTTACTACGTCATTGTCTGTATCCTGTATTCGTCTAGGTTTCATGCCTTGGTTCCTTGGGATGATCTCCTGGTTAGAGTTGACACTTTCGTCCTTGAATCTCGTGAACGGGGTGGATTGTGCACGTGGGATAGTTGATGGCCCTGGAGTAGATAGTTCCGTTTCCATCTGGATCGTTCGATCATCCATAGAATGTTCAAAAACTTCGGGGATATCCTTGAATCTTACCGTGTTTTGTCTCCTTGGTTTGGTGAATTTACTAGTTAATGGAGTTTCCTTTTGTAATCCTTCCACCGTGGTGGGCAACTCAGGTTGCTCACTTGAAGGCTCTTCCGATTCAGTTAGTTTTTTCGCTCTGCTCCGGTTGAAGTCGTCCAGGAACTTCTTTACTCTTCTGGGGAGGTCGTCTTCGGTTCCAACTGCAGGATCAAGGCTTTCTAAATAATTTAGATGCTCTTGATCTTCTTCGCCATCGGATACATATTGCCTCCGTGGACTATGATCTAGTCCCTCGTAATCCCAAAGTAGAGTGCTGTTTGTTGGATTGGAGATATTTAATCCGGCGTTCGCAATCGATTGGTCGAATTTATTGACGGACTCCGACACTTCATGGATCAGCTGCTTAGCGTTGAGTGGTGATTGTTGTTCCGGGTTCTGAACATCTGATTCGCTAGATTCGTCCTCACTGTTATCAATTCTGCGTTGACCTGTGATGATCACTTCTTCGAGAGGTAACTCTTCTGGTTCCGATTCTGAAGATGGCGACGAATTCGGTTCGGGATTCTTCAGAGCGCCTTCTCTAGCTAGACGATCCGCGTTTTCATTACCAACGATGCCTTCATGTCCAGGAATATGTTCCCAAACAACGTCAAGAGGTTCAATAGCCTTAATTAGTCGCTCGTAAGGCTTCCTGTTCTTTACCGGTTTGTTTTCTGTTGTCTTCCAATCGTTCTGTTTCCATTTTGGTATCCATTCCTCAACGCTCTGCACCAAGTATCGGGAATCTGTTTTGATTCTAAGTTTCTTGATGCCCGCCTTTTTGGCCTGTCGAGCTGCCGTAGTGGCTGCTTCGATTTCGGAAGCGTTATTCGTTTGACGTCCGTTATAACGTCGAGAAATGTTTAAAGGATTGTCTGGACCGAACCACACGCCAATTCCTGCTTTTGGACTGGATCCTCCATTTTCGCAACAGGCTCCATCAACGAAAACATCCGTGTAGGAATCAGGGCCTTGACTATGAGGGGCGTTGGGTTTGAGCTTAGGTGATTTGGGCGGAGTAGCATGGACAGGAAGATGTGGGAAAGCACTATAGTCTTCTCGGAATACTGGGGGATCCGAATCCTCATCTGTTCCATTCTCCGATTCTTCCTTTGCACTTTCATCACTTGATGATGAATGGGACGGTTCCTTAGTTGTTTCCTCCTTTGTGGATGTGGTTCCTCGGGGTCGTAATCTGTTGGCGATGCAGCTTTCATCCGCTTCACTAACGGGAATATCCTGCGGGGGTCGATAGGTTTCGTCACTATCAGCCATTGCAGATTTAGTACTTCCAACAGGTCGTCCTCGACGAGGAGGTTCCTTGGCAGCCGTCTTAGCAGGGTTTAAATTAGGTTTAGTAGGGGGACCCTTTGAATTGCTTGGTTGTCCCGAGCTGGTACTTGGTTCCGGATCCTTTGGACGCCTCAAGATTGTTTTTCTTAGTTCTGTTACCCCTTTCGCTTTTGAGGTAACAGAGAGTCTACCGGGCAAGGTTGACTTTTCGGTATTCCTAGGATTTAGAATCTTGGGTACAGTTCCAGTTCTGGATGAAGGTCCAGATTGTGATCTTGCTTGTTCTGGGTTTAAGCCTTCCTGTAGACTGCTGATTCGTTGTCGGGTCGTTGACGCACTAGGCTTTTCAGACCTTCCGGAACTTCCTTTTCTTTCTTTCGAGTTCATTCGTGCCCCCTTTTCCGTTTCGCTGGTTGAGGAACGCGTAATAGGTAGTGCACGACACGTTTTCACTTTCTCGCTAGATTTGGGATCACTCGGTTTCGTTTTACCGGAAACTACTTTCTTGCGGGGTGCAGGCTTTTCGAGATCCGATGAGAATGATTCTGACCAACTGGAATCTGAATTCGACCCGTTTTCTTCGTCGACAGGATTTTTCGACAACGCTTCCACAATCCTATTGATTTTTCCGGGCTTATATTCAAACTTATATTGATAATTCTGAAGACGAATTCTCCATCTTTGAATTCGTGGTCCCGGATTATCAATATAGGTCATCCAGTGCACCGGCTCAAAATCACAGGCTAGAACAAACTCGCGACCATATAAATAGGGTTTAAAATGTTCGGTCGCGTACAGTATGGCTAAGCACTCCTTTTCGGCTTTGGGGTAGGATTGTTCCGCATTGTTCAACACTTTTGAATAATATGCCACAGGCAAATCAATACTGTCCTTTGTTTGCGTTAGAATTGCGCCTACGGCGTGTTCCGATGCGTCGCACGTTAGTTTAAAGGTCTCGCTAAAGTTCGGATACTGCAAGATAGGTTCACGACACAGATACCGTCGTAGATAACGAAAACTTTTCTTCTGGGGTTTTTCCCATTTCCACTCGGTGTCCTTTTTTAAGAGTTCA
Organism: Leptopilina myrica (nomen nudum); assembly: GCA_032872475.1. Classification (NCBI taxonomy): domain Eukaryota; kingdom Metazoa; phylum Arthropoda; class Insecta; order Hymenoptera; family Figitidae; genus Leptopilina; species Leptopilina myrica (nomen nudum). Next base: position 2,596,358 of record CM065461.1, on the reverse strand, counting down.
GTCAAAGGTTTAGCCCACTTCGCGTAGTTTTCGATAAACCGTCTATAGTATCCAGAAAGACCAAGAAAACTTTTAATGTCCCTAGGGGTTTTTGGGAGAGGAAATTTTCGAATTGCGGTGATTTTATTTGGATTCGGCTTTATTCCTTCTTCACTAATTATATGTCCAAGATACGCGACTTCGGTTTTTAAGAACTCGCATTTATCTGGCTGAAGTTTCAAATTGGCATCCCTAAGTCGATTGAAAAGTCTACGTGCTCGTCTGTCGTGTTCTTCAAGAGTGTCAGAGTAAATTATAATGTCATCTAAGTATACAAATGCTTCATCATCGAGCATAGTACTTAAAACACTATTTAGCAGCCGTTGGAATGTAGGCGGGGCGTTCTTTATGCCCATGGGCATTCGCTTATACTCATAGTGACCGTTGCGAGATGAAAAGGCGGTTTTGTGCCTATCATCTGGGTGAGTTTCTACCTGATGGAAACCACTGGCAAGGTCGAAAACGGTAAAGTAGCGTGCGGTGCCCAACCTATCGAATATTGAGGTTATGTTGGGCAGTGGAAAAGCGTCTCCTATGATGTTTTCGTTTAGGACTCTGTAGTCTACTACAACACGCCACTTTTTCTCACCCGACGCGTCAAGTTTCTTTGGGACGATCAACAATGGCGAGTTGAATGGGGAATTAGAATGTCCTATGATTCCGCTATTAAACTGCTTTAATAATTGAACGTCGATTTGTTCTAGGGCCTCTACGGGGGACCTATATTGTTTCTTGTGAATAATTTTATCGTCAATGGTCGGAATTCTATGTTGGACAAGGTGAGTGCACGAAAGTTGTTCACCATTTAAATGGAATATATCAGCATAGTCTTCCGCCCATCCTAATACGATCTTTTGCTCATCTGGAGCCAAGTGAGCCAAGTATAACGCATTCTTGACTTTGATGGCTCTCTCAGAATAGGTTTGTCTCGAATTAAATTGAAAGTCTTCTGCCTCAGAATCTGTAAATTCTTCACCGGGGAATTTACAGAAATCGAACGGGATTAACTCCTGAGGTTTAAGGGTTATGTCAATGTCATTCTCGGTAGTGTTGATTGCCATAGCGTGGCATACACCATCCTTATTTGTGACAACGGCTTCGCCTAGGTAAAGTCCTTCTGGGGTTTTAATTCGAGGGAGATATCCTTCCTTTAACCCTGTGTTCATTGTATCTATCGCTACTGGGGTTTTTGTGCGAGATTTTATGCGTAGAACTCGAGCAAACGGTTTGATTTCAGACCTTAAGGTTTTCTTAGCCTCCACTGATTCCTTATCAACAAAATTGATAGGGGTCACTGGAGAAGAGATGGTCACTAAGGTGTTATGCCTGAAAGAAATCTGGGCTTGGACCTGTCGTAGATATGGTCTTCCAAGGATACCATGGGTCGAAATGGGAAAGCAGTTTTTGATAACGTGAAATTCTACCTGAACATTATCGATAGTTAACTTAATAGTTCCCATTGTTCTAACAGCGTGATTAGTTATTCCCGTGATCTCAAGACACTTGTCTGGGTCAAGTGTGAGCACGGGATTTAATGCACACATCTTCACGAGGTTAGTGTCCGACCCAGGATCTACGAGGAACCTTATTTTGTCATGTCTGAATTCAGGGGCGCTTAATTGGACTACTGGGGAGTCCTCGGCCTCTGATTTTGCTCTAAGGATCCTATGGAGTGTTCCGCGAAGTGCACGTTCTTCGGACGCTGCGGAAGGGGACTCGCTGGTGCGTCCGGACGGCGAGTCTGCTGGTAGTTTAAATTGCTAGCAGGTGCTGGAGATACGGCCCGTGGTGGGGTTGTACTAGTCCGATAATTCTGAGTTGGTCTTGAATATTGACTCGGCACAGGTGTAGGATTTGGAGAAACTTGGGGCATCATTTGCGGGTATACATAAGGTACTGGATATTGTGGATTTTGAGGTGGGATCATGTGGGATGGCGTAGGATATGGAAGGGGAGGGGAATATTGGGGCATGATGGATCTATAGAAATTCCCAAGCTGTTCTGGGGTAAGATGTAACATTTCAGAGGAGGGATGTCTAAAGGAATGGTTGGAATGATTTGTCTCTCTATCAGAGTCAGTTCTGCGTCTCGTTGTAGTATTAGGTTTCTCGATTTGTCGTGAATATGGGCTTGGAGATCTTGTTCGCTCCTCGATTTTGGATATATGGTAAGATGACGAGCGCGATCTTTCGCTGTAGCTTTCCCGATCTTCAGCATGTTTTGCGAACTCTAGGGCTTCGTCTAGGTCACGTGGATTTCTGGCATCAACGAATTTTGATACTTCCGTGGAAAGTCCCCTTACGAACGAGTCCAGAGCACATTCACGAATAGGTTGCAAGATTATATTAAATTCTCTGAGTTCTGGGCCGTCGTCACCTTCCCTAACTTCCCTGAACGTCCTATTATATTTCGGTTCTAAGGCATGACGGGCACCTGCGATTAGGCCCTGCAAACGATCATAATAATCACTTGCAGTTTCTGTTTGTTTTTGCCTAAGGGTTATTATGCTTTCGAAATACCATTGGTACTTTTTATTTGGGGCAAATCGCTTCCTTAGGTGATCAAGTAGGTCGTCTAATTGATCAAAATCTTTATTTTTACAGCTGTCCCATGCTGCTCCCTGTAATCTACTTAAAACGGCTCTAAGGAATTCAGGTTCGGTGGTATCCGTAAGGGAAATTCCTGCACGTTGCACGGCTTGTAGGAATTCCTTTAGCGAGGGGTTCCGACCGTCGAACAGAGGGATGTCACTTGCGCTTGTTCGTAAATTTAATCGATCTATGGCGTTAGCTACACTAGCGTCGAGATTTTGTGGGGGTAGAGCCATGGTTATGCTAGGATATTTTAAGTGCATATACTAATTATAAAATTATACTTACTGTTTTGTGGTTAAAGAGAAAGTGTAAGTGAATGTGAGTAGATACAGACAAGAAATTGATTATATGGTTGCAACTTTTAAAAGGGCAGGCGATTCGCCACCGCGGAAAATTCCTGCAACTTGGGCCAGAAGGTGGTGTAACCGTCTACTGTTTTGCCTGTTTTGTTGGTGATGGTTCCTGGGGTTTAAAGGTTTGATTTAACTTAGAGAAACAGATATTGAATCTTTTTCCCTGCTGTCTTTTAACAATAATAACTGGGGTGGAATATGGAGAGCGCGCCTTCAACTCTATGGTGGGATTCATATTGAAGATTCAATCTACAATTTTCAATTCTTGCATTAATTGTTCTAATTCTTTTATAGATTTAGTAAGAATTACATTCCGTCGTTTTTCCTGTGCAACTAAAGATTGCAACAGTTCTACTCTAGTTTCTAATGCTTCTATTTTCCTTCTTAAACTGGAATTAGATCTTATTAGATTTCTACTTTCGCGGAAATAAAATACTAATAATCTTCCCACCTGTTGTACGTGCTCTTCGGAATTATTGAAGAGTATATTCTTCCACTCTGGGGTCATTACTCAATTTTTAAGTTTTCTAATCTTTTAGACAAAGCATCCATAGCCGCTTTCAATTTACCTGCTCTTTTCTCAATGCTGGCAACTAATAGGGAATGGGCAAAAGTGGCTTGTGCAAGTGTGCCTAACGAACTATTCAGGAGGGTTAGTTGTGAGTCTAGGTCTGACACTCGTTTGGATAATTCCGAATTTTCTTCCATAAGATAACTATATCTTTCCCCTACAGCTTCTACTCCTTCTGCCAATTCAGACCATTGGTCTTGGGAAAACCCAGTGACGAGTAAGCTTCTTCGAGGAAACATAGAGATTTCATGCAATGATCTTAATCTTCGTCGTTTCAATTTTTGAGATTATCGGTTTAATGTTAGGAATTACCGAAACAAGATGGGCAGAAGAAATGAGTGCAAGTGGAAGGCCTTTCAGTTCGTTTAGTGTAAGCAACTCTGGTCCTGATATTGGAAATTTATTGCTATAGGTCGCAAAATAGTATACGTCAGTCATCTAGTTTGATGTTAGGTTGCCGTAAGGTTGAATTTGTCTTCTATTTTGAATTCTATTCCGATGTCTTCGTCTTAAGGCGTCAGTGATCCGAACTACTCCAGGAGGGGGAGGAATGAATTCTGGTTGAATAGGAAGTTGAAATATTGAAAGGGGAACGATATCCGGTATCGGGTGTTGATAGCACATTTAACTAACTTTAGTCAATAATCATAACGTCACTGTCATACTCAAGTGTACTGTCTGAGTCACCGTCAGGTTGATTAATGTTTTGTCGTTGTACAGGCACTAATCTAGCATGATTTTCTTGCGCACGAGCTATCTGCCGCTGTGCTAAGGCCTCCTCGATATCGAGGTCGATTTCAATAATTTGAACTTGTGGTTGTACCGGAAGTGGTTGGACAGGTTCTAATTGTCTACGGATAGGCGTGACCTTACAAATAGGTCTGAACTTTACCAAAGGTTTTATAAGGCTATAATAAAGTTCGGATTCTGGTTTCACAGCTGATTCCTGTGTGATCAAGATGCGTCGTTTACCGGCGCGTTTTCCTCTTTTTGGTTTCTTTGGATCAGAGGACATTTTTGGGTGACATGTTGTTAAAAATATATATTTTTTTTTTATAACAGTGCGATAAATACAAGTTCAGCCAGAGATGCTCTCCTAGGCGGGATGATCAGTACTCACAACGGCGCTTCCTAGTGTAAGGGAAAGAAGAAAATAAATTTCCTGCTTTCCGAATTCCAATTGGAACTCACCAGGATTCGACCAGAAGTTTTTCCAATCGTGCGGCCTTGTACCCACAAAACGGCGAGATTGTATTACTAGTCGTTGAGATCAGTCAAAACTATTCCCAACGATTACGCTTTTAAAGCACTATTAATAGTTGACCTTAAAGGATATTTTAGGAAATAAGTTGTGGTAGGTGGTGAAGTCTTTTATGGATTATTTAGAAGAAACCCAACCCGACGCAACTTGTTCGCCCAAGGATAGCCGGGGCGACTAGCCAGGTATCTGAATAAAACGAGTCTACCACTTGAAAGCAAAGTTCTTGATTTTCAAATTGCAAATATACCACGCCTAAAATGTCTATGTAGATGTCGTTAACATAGTCCGCAGTCGGGTGTCCTAAAATAGGGCAGTCTAGTTTTAAAGCAGTTTGACAAATGTAGTTATGTTTGTAGAAACTGTTTAGAGACACATTCACTACTTCGTTTTGTAAGAACTCGGAATTGATAACAATGACTCCGAAGTCATTAGAAATTTGTCGGATTGTCATACGGATGTTAAGTAAATAATAGTATACAAACGAAATTTAATTATTCGATTCGCGTAGCTCTAGGGATAATTTAATCCTATTTTCAATTTCGCGACGTTTATTATTTTTATTAATTTCGACTTCAGCCTTGTTTAAAAGGTGTTCAAAGAAATCCGAAAATTCTTTCCAACCGTTTAAGGATTGTTTCTCTTTAATAGGGGGTGTTAAAGGTCTTTTGAAAATTACCGGCGATGAAATTTCTTTTGTTGGTTCAGAAATTTCTCCAGGTTGAGTTTGATTGCGAACTCGTTTTTTTGAACGTTTTCCGCGCAATCTCGGTTTATTAGGCATGGTTTGAATTCATCCTGATAAATAACAGAATCTTTCAGGGTCAAAACAAATCTTATTTATGATCCACTTGAAATCAATTTCTCACAGTCGATCGAGTCGTCATCAACGACCGTAGTCGGAGAGCCAAGATCAAGACTAGGAATGAGTCATCATCAACGACCGAAGTCGGAGAGCCAAATTCCCAATCAACCGGAGTCTTAGATGTTCAAATCTTTCCTTTATAAGATTCCTAAAACCCAATAATTCTAGAAGGCAAGTGTTCTGATAGATTGAGTCGTCATCAACGACCGAAGTCGGAGAGCCAAAATCCACTAAGAATCAGTCGTCATCTACAACCGAAATTGGAGAGCCAAATTCTTAGTCTTTCAAAACAAAATTCTTCTATGAATTTAAAATATTCCGTTATTAAATCACTGGATACTTGGGGCAAGAGAAATGCCCTCTTACTTACACTAATAGAGTTAAAGAAAGTGATTCTAAAATTTTAATGTTGGTGCCACTGGTAACAAATGTTACCAGGTAACGAAGTAGGGCGGTAACGCGTAGGAAAATCCCACCGCTGCCACCATCAGCTTGTTACAAACCGGTAAATTAATTTTGAATCGGGCTTTTGAGATGGCCCTTAATTAGTCGATTTGGGGAGGCTCCAAGCTGCCAGAGTTGAACTCTGTTTATTACTGCGGGATCGTTATCCTACTGTTTTAAAAGTTACCGTTCTGCTTTGTTTATTATTTAATTTCAGAAAACAAGGATGTAATTTAGACAGGTAAGTAAGAAAATTTGGATGTAGTTTAATTAAATTTTATGTTTATTTCCCCAATTTAATACCCATACAGAAATAGAAAGTGTGGAAAAGTGTAGTTTAGTGTTAATGTAGATTACATATAATTGAAACGATACAATTTACTTACAGCTACCGGCGGGGGTTGCTCCTTTTGGTATCACAAAATTGAACCACCGTCGGGCAAGATTTACGTTGTCTCACAGTCTTTAATATTCTTTTAATTATTAGAAAATTATTGACGTAGAATTACGAGCAAAGGATTTGCTTTCTTTATTCGCGAGATTGCACTTGTGGTTGAACGGTCGCGGGCAATATCTATGCAACCGGCCGTTCCTCCTTTGTGTAAACTCACTTGTGAATCTATTCCTAGGAAAACTGGTGCGGGCAATATCTATGCAACCGACAGTTTTATAAGAAATTCGATCACACTTGTGGATCTCTTCTCTATCAATCTGATGCGGACAATATCAATGCAACCGATAGATAGATAGGGAATTTGATCTCACTTGTGGGCCACTGAAGTTTGAACGGACGCGGGCAATATCTATGCAACCGGCCGGTTATAAACAACAAGATTTCAGAATTATGATTTATATTAATAATTCTGGAATCTCTCCAAAATCAGTCCGCACTGGACTCCACCGGCTCAGAGAATTTGAAAATTTTAACGTCTGCCCTGAATCATGCGATTCGGGTTCCGGGTCGCGGACGGGCTTTTTGTTCGCGAAATTTCTCTGTCCCAAAACACTTGCCAGGTTAGACCCAGGAGAGGTGTCTTCGAGAAGAAGCGAGAATTCGTACTGCTTTGTTTATTATTTAATTTCAGAAAACAAGGATGTAATTTAGACAGGTAAGTAAGAAAATTTGGATGTAGTTTAATTAAATTTTATGTTTATTTCCCCAATTTAATACCCATACAGAAATAGAAAGTGTGGAAAAGTGTAGTTTAGTGTTAATGTAGATTACATATAATTGAAACGATACAATTTACTTACAGCTACCGGCGGGGGTTGCTCCTTTTGGTATCACAAAATTGAACCACCGTCGGGCAAGATTTACGTTGTCTCACAGTCTTTAATATTCTTTTAATTATTAGAAAATTATTGACGTAGAATTACGAGCAAAGGATTTGCTTTCTTTATTCGCGAGATTGCACTTGTGGTTGAACGGTCGCGGGCAATATCTATGCAACCGGCCGTTCCTCCTTTGTGTAAACTCACTTGTGAATCTATTCCTAGGAAAACTGGTGCGGGCAATATCTATGCAACCGACAGTTTTATAAGAAATTCGATCACACTTGTGGATCTCTTCTCTATCAATCTGATGCGGACAATATCAATGCAACCGATAGATAGATAGAGAATTTGATCTCACTTGTGGGCCACTGAAGTTTGAACGGACGCGGGCAATATCTATGCAACCGGCCGGTTATAAACAACAAGATTTCAGAATTATGATTTATATTAATAATTCTGGAATCTCTCCAAAATCAGTCCGCACTGGACTCCACCGGCTCAGAGAATTTGAAAATTTTAACGTCTGCCCTGAATCATGCGATTCGGGTTCCGGGTCGCGGACGGGCTTTTTGTTCGCGAAATTTCTCTGTCCCAAAACACTTGCCAGGTTAGACCCAGGAGAGGTGTCTTCGAGAAGAAGCGAGAATTCGTACTGCCATGATTAATATTTCGCGACAGGCCTCTAACCCTTACCTTCAGTGCGAAAAGTGGGGAAGACGGAAAATTTGGGTAGTAGGAGTAAGGAGTAGGAGAAAATCGTGGGCCCATTGGTCTATGCATTTTTGCTGACGTTTTCGATCTCACGGTAGGTCCGTGAGAACGGAAATAGTCTGTTAATATGATACTTTTCGAGACATTATTTTCGAAATAACTTAGAATTTAAATAATAATTATATTGTTTAATTAATAAAATTATTATTCAAATTACTTATTACAGTTCATATAATTTATTTATTGTAATTATATTGTTCCTACTTTTTATAAGTTGCTTGTATATGTATTATACATATTGAGTTATGAATATACACATATACATGCAACTTAATGTCCTCCGGCATTTTGTTGTGACGAAAATGTTTACAACAAAATGTTTAGCTATTGTCAATTTGTTGTATTTGCATCTAGCTTGGTGCATAGGTTTAAGTTCAAATAACACAAGACATTCAACTCTTGTAGCTTTGAGTCAGCTGTAACGCACGTGCGTTTGTTTTGATGCTGTAAGCCACAGCTCATGGGCCCTGAGGGGAAAGGAAGGTACCACGCACAACAAGGTAGCGGTAAGAGGCAAGCATAACGCGTTTGTGTTGATGCCCGTAGCATGAAGGCCGTCAAGGTATTAGTGCTGTAGCCGGGGAGTCAGTGAGTGTGCTGGTGTCCATAAACGGCGGCTGCATGGGTGTGTGTGTTGCCGCCGACCATCCCCACACACGCGCAACCTCACAGCGCACCTTCTGCCTATGCACAGTAATGACGAATATATACATACATTCAGACACATACACATATACATGTACATATATACATATATATATATATATATATATATATATATATATATATATATATATATATATACATATACATACACATGCATACACTGGCTGCAGCATGGCGCCCTCTTACAAATCTCGGATTTGTGACTTTATCAGAACCTCCCTGATTGCAGTCAAAAGTCCCGCTTAACAAACCTAAATTTTTTTTTTTACATTGTTCAAATTTTTATTAGTGTTCATTATTTTAATAATTATTATTATTTTTTTTTTTTGACAATTAAAATTCCGAGCTAAGAGCGTTTGGTGAACGTCGACACTTCCTTATCTGGGTATCAGATATCATGCGGCGATGCCTTGCATGCCGTCGAAATTATCAAACAGGGTTGCCAAATTATAATTTCGTATATAACATTGAAAAATGACCTAAAAAAGAGGTGTGTTCTCCGAAGGCTAAACCGAGAGAATAAAATATTTACAATAATTTTATAATATTTATGTGTGAACTTTGATTAAAAAAAACTATTAATTAATTTATTCCTAACCTGCCTCACGTAGCACTTGTGTTTACTATTCTTGGTAAATAGAAATTATTTCAATAAAGCAATTTTATTGCTTACTTTTAACAGTTGTTAAGATATATTCAGAACACTTGTTATAGATAATATAGTAAATATTATGAGATGAATTGTGAAAAATTGGTGCACACTTGTTATAGATAATACAGTAAATATTATGAAATGAATTATCAGAAAATTTGTGAATAATAACAATTTTATATTTGTAGTATGCTGAAAATTTTTTTAAATAATAAAATATATATTTTTCTTAAAAATTTTATATTTTTTAAGCAATATTTTATTCTATATTTTATTATTACCCTTTATTATTAAAAAATTATACTTTTATATTGTTTATTTTATTTTTTATTTATTTATTGTTTTATTTATTTATATTTTATTTTAACAATTACCAATTAAACACTGTTAAAAATATCGAAATTTCTAAAAAACATATTAGATTATTATCTTGATTATTTATTTTTTATTATTATTAAATTGCATTTAATTTGTTTATTATTAATTATTTATTTAATAAAAAAAAATTAATTTGATATAAAAGTAATTATTATATTTGAATTTTTATTTATTAGTTATTTTTATTATTTTTTTTTATTAGCAACTGTAAAAAAATAATATTTAATTAAGAATTTATAAAAATAATTAATTTATTATTAAATTTAAATCAATTTATTATTTGTTAAAAAAAATTATTGTTTATTGTTTAAAAGAAAAAGTCTAATTATTAATTTTTATTTATTTATTTATATTTATTATCAATTTAATTATTTGCAAATTAATTAAAAATTGTTTATTTAAAAAAAAAATTTGTTATTATTTTATGTAAAAATTTATAAACATGACTTTATTTTTATTTACAATTATTTATTTACCTTAATTTGAATAAAAAAAAATTTATGATTTTTTATAAAATGAGTTTTTTTTTATTGTTAATAATTGTTTATTTATTTAGATTTGAATCGTTATAAAAATTTGTTATTTGTTATTATTATTTATTTTGAATTTAATAAATTTTTATTTTATTTAAAAAAAAATTATAAAATTTCAGATTGTTATTGTTAATAATTAATTAATTCTGTTAAAAAAAAGAAATTTGTCAAAAAGTGAAAATTTATTAAAATGTTTATATTTATTAATTTATTTATAATTATTTATTAATTTATTTAATTCTAAATTATTATCAGAATTATTATTTTGGAAAAATTTAGAAATTTATAAAAATATTAAAAGAAATTATTTATTTACTTTTATTTATAATTATTTATTATTATTTATTATTTTATTAATTTATTATTATTTTACAAGAATTATTTAATTCGGTTTCAAAAATTTTTGTTTAGGTATGAATAATTTAAAAGATGTTTTTTTTTAAATTGTTGTTATTATTATTGTTGTTAATTAATTTATTAATATTTATTTATTTTAAATTTGTATCATATAATTTTGTTTAAAGAGAAGAGAGAAAAAAAATTTTGTCAGAAATGAAAATTTGAAAAAACTGTTAAAAATTGTTATTATTATTATTATTATTGTTATTTTTTATTATATTTATTTGAATTTTTAGCAAGGTACAAAAAATATTGAGTTTGTTTAATTTTTAAGTCACAAAAATGAAAATTCAAGAAAATAATTTTTGTAAATTTTATTATTGTTATTGTTTATTGATTTATTAATTTATTATTAATTTTTGTTTGATTTTTAGGTTGGTACATAAATTTTTTAGTTTTCTTTAATATAAAAAAAATTGAAATTTTAAAGAATTGTTATAAATTTGTATTATTATTATTATTGTTTATTAATTTTTATTATTATAAATTTTAATTCTTGTTTAATGTTTAAAATATTATTTAAAAAAAATGTGAGAATTGAAAATTGTTATTAATTTTTATTATTATTATTATTAATGTTTATTATTAATTTTATTTTATTCTTAGTTTTACTAATTTTTGTACTATTTTTAATCTAAAATTATTGTTATTATTATTTTTTTTTAAAAATATTATTGTTATTATTTTTTTTTAAAAAAGATTATTGTTATTATTTTTTTATAAAAATTATTGTTATTATTTATAAAAATTGTTATTATTATTTATAAAAATTGTTATTATTTATAAAAATTATTGTTATTATTTAATAAAATTGTTATTATTTATAAAAATTGTTATTATTCTTGTATTTTTTATGTTTAAAAAAAATGGGTATTTATTCAAATAAAATTATTCCTGTTTTTATTTATTTGTTAAATAATTGTGCAAATAAAACCTATTTTATTGATTTTAGATAATTAAGAAAATCTACTTTTTATTAATTAATTTACTATGTTTTATATACCAAAAAATAATGAGTTTTAAATATGACAATTTATATGCACCAAAAATAATTATACTCTTGTTTTTACTAATTCGCGGCGTTATTTTATCAAAATTAAGGATTATATTATTTCAACTTAACTATTCTTGTACTAAAAATAATGAACTATTTTTTTTTAATTCTGATTTCTTTGCATTTATCCGTTTACGACGGCCTTTACACCAAAAATAACGATATATTCTCAAATTAAATTATCCTTGCATTTATCCGTTCACGACGGTCAATGCAGCAAAAATAATAATATATTCAAATTAAACTACTCTTGCATTTATCCGTTCACGACGGCCGATGCACCAAAAATAATGATGTATGTTATGTCTAACCTTATTATTATATTCCCTATTTTTTCTCGATTTAACTTTAATTTAGAAAAATTAAAGTTGGGACGAGGTTGGATAAATGACAAGAATAAATTTATTTGAACACAGTATATTTAAAAGATCAAAATTATGGAAAGATGAAATGAGCACTAGCTTTCTAAAAACGAGTCTTAAGTGGTTTCTCTGTTTACCTTAGAAAAGCAAGTTTTTGGTCCTGGCTGGCGCCGATGGGAAACAATGCCAATTGTGCGTTAATCGGTTACTAAATGGTACAGGTGGAAGATTTACGACACTCGTAAATCAGGCAGTTGAATGGTTTTCTTTCAGCTTTTGTCGTCACTCGAACAATCTTTCAAACACCAAATTTGACTTCAAGATTCACTGAATTTAGAAATTTACGTAAGATCAGGACAACTACTATACTGGGGTTGCGAGCACTATCACGAAGAGAACCACTTGTTATGATGAAAAAATTAAGACTGGTAGTCCAGGTGACTACTACTGACGATTACATTTTTAAGACTGCCCTTTGGTAACTTCTTCTGTTCACTACTTTTTTAAGACCGAAGATTGTTTGATAGTGTGGCTCTTTTTATATCCAAATTTCTCTGTGTATTTTAAGCATTGATACCTTTTGCCATGCATTTGGAGCATCGATACCTTTTGCCATGTATTTGAAGCAACGATACCTTTTGCCATGCATTTGAGAAACCATTGTTAGAGAAACACTTGCGTTGACTCAGCTTTTAGATCGCACGTGTTCACATCGTCTTAGTCATATGTTTTTACAATATAATATTATGGTTTTTATGATGTTGTTAATTATTTATAGTTATTACAATTTGTTATTAACATTTTGTTATTAATTGTTATTAACATTTTGTTATTAATTTGTTATTACAATTTGTTATTAACTTGTTATTACAATTTGATATTATTGTTCTACATTATTATAACTTGTTGTTAATTATTACAATTTATTATTATCTTGTTATTATTAACTATTATTTGTTGTTATTTCGTTGTTACAAATTATTATTAACTTATTATTAATTGTTATTTTGTTGTTACATTTTATTACTATTTTGTTGAAATTAATTATTATTATTTGTTATAAATGTTACAATTAATTATTATTGTTTTGATATTATTGTTATCGTTAATTATTATTATTTATTTTTACAAATTGTTATTATCTTGTTATTATTAACTATTATTGTTGTTACTTTTATTACTATCTTGTTATTATTATTACAATTGCTTATTATTCTTATTTGGTTATTATTGTTACATTAATTATTACCATTTTGTAATTATAACTAATTATTCGTTTTTAAACATTATTATTGTTTAAATCTAATTATTATTTTATTATTCTTATTATTACTATTTTCATTAATTAATAATTATTTATAATTGTTAATTGTTAATAATATGTTAATAATATAATAATAACAATTATTTATTGTTATTCCTATTATTATTATTATTATTATTTATATAATTATTAATATTGAAAAATATGTTACGATGACGTAACAAATAATACACGCATGCAATTAAAGATAAAAACATATTTTAAAGTTCAAAATGCGTCCAAAAATACTTGCATACAATTAAAGTCAAAAAAATATTTTTGAGTTCAAAATTCGTGCAAAAATACATGCATACAATTAATCTAAAAAAATATTTCGAAATTCAAAATCTGCTCAAAAATACACGCATACAATTAAAGTAAAAGAAATATTTTTAAGTTTAAAATCTTTGCAAAAATACATGTAGACAATTAAAATAAAAAAAACTATTTTAAAGTTCAAAATCCTTACAAAAATCATCGCATACAATTAATGAAAAAAATATTTTGAACTCCAATATAGGTGCAAAAATACATGCATACAATAAAAAAAATATTTTCAAGTTCAAAATCCGTACAAAAATACTCGCTCACATTCAGAATCAAAAATAAAAATCGTAATAGAAGACGTTCCATATGAAAGGACCTACCTTTGATCCTTGGGGAGCTCCACATGTCATTTCCTCTTTAAGGTGACACGCGTCGCTGTTGTACACAATGTACCTCTCGCTAAGATAGTTGGCTATCATTCGCATAAGGTAGATTGGTACCCCCTTACGACGCATTGCCTCGATGCAAAGGTTCCACCTTGCCGAGTTGAACGCATTACGTATGTCGATGGACACCAGCGCGCAGAATCCCTTCTTCTTGCCCTCTTTGACTTTCTTCGCCTGGTTCACTACAGTGAGTATTGCATCAACTGTTGACCGGCTTTTTCGATAGCCAAACTGGTTCACAGATAGGTCCTTTTCGCCTATCAAGAGTTCCCGAAGTCTCTGTAGAACCAATCCCTCCAGAAATTTACCCATCGTATCCAATAAACAAATTGGTCTATACGATGAGACATTATCTAGAGGTTTGTCTCTCTTTCTGAGAAGAACTAACTTTTGCGTTTTCCAGTCCTTGGAGAACTCTCCCGCTTGCAAGCACGCATTAAAAACGCTAAGAAGAAGTTCCGGATATACAGCGGTTACTTCCTTCAGGACTTCGCTCGGTATTCCGTCACTACCTGGCGCTTTGCCATTTTTTAACGTCTTTCTACCTTTTTTAGCTCTTCCAACGTAAAGAGTTCTTCGCTTTGGACCTCACAATCGGAATAGTCTTCTCCAGGACTAGGTTCTACGTGGGGAAACAGTGCTTTTATTATTTCCCGGACCCAAATCGGATTTTCCAGACCAGGGGTTTTTTGCTTTGTCACTAATTTCTTAGTGACAATTTTAAAAGCCAGACCCCACGGGTCTTTTTCAGTTTCTCCGATTAGGTCCTTCCAACAACGGCGTTTGCTACTTTTTATGGCACGTTTAAAGGTCTGTCTGGCTTCATGCCATTTTTCTCGCAGCTCAGAGTCTCCCTTTGATCGGGTATATCTCCTCCTTGCTGCGTGACAGTTCCTTCTAAGGCCTTCTAGGTTGTCACTCCACCAGTACATATTTCCTTTTCTTAATCTAGTTTTTTGCCGGCGAGGCATGAAGTTATCGCATGCAGCGGTCACTACTCGCCTCGCCTTACGCACAATACTTTGTACGGAGGTTGACTGTGTCACCCAGTTGAGCTCGTGAATTAAACGTGACTCTTCCAGGGACTGCGCCAACCTCTCTCTATTCAGTCTCCTGAGGTTTCAGGAGGGACTTTTACTGACAAACTGAAGTCTATTGATCCCTCCGGAATTCTCCTTGGAAACCAGAAACTCTATGTACTGGTGGTCACTCATGGTTACCTTGTCCAGCACCATCCAATCCTTAATCCTGCGGGCAAGACGAGGAGAAGCGATGGCCAAATCGAGAATAGATCCCGACGTTCCCCGCCTGAATGTAAACTTCCGGCCACGGTTTAGTATTACCAACCCATTTGCAGAAACCATCTCGGAGACCAAAAGTCCCCTCCTGTCGCGGCGAGTCTCTCCCCATTCCGGCGACTTACTATTAAAGTCTCCTGCAATGAGGAGGTCCCCGTCGAAAGCTCTAATGCTCTCTTCAAGTGGGAGGATTTCGGCATCGAACTTAGCATAAGAATCGCCCGGGAAGAAGTAGCAGCTGTATATACGGACACCTGCCACCTCTACCCAGACGAAGCCGCTGCCTGTCTCCACGAATTTGTCGATGGTAAGGGTCGGGTTATTTATTATAATGCCAGATCTCCTTGATGCATCCTGATACCAGTTTAAGTATTCTTGCTTCTTATACTGCTCCCTGACAAACAATATATCAGCACCTCTTTCTCTGGCAGTCTGTATCAGGAGATCCTGTGCTACCCTTCCTTTTCGAAGGTTTACCTGAAGGAATCTTAATTCTTCTGTTTTAACTTCTCCAGGGCTTTTCTATAAATTGGACAGAACCCAATCCCTGGAAAGTGGTTTGTCTCTTTTCCTTCGTTATCTACACAGGATGCGCAGAATAATTTTGTCTCCTTGCAGTCCTTGTGCTTGTGGTCAAGAGATCCACATCTGCAGCAAGCTTTACTCCTGTCAGTTCCTTTACAGTTTATTATTATTATTATTGTTATTATTATTATTATTTAGTCAGGGATGGGATGCTAAAGAACAACGCCAAACAGGTTAAGATCAGTGCCAGAGTAGCATTCCAATATGGTGGAAAGTTGTTTCTAAAGAAGTAAAAAATTTGAACTCTCTCCAGGAGAATGATAACTGGAAAGAGATAAAAAAAAGAAAAAGAAAAAAGTGGAAAATAGGGAGGAGTCGAAAAACGAAAGTCGACCCCCCCCCCTAAAAAGAAAGAAAAAAAAGACGGATGCCATCGTGATATCCACGGAAGATCCGCATATAATGGCGAAAATGAAAGCGGCGATTAAACATTAACTCTCTTTTGGAGTTAATTTTTAACTCTAAAAATTTAACTCCCACCTCCCGAGTCCGTTAACTCCCTAAATTTTTTACAGTGTACAGAAAAAATTATGGCAGTTCATCTTTATACTTTTTCATGAAAAACTGTATAATTAGCAGCCACAGAAGACTCCAGAGTAAAATTTTTATGAACTCTCATCTAGTTTTTAACAATTCATCAACTATATTTATTATATTATATCTGCGCTGTTTCACTGTTTAAAATGAATACCACAAAATTCGTAATCAGCGACCTCGAAAACCTCTAGATACCAAATTTCATACAAATCAAATATTTTTTGTAAATCGTCCGCCATTTCGAATTTTTAAAAACTAACATCGGATTCATAATCAGCGACCCCAAAAACTTCCGAATATCGACTTGATTTCGATCAATTCTTAAAAATTCGTCCGACATATAGGATCTGCCATTTTGAATTTTTTTATCTGACTTCAGATTCGTAATCAGCGACCCCCACAAACCCCCGAATATCTAATTCCAAGCGATTTCGATCATTTCTTAAAAATTCGTCCGCCATATTGGATCCGCCATTTCGAATTTTTTAAAACTGACTTCAGATTCGTAATCAGCGACTTCGAAAACCTCTAGATACGAATTGTCATGAAAATTTATTCAAAATATTTTGAGCTACGACTTTTGTCCAGCTATATTTGCGATTCGTACCACTGTGCGTCATCAACATTAAATTCTTCGTTAAGAAATTCGTACCTAACTTTTTTCAACTAAAACAAACTAAACGAAAAAAGTAACTTTGCGTAAAGTTACATCAAATAGACGGTTTTATTAAATGATACTGCTTCTGTCAAAATATGGAAGGAACAAAACCCACCTGTTGGCAACTAAAGCGAAGTAACCCGACAACTCTACATTTCGAGTGGCGCGTGATTTGAACAAACGCGTTAGAAATAAGAAGCAATTGTCTGACTCGCCCCAATCTACTCTATATTTTAGTGAATATAAACATCTATCTGGATTTCAGTAGGAGCATCTCTATAGGTATACATAGTCAAGTTTTTATTGGTGTACAGAATAGTATATAATATTTAATATTCACGTAATTAAAAACAATATTTATTATGGAACAATATCTTTTCGAAAACATTTTTCATGCACTGAAAAAAGAGGGTACATTTTATCACATGTTTCATCAATATGGCTTGACTTACTAGATAAGTATCTAAGACGCGCAACCTTCCCAAAAATCAAGGTTCCGAGTTGACTCCACAAGATACACAATTTTCTTATAGAAAATAAATAACCTCTGTAAAGATAATAATAAAAAAATAATATAAACCAAAAAAATAGTCAATGTGAAGGGTATGAAATCATTGTAAACTTTAGTCTCAAGCTTAGTGTTAGAAGTATGTTACACGCACTCTGTGGAGCATTGTGTACCTCAGAAGAGAAAATTGTGGAACCCAGGCCTGAATCAAGGCCAACGCAGAATAGATTCGCGAAGCTCCTTCGCAAAAGAGACGCGTGAGATAGAAAAGGACACTAATATATTGCTGTCATTTTCTAACTCATGCTTTGCGTTCGCGAACGGCATTTGCGAACTAGTTGTGCTTAGGCCTTCACGTAACAACACCATTGAGATAATATCAATAGAGTAGGTAACGTATAGGTAGCAGCGTATGAGGAAGTGTCTTGCCATAAACAGAATTGATTGAAGAGATAATAAAGATTTAACACCAGTATCTGTCCTTCAATAAGCTCCAGTGTAAGAGAGACACTTACTGCTTCTAAATTTGTTTACTCTTTCTATCCAGCGGCCCTCTCTATACAGACCGTCTCGACTCTGTTTATATTATCTCTATGAACAACACTCGAAAATGAAAGCGCCCCCTTTTTTCAGTGTTACAACATATTTTTGATTTTTTAAAGTGTTTGTAGGAAGAATTTATCTATGATATTTATGATAGAAGTAACATAAAGATTTTTATTCGAGTATTATCTTAGCTAACAAAGCGGTACAGGAATTCATATATTTTATAATGTTGAATTTGTAAATTATTGGATATTTTACAAAATCAGCAAACGTATGGTATTAATGATTAACAAGTTGATTCATTAGGCAGACGATATGCTGCGACAGCACACGCTTAACAATTAAAAGATTTAAAGCCTTCCTTAGATAAAGATAAACAATATCTCGAAAGCGACAACGAAAATTAAAAACAATACTGAATAGGAACAAAATTAGCGTGTTATAAAATTGCCAAGTACGATAGATAAGGGATCGTTGAATAATTATTTTCTTTGTTTATTTTAAAGTTTTGATCTGAAACTGTTCGTAACCACGTATTCCTTACTCAAAAAACTACTACTTCAATTAAACCAATGACATTCCTAACGTAAGAGATTCGACACCGAACAAATATAATTGTTATTTTTTATTTAAAGAAATACAGCAATTTTTTTTAACATTTTTAAAGGTAAAGCATTTATGTACTTTTCCGTGCCAATAATCTTTTTAAAATATGGATGTTGATTCCCGTAGGCGTTTTCCGTTACTATATATTTAAAAACTACAAATTCTTTTTCTGACTGTTCATCTACGATAAATTCTAATATTTTTACAAACAAACCGTTGCTTAATTGCGCAAAACTGTTATTCGATTTTTGGTTCTTTTTCAAAACACTGGAATATAGACATTTATCTTTTACTATTCGTTTATATGAAACTGATGCAGATGAGAGTTGCAGCTTTTGAATCCAATTTGCATTTGTTCATTTTGGTGTTCCAAAATATCTCGCTGAATCAACTTTGCAGTTTTTTTTGTGTATTTCTGTTTTTCAAATTAGAACAATAATTTTGTATTTGGGGTGACGATTTTGGTAATACGGCATTAGATAAAAATAAGTCACATTGTTCCATAGAAAGTTTTCTGCAAATTTGATTTATAACGCCGTTTGCCGCATGAATCATGTTCAGTAACTTACCATTTTTGGATTCGAATGGAAAATTATTATGTGCCCATGATGGACTCCAGTTATATTGACTTTTTGGCCAATGATTACCAGCTTGGTGGGCATTGTGAGTCATAGCAAATTTTGTGTATAAATTTTCAAGGTTCGCTATAAATTCTTTCATTAAATAATCAATTTTTCGTAATTGTTCTTGAGTAATTGAAGGCTGTGAAGATAGGTAAAATGCTTCCACAAACAGAGCCCAATGTTTCAAATATTTATCCTCTAAGAACAGTTCCATAATAGGAAGGCTATAGTACAATATCCAATTCTCCCACTCTTTTCCTTTCCAAAAGGCTCTATCGCTAAAAGGCCTAGTTAAGCGCATTATTTGCTTGGGAACTGAAAAAGAATTCAATAGTTTGTCCACTTCTATTACTATTTTTTTAGTTAAAGTTTTAGTTAAAGGTGAATTCTTTTTTTGAAACCAATAATTGGCAAGTTGCTCAGCTAATCCTAGTCGGGCGAAGTGTAGATCATCCGGCACAAATCCCTCAATAATTTGAAAGTTAATTAAATTGATTAAAGGAGAAACGTGTTTTACGCCAAAAGCAGGATCTAATCTTTCATTTTCTTCTTCCTCTTCATAATCTTCCTCTTCTTCTTCTTCTTCTTTTTCTTCTTCTTCTTCTTCTTCAAAATTTCTGTTACAAGAATTTATATCATCACTATTATTGTCAAAAATAATTTGATTTTCAGCATCATTTTCAGTTATAGGATTATTTTCTGTCAAACATTGTAAGCATTCGAGAAACTGATCTTCAGTACGTTCTTCTGGAATTTCATTTAATAGGGGAAATTTAACACAACCTCCTTTTCCTTTTCGAATATATTTTCCCGGATGTAGACACCAATTACACGAAAAATGACCTGTATGACCACTAAGGCCTTGCATGGAAGCTCGAGCAACAGTATCTACACAGCAACATATAGCATATGGTTTAATTAATTTCACTTCGCCTTCAATATTACACTTTACACCAGAATAAGTTAACTCATTCATGTCATTTACGAACCCTTCCATTAGTACATTCATATCAGGTTTAGATTTTCCAGACCATAAGGCGCAAACTATTGTTTCCTCTGTCCTAACTTCTATTGGTAATTCATTAATCATTAACTGTACTGGATATATGGAATAATTACTACTTTCAAAAGTAGGCGCTCCATCACAATTGAATATGAATGTTACATACTTATTTTGTTCCTCGATAGGTAATCTTTCAACAAATTTTCTGTATGTACTTCCATCATAAATATCATGGTAACATTCTGGATCATGAGTTCTTTTCGACATTACAAAATTATAGTATTTATCATGACGTTCTAAAAGAGACTTTACATTGTTTTTTATATCGAATGTCGCAAAAAAATTGTTGAAATTTCGGCCATTAATTAAAGTTTCTTTTTGACAAATATTGCACGTCATTTGTCGATCTGATCGAGCAAATGTCCCAATATATGATTTGCAGTCAGGACAAATATAGTGATATTTTACAAAATCTGTTTGAAAAAATAATTTGTCAATAAAATGACGACTGTCAGGCAAAACATTCGATGCGAATATGCAATTAACAGCTTTGAATAATTGCGTAATAGCAGTATGATTTAAATTCGCAGAAATGGCATATTTAAGAAATATTAGCAATAATTCTGCTTCATTAACTACTACTTGCGTTCTAATAACTTGAAATGTCTCTGCAGATAAAAGTTTTCTTTGCAATTCACTTAATTTGTTAACGTCTTCAGGAGCTATAGGAAGGTCAACTACATCATTATTATCGACGTTATCTTCAGTTTGAAAAGAATCATCACTTTCTAATGAAGAATCTTCCTAAAAAAATATTTTTAATTTAGACATAATACTTTTTATTAAAAGGACATTATAATAAAGGTAGTTTTTTGTTTCAGAATTAAAAAGACGTGAATTTCTAGTTAAAGTAAAACAAAATAGAAAATAAGTTATCAAATTACTTTAATTGACGCATTAATTCATGCTTAAGATATTTCTGCTATTTCTTTATATATCAGCAATACTACTTAAAATAATTAATAATTAGCTCTGAATGTTGATTGTAAAAGAGCATTAGTAAACAATACAAGTTTTCGGTATGTCGATTTTGAAACTTTCTTATGCTAAATAGATACTTATGATGATACAAAAATTATTATAAAATTTCAAGATAAACCGGTCTACATCTATAGGTGTGGATACTATAAGTGCCGCTGCGCAAGATTACAAAGAATACAACCAGTCAGGTAGAAGTAAACGACTTTACGCTTATTGATACGAATTTTAATTTCAATCAAAAATCTAATTTTTTTAAAAGTGTAAAAATGCCGATTACAAACAAAAAAATGAAATTTTGTTAAAATTAAAAAAAGCAAATTCGACAGGCATACTTGTACTGTCGGTATGTTACCACATAATTTAGGGTATTTTTTAGGTTAGAACTGTGAGAATGAGTGTATTGATGGAGTAGTATAAAGGAGCATTCAGACCTCTGCAGACTGCCTGCCTGCGCAGGCAGAAGATTGTTCACACCTAACTTTTCCCGTTGAAAAATGGGGGAAGATTTGAATTTCAATAGATATTTAAATCTTCCCTCATTTTTCAACGGGAAAAGTGAGGTGTGAACGATCTTCTGCCTGCACAGGCAGGCAGTCTGCAGAGGTCTGAATGCTCATTAAGAAGACTAAATTACGTACTTTTATTCTGTTAACAGGGAAAAAGGAAACTAAATATCTTCTACTGTTATGTGATGTGTTTATGAAAATTAAATATTTTTTAAATTAAAAAGTTTTGTAGTGTTTACATAAATAATTTTAGTGTTTACATGGATCCCAACAAATTACACAGGCCTGCAAATTTTGGCTTAATTCTGTTACAGAAAAAGTGGAAGGTGATTCTTATAGCTTTTTTGACGTAGAATACGAATCTGACTTCCAAAATAGCCCATCATGTCAGAATTTCTTGTAACACTTCTTTAAATGGTCAAAAATGGCTATTTTTGGGCACTTTTCGGAATTTTTTTTGGTTAACCAAAATCATTTTTTTCAATTTGCAAAAATTGCATCGTATAGTACTATGGCTTAGCTCTAAAACCCATTTTTCAAAATGGCTTTAGAATTTTTTACAAAAAAGTTATGTAGATTTCAAAATCTTGTTTCATTTAGGCAAGTGTAGATTTTTAAAACTAGGAAGGCTGATATATAATTATAATTATGAAGACGGGGTAGTAATAAAAGGGACGTTCATAAAATATGTGAGTTTGAAGTAGGGACGAAGGATCTAAACATTTTTACAAAAATTGATATAGGAGTAGAAAGAATAATAAAAATTTTACGTCAACTTTTTAAATGTTAAAAAGTTACATATGTAATTAAATTTTTTTTTGTTTTTAAAAATTATGACCACTGCTATATCTTACCCTTACTGGTTAGTTTAAGAAATAACGGGCAATTTATAAAACTATTAGTGAATGCAATCAAAATGACATTTTGAATTTTTATTATACCCACATTTGCCTAAATGAAAAATTTCACATCTATGTAACTTTTTTTAAAAAAATCGTAGAGCAATCTTGAAAAATGGTGTTTAAAGCTTATACATAGTACTATACGATACAATTTTGGAAATTGAAAAAAATGATTTTGGTTAACCAAAAAAAATTCCGAAAAGTGACCAAAAATAGCCATTTTTGGCCATTTAAAGAAGTATTACAAGAAATTCTGACGTGCTGGGCTATTTTGGAAGTCGGATTCGTATTCTACGTCAAAAAAGCTATAAGAATCACCTTTCACTTTTTCTGTAACAGAACTAAGCCAAAATTTGTAGGCCTGTGTTTGAGTATTTTAAAATAGAAAGAAACACATGTTCAGCTAATATTAAATATAGTAATTTTATAAGTGAATTGTAGGCTTCCAAAATTCGTGAGTTCTTTTCTAATAAATGACTGCAACAAAGATTACAACGACAAAAATTGTCACCACAGAACATGATTTAAAAAAATTAAATAAAGGAGAACAAAAAGCAAATGAATTTATATAATCGTAAACGTGCTCTGAGAATAGATTATGTTTCTAAAAGTGAAACAGAAATTATTATTAGGAAATATAAGGATATTAATAAATTTTGAAATAACTAAAAATAATAAATAAATCTTATTTTATTAAACGAAATGTATTTCTTCATAAAAAAACTTATTTGTACTTTATTTTTAGTACTTCACATGAAAAACTACTTATATTTGTTAAAAATTAATTTTCTCAAATTAACTAACCATATTTAATTTTTTTACTAAACCTTTTTTCTTTAAAGTATTTTTTACTATTGTATATTTAGTGTAAGAAAGAGCAATATAATTAATATGTAAATTATATTAATAATTTGTTTCTGAATCTTGGAATCAATTTCCACATAATATCTTCCCAGATATTATGGTAGACTTTCGTGGTATATCCTTAGGATCTCATTTTGAAAATTTAACCTGTAGGTTAAAAAATTTGTCAAAATTGACCTATATTTTGCCATAAAGTTATATTAAATTGACTATGAATTACGACAAAGCATAAGTGCGAGTGAGCGCTCATTAATAACCGCATAAGAGTGTCTTCTTCGCACTCATGGACTGATTCATAGTTAGGTATTCTTACTGTATAAAGTTATGTTAATGTCTATTATGGTTGTCAATAAATTCTGTATTATGAATATTATAAGAATATATGAATCGTGGAACAAATTTTTATAGTGTGATTACTTTAATATATTAAATTTTATACTGTCCTGAAATTGTTTCAATTCTTAGACATAATAAAACAGTTTTCTATTAACATGAAGTGTACTATTTACCTGGTCTAAGTTTAAGTCCACTAATTGACAATGATTAATCAATACCTATAATATAATAATAATTAATAATTTATATTTAAATTCTTTTAAATATATTTAGTTAAGAAATAGTCAAAACATTATTTGCATTATCCTTTTTAAAAAAATAATACTTTTTGTAACTTTGTTTCATCACATCATAACATGATTAAGCTAACAAGCGACAGGAGAAATAAACATTTAAAAATAATGGTAATACAGTCAAACCTGGATAAGCGAAATTTTAAGGAATCGGTAATTTTCTTTCACATATGCAGTTTCTAAGCGGTTAGGACCTTACAGTGGTTTAAAAACAATTTTTCCTGCTTAAAAAAGGTTTATGACTTAACATTGTTTTTTCAAATTACTTTTATAAATAAATATATAATAAATAAGTGTTACAATGTATAGGGGAGAGGGAGGCACACCGGACCGGTGGGTAAACCGGACTCCCCTCAATATTTCCGAAATGGCGAAATTGTCAAAAGTGCTATTTAGAAATTTGAAACAACCTTGTGCTGTATACCTTATTTTTTCAATTTGCTATTTTTTACTTTTGTGCATCACTGGGAGCAAAAGTTTTTTTTAGTTTTTTTCTACACTTTTCCGAATTTTTTCTTAAGGAAATTCTGATGAAATCGTGTAATTTTTCCAAATATTAGGTCTTGGGTTTTGAAGGTACACACCTCAGGAATATTTACCACCAGAAACTTTAATGAATTTGCAATGCGTTTCTTTTTGACAAACATTTATTCTCAAAATGGGCCTGTAGGTCAAACCGGACCGTTTTCGGTGGGGCAAACCGGCCATAGGATATTTCCATTGAATTAAAGTTTCATAAAAATTATTTTTAAATAAAATGTTTCTTTCATTAAAATATTTACTTACAATGTCAAATAATTGTCTTTCAATGAATATTGGATCTTTTAATATTGATTCTCTGATAATGAGAAACATTTTTATTTTTTTATTTAAAAATATCTTTATTTAATTCAAATTCAATCCCGAATTATTATTTTCATTACTACAACCATTGTTTACACGACTCTTTATGTTTTTTATTATTATAGATTATGTAAATGCAATATTATAAATAAAAAATCAAACGGTCCGGTTTGACCACAGTTTGAGCGACTTTGATCAGGTTTTGATCAACGTTTGATTAGGAGGCAAATTTTACGAGAAATTAATGAAGTATGATGAAAACATGCTAAATAATATGAAATTATACATTTTTTAATTGATTTCTGCAAGAATTAAATCAAATTAAACTTTAATTAATAAGTGATTAATGTGTAAAGTATGTTTGGTGTTCAATATGTTGAGCACAACACACATTATTATTTCTTGAAGTAATCAACTGATAAATGTCTAATTTTACATTATTTAGCATTTTTGCATCATAATTATTTCATTAATTTCTCGCGAAATTTGCCTCCTAATCAAACGTTGATCGAAACCTGATCAAAGTTGCTCAGACTTTGGTAAATCAAATTCTCCAGAGCAGAAATCGACGACCGGCATTGTACCAGTACCGGAATGACGACTGCTGCTCTGGTACCTCCATATCCACCGTCTTGGTGCACACTGTTTCTATTAATTAGTTTACTAATTAGTTAATAACTTTAATTAGTTATTAATAACTTTAATTAGTTTACACAAACTACATCAAGATATCTCTGTTTCGCGCGTTATAAATAATAAAAAAGGAACACTGAAAAAATTACATTCTAATTTTAAGAAAAACTTCTTATATATGCGCCTAGAATATTCCCCACTTAAGTTAAGTGGGGAATATTCTTACAATAAGAAGAACATTATTATTTTAAGAATATTTGCCACTTAATTTAAGTGGGGAATATTCTTGGCGCATATATAAGAAGTTTTTCTTAAAATTAGAATGTAATTTTTTCAGTGAATAAAAGAAAGTACTTTTTCAGTTAGTTTGACTAGCTTTACATACTTATTTCAACTATTATATATAGTGAAAATCATTAATTCAATGAATCTGGAATCTATATATACAAGATGAGACTTTTGTCTGTACATTGCTCAGAACATAAAAATTCACACATAATTATTCGTTTTGAGCATACAGGATTCCAAAAATGACAATAAACAAGTTCGTGTATGTATGTATGTATGGATGTATGTATGGATATATGTATGTATGTCCGTAGGGGGAAGTCCTTTAACCCCGGACGGCACCTAGCGCCGGACACTTCTAATTCTTCAACAAATGACAAATCATCGGATTAAAAAATTGTCAAAAAAGTCGCGGAAGAACGTAATAATAAAGAATCAGAGAGCTCGGTTTGTCAATAACGCGAATTACCTCGATGAGAGCACTAAATTGTTTTTTTTATCGAGAAGACGTTGTATCGTTTAAATTTCAAAGTGCGATTACTACTATAGTTTTGTGCTTACGTGTTTATTTTAACTTGCATTAAAGAGAGGATTTAACTATAATTCCAAGATTGTAAAAGTTGTTTTTATTTTCTTAACAGTGTTAGTATAAAATAACATAATTTTGAGGATTGCTTGTCCCCTAGTACCGGACAGTTAAAAAATTGGTTTTTGTAGGTAAACTCAGCCAATAAGTGAATAGTTAAGTCACTTTTGTTTTATCTGAATATATTAAACAGGAATATTCGTTGAATCAATCATACACTTAATGTGAATGTGTTTTTGGTAGAATGCACTGTAAAATTTAAATAAAAAATAAAAAAAGGTAACAAATTTTTTTCTAAAGTTGATGAGTTTATTTTACAATATCTTTGGCAATATCACTTCATTTAATACAGCAAGAATGCAGTCTTTGATTACTTCATTATTTCTCAATAATATCTTGCGCGTAAAATTAAAAGTTTTAGACTGTCCGGTACTAGGGGACAATTTCAAAATTCTAGTATTTCGATACCAAAACTAAATTGAACTTAAGAAAAATGTTTATCAAAATATTCTATTTTTGTTAATTGATTTTGGTGTTATCTATTGTAGAGTTAATTTATTTTTTTATTTATTTAACAAATTTACGGGTCAAACCCTTTCGTACAAAGTACTCTTACAATCTAGAGGTTGCAAACCACAACCTATTTTAAACAATAATAATTTATTATCCTGCGCTAGGCAATAATAAAATCAGAAATTTAATATGAAGTTACGCAATGAGGAGGTAAATCTTAAATAATTATTGTCAAAAAAATCGATGACATTAGAGACGGAATTAGCCTCTCTGCTTAATCTTGTTACAATAGAATGGTGTCCGTAGTTTGTTCGATGAAACGATTCCTCAAATAATGTGTAATTTCTAGTAACTCTAATAGAAACAGATAAATTAAATAATGACAATAAATATGGACAATTATTAATACCATTTATAATCTTATAGAAAAAAGTCAAATCATTAAACAAAAACCTAGATGCAATTAGTGGAGTATTAAGTGAAAGACGTAGTGAACCGTAGTCATGGGCGCATCTGTCAAATGGTATGTTAAACTGTCGCGCCACAAAACGAAGAAATCTATTTTGGATTCTTTCAAGTCTTATCATATTAAAATCATAAAAAGGCACATATATTACAGAGGCATATTCCAGCAATGATCTCACTAAGGAGAAGTAAAGAATTCTAAGTGTATTTATATTGTGAAACATAGATGCGTTTCTAGTTATGTCAATTTTCGCCGCTAGGTGGCTACAAGTCAGAACGTTTTTGCGTGTAACTCGCATAATTTATTTGCAATTTAGTAAACTAAAGTTCATTTGGACCCTGTGCTATCTTGATGTTGTGTTATATTGGTGTGTTCTCATTGAATAAACATTTTTCCAGACATTTTTGAGTTTTATAATTGACTAATTTTGGTTATTTATACACATAACCTAAAAATTTAAAGGACTATTTTAAATTGCTTATTTTACTTTAATTTCTAAGTGACTGAACAATTTCTTGTCTGTTAATTTTAATATTAATAAAAAAGGGAAACTCATTAAATCGATTAATATGTCTACAAGTGAGGCAGATAAGTGCACTAAGTGCGGAAAAGAAATGTTACGTGTGACTCCTAAGCTTTGTGCGGGTTGTCATTCTCCCTATCATCCTGGTTGCACCGTACAACTTACAACTTTGCCGGATGGATCGTTCACTAAATGTTGTAAGCCGAGATCATTATCTCCTTCAGTATCATCAAACAATGTGGATGCAGTTTTAAAAGCTATTAGCGATTTAAGATGTGATATGACTGAGAATTTCAAGGAGGTTAATTCGAAGCTGGATGACACTTTATCGCGTTTGAGCATCACTGAAGGTAAAGTCAATGATCTAACTGAACGTATGAATGTGGTTGAGGCAAAACTGGAGGGGAACTCTGACATTAACTTGAACACTAATAAATGTATCAAGGAAATTAATGATCGTACTATCCGTAAAAGTAACCTTCTTCTTTTTGGACTTCCTGAGAACAAATCGCCTAATACTAACACCTCTTCTTCTTCTGATAAGAATGACAATCTTTGCTCCGTTATAAACGTCCTTAATAAGTGTATTTCTCCACATAAGTTAGAGAATATACGTGTACACAGAATTGGCACAACTGCGCAGGTACAAAATCCAAGACCTCGACCGGTGAAAATCATCTGTGCGACGCAGGAGAAGGCACAAGTAATCCTAAAAACATTTGTAGCTGCCAAAAAAGAACAAGAACACTCACGGGAACTAAAGGATCTTTGGATGACAAACGACAAGACGAAAATGCAACAACAGGAAATAAGAAATATGAAAGAACAGCTGACTTTACGCCTACAGGGAGGAGAGGAGAACCTTGTCATGATATTCAGGAGAGGAACTCCCACCATAATCAAGAAACCCACCATGCGACAACGTACACAGCTCAACGAAAACGTTGTGAAGTTGGACACATAGACCTTTTGACTACTGTTGATGCGAGTGCTGATCTCCCCGCTACTCATTATTCCCCTATTCAGATTTACTATCAGAATGTAAGAGGCGTGCGCACCAAGATCCAAGAGCTGCGTCAAGGTATTTCTTTTAATATGTTTAGTATAGTTGCGTTTACAGAAACTTGGCTACATTCCGGTATTGGATCTGAGGAGCTAGGTTTCTATGCATATGACGTATACAGGCTTGATCGAAGTATCTCAACAAGTGCAAATGCTAGAGGGGGAGGTGTTTTGATGGCATTTAAACGCGAACTGAAGAGTTCTCGTATTTTCACACCATTTCATTCAATTGAATATGTTTTTGTTAAATTTAAGCAAGCTAATAAAATTTTCATTTTGGGATGTTTTTATATTCCCCCCAATTCGTCGATTAATTCTTATAAAGAATTCAGTAATATTCTTGAATTTATTAATAACAAGTATGGTGATGCAATATTATGTATACTCGGTGATTTTAATTCACCTTTTATAGACTGGAATTATAATTATAAAAATGATTTGTCATGCGCAGTGAACTACGGTTTAACAAAACAGCAACTATTAATTGCTTCTGAAATTATTGATGTAATTGATTTTATGGGTTTGTTTCAAGTTAATTTTAATTATAATTCACAGGGTTCTCTTTTGGATTTGGTTTTTTGTAATCCTGAAAGTTTCTCTGTGACTACATCAAATGATTCAATTTTACCCGTTGACAGCTATCATCCACCCCTTGTTATTGATATTCATTCTACTTCTAACAATTTTAACATACATAATAACAATAATATTCAATATGACTTTAAAAATGCTGATATTGCAAAAATAACTTCCTTTCTTAATACTATTGTCTGGAATTCTGTTCTTAATGTTGATAACGTGGATGATGCTGTAGATATATTTTATAACATAGTATATGAGGCGTTTAATAATTTTATTCCTTTGAAGTTTGTAAATACTAAGATTATGCCACCGTGGATTACTCGAGAATTAAGAGAATTGGTTTAAAAAAAAAAGAGATTGCATTATATTTATAAAAGGGAGATAAATAATTCAAATTATTTAGCATTTTCCAAGATAAGATCTGATTGTAAAGCGTTATCTACATCTTGTTATAATAATTTTATATCAAACACAGAAAAGTCAATAGTTAATAACCCGAAGTATTTTTGGAAATTTATAAATTTAAATAGACAATCTCATTCTTTACCTGATGCAATGTATTTAAAAGA
This sequence comes from Leptopilina myrica (nomen nudum), assembly GCA_032872475.1. Taxonomy (NCBI): domain Eukaryota; kingdom Metazoa; phylum Arthropoda; class Insecta; order Hymenoptera; family Figitidae; genus Leptopilina; species Leptopilina myrica (nomen nudum). Next base: position 2,565,757 of record CM065461.1, on the reverse strand, counting down.
GGAAAGTAGTGAATCTCCTATCAAAATTGCTAATCTTTTTGCGAAATTTTTCAAATCTGTCTATAACACTACTACACTACGACCTAACGAGGTAACATCTACAGAATACAGTGAGGTGAATCTTAATTCAATAATTATAACAAGAAATGATATATTTGTAAAAATAAGGAACTTGGATGCAAATAAGGGAGCAGGTCCAGATGGTATTCCTCCTTCTTTGATTCGCTCATGTGGATTTTCATTTGTTGAACCACTGTTTATTTTGTTTAATAAATCATTGACTAAGAATGAATTTCCTAGTGAGTGGAAGAGGGGTATAATATCGCCTGTTTTTAAGGACGGCAATAAGAATGATATTGAAAATTACAGGCCAATAACATTGCTCAGTTCAATATCTAAAATTTTCGAAGGTCTTATATATGTGTCGTTGTATGTCGCGTCATCAAGCATTATAATTGATGAGCAACACGGGTTTGTTCGTGGTCGCTCTACAGTTACTAATCTCAGCATCTTTGTTGATTATTTATCAACGAATTTGGAAAATGGACACCAGATTGACGCGATATACGCCGATTTTACTAAGGCATTTGATAAGGTTAATCATATCATTCTTCTTGAAAAGCTACGTAGAAAGGGGTGTATCTGCAAATATAATTTTGTTTTTGGAAAGTTATCTATCGGGGAGATTACAAAGAATAAAATATAAAAGTGAGTATTCAGATCCATTCCTGGCAACTTCAGGTGTTCCACAAGGCTCGAATCTTGGACCGCTCTTGTTTGTTCTTTACATGAATGACATTAAATTTATTTTCAAGACTTGTTATTTTTTACTTTATGCCGATGACTTAAAGATTTATAATGTTGTTAGTTCAAGTCCTTCACATATTCAGACTGATTTTGACCGCGTGATTCAATGGTGTGAAAGTAATCAAATGTCTTTAAATGTTAGAAAGAGTTACGTTATCTCGTTTTCTAAGAAAAGTACCTTGATATATTGTTATACTGTTGGTCATGAGGAACTTACAAGGGTTACTTATATTCAGGACTTGGGTCTTCTTCTATGCAGTGATCTTTCATTTAATAGACATATATCTGAAGTAATTTCAAAAGCATTAAGAGTTCTAGGTTTTATAACTAGAAACGCATCTATGTTTCACAATATAAATACACTTAGAATTCTTTACTTCTCCTTAGTGAGATCATTGCTGGAATATGCCTCTGTAATATATGTGACTTTTTATGATTTTAATATGATAAGACTTGAAAGAATCCAAAATAGATTTCTTCGTTTTGTGGCGCGACAGTTTAACATACCATTTGACAGATGCGCCCATGACTATTGAAGTCATATTTTTTGAAGTAGTTTTAATTTTATTTTAAATTAAAAAATAAATTAATTAAAACTAAATTAATAATAGAAAACAAATCAAGGGCGTTAGACTTTAAATATATTAATTTTCATTGTTATTTTCATCATTACTAACGTCTCAAATTCGCCTTAAATTTATAAATTGATTTGATAATGATAAATATTTTATAAAAAAATGATATTGCAGGATATCTAGAATTGTAATTCACCTGTGATACGATACTATCATTATGCTACTGGGTAAAGCTTACATGGTAAAAAGTTACGTTATTTAACTTTTTTATTTATCTTCTAAAGATGTTTGAGCAATGTAAAGACAAATCTTAAGCAGAGTGTCTATGTTCTTTTCACAAAATTCCCGACTTTGTCCAAATTTTACCCGGTTTATTTTTTTAACGAATTTAAATAAACTTGATTTTTAGTTTTAGCCATAAATAAATCTGCAGATGACTACAAAAATTGATTTATTTTATGAAAATACTCTTTTTTAAGAAAATGTTATAAAAAATATGTTATATACCAGTAATAGTATTTGACGGGTTTTAGTCATACTATAATACATTTAACGAAGGGTCTACCAATTCTAAATAACAAATTTGATAGAAAAAAATTTGTCACCGATTGAAATTGTAATATTTTCCTACACACAAAAAACCTGAGTTCATTTTTGTTGCAACTTAATATGAGCCCATATTAAATGTCATATAACGTGGCGCCACCTACGAGGTTCATTTTTGTTGCATTTTAAATTGAGTAGCCTACGCTACTCAATTTGAAACTAGGTTTTTTCAGTGTAACGAAATAGTAAATGATTACTAATTATTAGTGTTTCCCAGTGAAATTTAATTCCCGGTAGGTAGAAACCCTATCAAATATATTAACAGAAACTAAAACCCGTCGAAGACTGGTCCGACAGCTAGTTATTAATATTATTATTAATAATAATTATTTAAACTTATACCTTATGTAACACTATTAAGAATTGTACACAAAACACTCCGTGTTGAAAAATTGTTGGGTTCTAGTCTGATGCCAGAAAGACAGTCTATTCTCTAACGGGCCACTAAAGAGACTGTCTAATCCTGGGCTAATCAGATCAGTAACGTTCGAACCACGGGTTGGTCCAGACTGGATGAGCTAATCAGGGCTAATGAGCAGTGCTAATATTTAAAATTTCATGTTCGATTTCAATATTTCAGTTTCTTAATTTTAATAATAATAATAAATATTTTCTTTTCAGGTATTGAAAGTACCCATTTTAAAGCAAAAAAGGTGAAAAATATTAATTAATTAATTAAAATTAGTAAGACTTTATTTAAAAATGTAATATATGTTTTTTTAAAAATAATATTATTAAATAAATAAACAAATAAATTAGTCAATAGAGTTTAAAAAAATTAAGTTAAATTTTAAATATAACAAATTTTTTTACTATTTAAAATAGAAAGAAAAACCCAAAGAGGGACAGAAACAGAGGAGATATAACTCCAGTAGTTGGGGAACAGGGAAAATACGTACGAATATGGTTTCCCGAAAGAGGCTAAGCAAGTGAATAAGTTACGAATAAGTTATTTCAGAAAACCAAACCACTGCGTATCCCTATTACCGGATAGTTGGACCTCCTGTTTCTAGTCTTTTTGGAGAAAACTTTTGAAGAACATATTGGTAAAAATGTTGTCCACGTTACTGTATTTTAGCTACAGTAGCTAACAAAATTTACTATTTACACTTACACAATATTTTAACCCCCCCACCTCCCACCTCTACAATTTTTAATAAAATCTCTTAATATTTTGTGGGTAAAGTTCCCTCCCATAGTACTAAAGTTTGAGCATGAATGAGCTTGATTTAAAAAATTTCGATTTTAAATTGGAATATTCGAGAAATTTTAACCCTAATATTTTTTGAAGCAATGAAGCAAAAACTGGCAACCAGTTATAAGAACCCATTTTATTTTGAATATTAAATTCTTAAGTTAATTATTTTTTAAGAAGCTGAAAGTAGCATCCATTTATCAGCAATAACGTAATCTTTAAAGAAATGTAGTTGGTTTAAAAAAATATTTAACTTCAAAATTAAAGTTCTAAAATTAAGAGGACTCTGAAAACTGGGTGTCAGTTTTAGCTTTATCTTGAAGCAAATAGGGTTCCACATGAGAAAAACGACTTTTATTTACAGAATATCGCTTATAAAGGTTTTTACATGTACAAATTATTAGACCAGTTAATAAATCTCGCTTTTAGAGGTTTTTCGTCTATCTTGGTTCGATTGTATACCTTATTTTTCAATAATCGGTTTGAAATATTTATTAATTAATAGTAGGTAGTTATTTACATTACCAATCAACTGACATCTATGATGAAATGTCATTTAAACTAACAATCAAAATTTATAACATGATAGTTTTTCGTATTTAAATTACAATATTATAAAAAATAAAAGAAAATTTAATCAGTTCATGTCAAAACACGAGCTCTGTAATTAACGTTTCTGTGTGGCTGCAATGTTATTGAGTGTCAAAAATCTTGTAACTATTTAGATAGATTTCTAGACAACTTTAAATTACGAAATTAGTCATAAATACGTATTCAAGTAGATTCCATTTTCTCAAAAATGCATATTTTTCAAAATGGCTGCAATTTTCTACGGATTTTAGACTATAGAAACAATTTTTTAAACTTTGTTTTTTTCATTTTGAATAAAAATATTTCCATTGTTGAATGAAAATTCTTTAAAACGCGTAAAAAATACGGTCAAATTGGTACAATATCAAAAAAAATGATTTAATTCCTACAATCAATTTCTAAATTATCGTAAATTAAATATTTATTCAAAAGAGCATAATCTTTATCCGTTAATCAATTATTGAAATGAAATAAATTAAGTTGAAGTAGGAATCCACATTATATGTCGATTATTCGGCAATGCCGCAACGAATCAGGTAATCAGTAAGAGTGCAAATATTTTGAACAATAAAATATAAAAAATGTTGTTTATATTTTAAGTTTTAATTCTTAAATAAAAGCTTATGATATAGGAGTTTTCAATTTTTTTCGCAAATTTTATGGATTGCAGCGACACAAACATATTGCACGAAAATAGAAAAAATGATTCATTTTTTTTTAAATCTCTTAGGTGAAAAAATCTGTCAAAATTATAAAATATTTCTTTATATATCAGTCGACGCAAAATTTTATAGGCTTTCAAACAATCCAAGAACCAAGTATTTATCATTTTTCAATAATAAGATATGTTAATTTAATTTTATCAGAAATTTTGTTAACTCTCCCGTCGCTCGCACCAACAATTTCTGACGGTAGTGTAATTGTATTTTATATATTTATTATATTTCTAGTATTTGTAAATAATTCCGCACATTTTGTACTTTGCACTAAAATTTATAGAATAACCTCAAAATGGCCCTCGTATATTGAATTACTCAATAATTTAAATGCTTTTCTCTCGTAAAAATTACCTTGAGTATTTTGAATATAATTTATTAAAATTTTTAATAAATTATAAACTAAATATGTGTATTATGTTTGGGCTGACAAATTTGTTTAATACTAAATTTATTACTTCATCTTCTTCATCAATATCAACAACTGTCGGCTCACAATCACTTGTGGAAATCTAAAGCATAAATTAATGTAATTATTATACATTTTCTCTGAATGTTTTTTTATCTATATGCAGAATTTTAAAATGGATTTGTTTTAAAAACAAGAACAGCAAACTTTTAGAATTTAATCAAATACTCGGTTAAATTCGAATAAAAGATGCATGACTAGAATTTGCCCTTTCATAAAAATAATGGAAATATTAGTTTCAATTGTCATTTTCAAGCTACGTAATTATAAACAAAACGGTATACAATTTAAACCAGAGGTACATTTTATAACGGTTTTGGATGTGCTCTTTCCGATTCCGGTGTCAAAAATAAATTTCGTCCAAACCAAAATTAAATATGGCGGTTTATTCACTTGAAACTTGTTACTCGGGGGTTTTTAGGGTCGCTGATTACGAATATAAACTTCATTTTCAAAAATTCAAAATGGCGGATTTAATATGGCGGTTTAATATGAATTTTACAAAAATTCATCGAATTCACATGAAACTTATTACTCGGGGGTTTTCGGGGACACTGTTTACGAATACAAACTTTATTTTCAAACTTTCAAAATGGCGGATTTAATATGGCGGACGAGTTTTACAAAAATTAGAATTTTATTCTTACACTTTTTCGAGGTGAAAAAAAATGTCAAACTTGAAAAATGAATATTTTTGTTTTTCTTGACATTAAAACCGCCATATTTAATTTTGGTTTGGACGAAATTTATTTTTTACACCGGAATAGGAAAGAGCACATTTAAAACCATTATAAAATGTACCTCTGGTTTAAATTGTATACCGTTTTATTTATAATTACGTAGCTTGAAAATGACAAAAAAAATTTTACGAGTTGGGCGTTAATGGGTTAAGATAGATTATGTTCACCCAGTGGGAACATTGTCTGAAAACATTAATTTCAAAAATACTAAAATGGACAATTTAAAGAGTTTTTATTTTAGAAAAAAGTGTTTTCCCGCTTGTCGTCTAACTGCTGAATAATTAGAGATACATATCTCGTTGGGATTTATAAAGATAACTAAGGGAGTTCATGCTGATGAAGAATATTCTTGAAATTTGCCAGTAATTTTTGAAAAGTATTAAAAAAAGAAAGTTAAAAACTGTATTTTTGGCAATAATGAGAAGCAAAATGGTGGCGAGCACACAGACAAGTGGATCTGTGTGTCAGTGGTCAAGGAGGTGGCGGCAATTCGAGCTTAATGGCCAATTGCTCAACTAGAAAAACGTCTTATCCGAACACCACTCCAACTTTGACCCTAGATGAAATGATTTCCTTTAAAAATTATTGCAAAAATGGAGAAGGGCGCGCCTCGGGGAGTCGTCTTCTATCACCCCTTCAAATATGAACCCGAAATATTCTTCCAAAGTTAAAACAATTTTTTCAAAAATTATTCACAAAAATTTTGAGAGGGTCGCGCTTCCCAGAGCATTACTCTGTATTTAACACAATTTGTTCCATAATTGCCTTGCATTTGGGACAATTTAAAATATAATTAACACGAAGCATAATAATCGAAAGTGTATGGCATGTAAGGATAATATGTTTAATAAAATAAATAAAAGATAAATTAAGTGTATTACGGTGTACACCTTCTTATCCAGTAAGTATCTCTCGTCTTAATTGAATTGGTTGGCTTTTCAAGGTAAAGTACAAGATATCTTATATATGGCTATATTTCAATCAGATTTTTTACCTGGTAGTAGTATTGTAGAGGAGGCCGAGGTCGAAAGTAACAACGCTTATATCTTTTAAAAAAATTAATCCATATGCAGAGTTGAAATTTTTTTTAATCAGTAGTGCCCCTACAATTTTTCTATAGTGTACAAGAGCATTACTGGTTAGGTAAGGACCACTAGAGATGTCATGTTACAAAAATACGTCAAAAAAAAGATATCGTTTAACTTTTCAAAACCTTATATTTTTTTAATTACACAGTTTTATAAATTGTTCTTTTAAATTTTTTGTAGCTTAATTATCTGTCTTTAAATTGTAATAGTGCATAACCTAAAAATGATTTATTGAATCAAGAATAATTTTTATTCTGCGTTCATATTTTGTTACATTTTATAGTAGTCATAAATGTTAATTTTTGCTTTTAAACAATAAATACATTTTTTTCATGTTTTGTTGGATCAATGTGCTAGTTTTTATGTGTCAAAAATATGAATCATAATTTAACCTAAACTATAGATTTAGTCTTTGAACGCTAGAATCAAAAAACTGATTATTGTTACTTTCCTCCGCGGTCTCGCCTACATGAAAACCAGGTACAACAGCTGGTTGAAAGTTTACCTTATTTTATTATGGTGTTACATACCTTTTTGGGACTCAAAAAATCGAATAAAAATTTATTGCTTATTTTAAAAGTATATATTTTTGAGAATGTTTTCTCAAATTTTCATTAAAATCGGTGCGTTAGAACCAAAGTTATTGATATTTTTAGCGCGGTACTTCTCATAGGTCAGAACTGAAACTTAAAACATTAAACGCTATTATCTCTGAAACACATTTTTTTTAAACTACTGTCACGGTGTGAATGATTTCTCCAAAACCGCTAAAGCGATCAGCTTGAAATTTACAGGGTTTCTTTATAGATATAATAGCTAGTTCGTGAATAACGAAATTTAAATTTATACCAAAATTTATTTTTTTGTCAAAAAACCAGTTTTTATAAACCGAAAAATTCGAATTTTGGTGAAAATCATTTCCCATTTCTAGAAAAAAAATTTTCTCAAAACCCTTTGTTCACGAACAAGATAACATAGTAAACTAACAAATTTTCCTTTTGTTTTTGATTTGAGTTGAGTTGTTCCCGTTTTATCGTGCACACCGCAAGCCACCTTAAAAGAAAAGTGTTTTGGTAAAACAGCTACAGTTTCTACAAATGTTAATATTTTTTCAGTTTTAAAGTGGCTGAAATTTCATGACAACATGTACTATCAGGTACAATGTACATTATTACAATAAAATTTGAATGATAACTCTAGAAATAATTATGAAAATCACTCTTTTTTGGTCGAAAAGGTATGTAACCCCTTAAGATGAGAGGTACTCGCTAACACACCAATTCCTTTATCACTAAAGCACTCACAGGTTCGAAATTTCTTTTTCTATAATCTTGAAAAGTTGAACGAGGTATATCCTTTTCATCATTATCAAGCCATAACTTATATCTTTTATTACTACCTTCCATTTTCAATGTTGATACTTTTAAGTTTCTGTAAATTAGAGTAGAAAAAAAGAACATTAATAAATAATATATTACTTTAACTTAGATAAAAGAAAAAAAGGTAATTTAATTAATCACGTAAAGCTTTCAAAATCTAGAAGTCTTTAAAAACAGTTAATTTATTAAATATCAGGTATCACATAATCTTGAATCATTCTTGACACAAGACTGTTACAGTCTTTAAATTTTCTACATATAGCAAATTTGCTATGTAATAAACTTGCTATAATATTGTCATGTAAAAAGCGACTATTGTCTGTAATTGAGCAACATTGTTAATTGCAATTAAATCTATAAATTTTCTATTTCTTAGCTTTTATTGTGATTAATTCTATAAATCCAAATGGAATATTTAATTAATATATACCAATTGATTCGCCTTGATGCAAAGAATAAGATTTTATTATATATTAACTTCAATAACCTACTTCAAAAAATTTTAAAAATGATTTTTTTTTGAAAAAAGTACAAACAAATTTTTTTCTCAAGATTTTTTAGTCTATCAATCCGCTTCAAGATATTCGTATGATAAATATACCTAACAATTTTTAGGCAAATATGTTGAAACCATTTCGAGTTATCGTGCTTACAAAAAACAGAATCTACACACACACATACATCCAGACATTTGTTCAGGGTCCTAAATAACATAGTCCTATATAGAAGAAACTTTGTTTCAATGATTTTTAAAAACTTTTGTAAATTTATCGGCTACATAGCTTCCTCCACGAGGAAGCAAAACATTAGTCAAATCACTAAGAATAGTGTTTATTTTAATAATTCTTTGGAAAATTAATATTTTTTTTAAGCAGACATTTTTTTAAAATTTTTATACGTTTATGGAAAATAAAAAAGAAAAAAAATTTAGTTATTATACTTTCCAAATTAAAAGATATTCAATAGCTATAACAAATGCAGGGGTTACTCAATTACGGTCGGTAATGTATATGTGGATTCTAATTTTTGTCTAACATCGTTTAGAGTAAGCCAAAACTTGGAGTTGACTATTAGGATTTAAAAAAATCAAAAAATAGACGTTTTTCTTATACTCTAACTCAGTTTCTATTGAACAGATAGTATTGAACTTTAGCTTATTTTACACGAAATTTTATAAGCTTTTCAACGGTTTTTTAAAAAATTGTTTAGACATATTTTAAACTGAAATATTATCAAAAAATGGGAGGCTCTCAATTTCTTGTTAACTCATTCATTAAAAAAAATTATTGTTAAAATTTATAAATATATTAGCCAATTTTAAAAAAGGATAAACATTTTGAAATAAAAACTATAAGAGGTAATACAAAATAGTGATCTTCGTCACGGTGGTCTTGAAGCAAAATAAAGTTTTTCTACGTCGCCAAAAAAAATCATTTGTACAATCTTTTAAAGCGTCATCTCAAGATTCAAAATCAATAAATATTGAAATCCCAGCTGCTCGTCCTAGCGTTTTTAAAAAAAATATGATTTTCATTTTAAAAAATTTTTTAGTTTCTAAAATTATTGTCTTTACGTATTAGTAAATTAATAAATCAATCTAATTAGAGTTAGATTTTATAATTTGTTATATACAAAAATTAAAAAATTAGCAATAGTGAGTGCATATAAAAGTTAATAAAGAACAACTGGTCGCAAATAAGAGTAGTATTTTGTTAATAAAATAGTTACAAATTTATATGATTGAACAATTTATACTTTTTAATGTGATAAAACTGCTGGTATAAGAATACACAATATACACTTCATTCAATGTATATTTATAAAACATAATTCAAATATTCAGGGAAGAAAATTGTGTAACAGTACTTTCTAATTTTTCTAGGTATGCAGGATGATTTAAATCGTTAACTTTATAACTTTTCTAAGTTTCATAATTTGTGAAAAAATGAATGTGCCATTGCGATTAAACTTTACGTAATCAAACGACAATTATATACCCTAAGTGATGTCACACATACATACAGCTATAAATATATATATATATACCCAGGTGCGAATTTCGGCCGCCGCCACAGTTGGAACGTCGGTCCAACTGTGGCACCCAAAGACAGTCCGACTTTGGTTGAAAGTTTCTCCCAAAGTTAGGACAACCGTGAATACCACCGTGACAAAAGCAAATATTTGGTCGACGGCCCATCGGCCCTTAAAGTTGTAAAAACAATTTTATGATGGTCCATCCAAAGTAAGAGGCCTTACTTTACTGTTCTTATACAGTAATTATATTTAAAAGATTAAAAACGTTATTTGCACCTTAAAATACGATATTTAAACTACAAAAAGTAACAATTGTATCGGTTTTCAACTATTATTTACGATTCGTAGAGGGCGCAAAAGTATGGCGATCTCTAATAAATGACGACATTTTCGTTTTTTTAAGTTCCATTACATACGTCTACTAGGTATTTATGTGTACTAAGAAATAAATTTTATGTTTTTTTTATTTCAGACTGTCAGGAGAGGCTCTATCGAGAGCACCGCAAAATCTTACGAATTAGAGATTTCCATACTTTGGCGCCCTCTGCGAATCGTAAATAAAAGTTGAAAAGCAAAACAATTATTTTTGTAGTTTTAATATTGTATTTTAAGGTGCAAAAACAGCTTTTAATCTTTTAAATATTATGACTGCGAAAAAACATAAAAGAGGGGTCAATTTTTTGCCTTCGCAAACGCAAGTACACCTCAAGTCAAAATAGTATTGGTTGAAAAAACACTAGGACGAGCAGCTAGGATTTCAATATTTATTGATTTTGAATCTTCAGATGACACTTTAAAAGTTTGTACAAATAATTTATTTTGGCGACGTAGAAAAACTTTATTTTGTTTCAAGACCACCGTGTCGTAATAATTAATTTTTTGACCTGATAATTACTGTTATATTGTTACAGACCATTAAAACTTTTTTGTTTAAAAATTGTCAGTAGACTTTTTTTATCAAAAAAAATATAAGTACCGTAAAAATTTAACAACAGGAACCAGTTTTTCTTTTTATTACAGGGCAATTATTTTCTATATTTTATTAATATAATGCTCAAGCACGGTGGTCTTGAATCAACTTTGAATGAAATGTCTTAGCACATCATTTTTTTTGCTGATTTGGGTTATTTGCACTCTAAATAATGTGTAAAAAATTTATAGCCCATAACTTGTCGAGCCGTTTTTATATTTATTATATATAACCTCTTCGTTAATTTTTTTTCTGTACAGTAACTGGTATAATTTCCGTAAATTGGCAAAAATATGTGCCTTAACATGTATTGTAATATTTAAACAAAACTGACTTATTGTGTCAGAAATATTATTTAAATTGTTATATTATATTATTTAAAATTAAAGAAAAGTATTAGGGTCAGTTGGGGAAAATCCGGACAGAGAGAAAATACGGACAAAAGGTGTTGGATCTTAATTTACAAATTAAAAATTCAGTTCGACGTCAATATTTTAAGCTCAGATCCTTTAAAAGAGATTCTGACTACTTCCATGATTTTATCTCGACAATTGTCAACAGTATAATTTAAAAACTTTGGGTAAATCTGGACAGAGCTTCTATTACATTTTAAAAAGTGGTGTAAGTAGTGTAATTTGATTAATCTTTAAAAAAGTCCGGCATATTGGATCTGGCATTTTGAATTTTTAAAATCTGACTTTGTATTCGTATTCAATGATCCCAAAAACTTTTCTTTATCAAATTTTATTAAAATCCATTAAAATTTGTTAAAGCTATATATGTTTTTGATTATTACTTTTTGAATCGTTAATTGATTAACTTTTATGATACTACAACACTTAACTGATTCAGCTTTTGTACATCTAGTATGAATTTTTTTCAAGTTGTTCTATCCCTTAATAGAGTAATATACTTAAGATAACTTTATTTTAACCCTTTCTTAGAAACTAGGCTGTCAGGATTTATCCCAAATTTAAAGAAATTTTTTAAATCTTGGGGTAAATCCGAACAATAAAATGTAAAAAATTAAATATAAAATTTTATAAAAAATAAAAAATTAATCTAGGGAACTCAAGAAAGAAATTAATGCAGTATAAAACGAAAGAATTTCCTTTTATTATAAAAAAACTTACGTCATTTGTGAAAAATAGGTATTTTGTCCGGATTTACCCCAACTGACCCTATTTTAATTAATATTATGCTTAAATCCATAATTTAATACAAATATGTAACATTTTAAATAAAAAACTGATGATTTTTTTTCAAAATGAGTTTTCTCAAAAACGGCTCGACAAGTTATGGGCTATAAATTTTTTACACATTATTTAGAATGCAAATAACCCAAATCAGCAAAAAAAAGGGATGTACAAAGACTTTATATTCAAAGTTGATTCAAGACCACCGTGCAAGGTATATTTTAAAATAAGTTACATATATCTTTTAATCTACAGTATTGCGATAACAATATTAACATAAATTTTATTTTAAATCCACATATTTATTAAAAATCTAATGAGAAAACTACTTCAAATTGTTTAAATTATCTGGTACTTAGTTTATTCATATTAAATTTTAAATAATAAAGGTTATAAATAATTTTACATGTTTTTTTCATCAAATTCATTTGATTTAAAACAAAAATAAATCTACAATGTCTTCAGACATTTTCATTGCAAATTTATTAATAATACAATTATTTTTATAATTTTCTTTATTTTTTTCAAAAATAATGTTCTTTTAATAATTTTAATTGAAAATTTATAAAATAATTTAATTCTTGTAAAGAATTTAATTTAAATTTTTGAAAATAATAAGCAGTAATAATTAATTAATTACTTAATAAGTAATAAATTTTAATTTGCTCAAGAAATAAATAAATATAATTTAAGAATTCAGAAATTTAAAATAATAAAAATTTAAGAGTTTTTTAATAATTATAATTATTTAATAGTTGAATAGTAATAATAATATAACTTTTATGAGAAAAAAATTAATTTAATACTTTAAAAGATTAGAAGGTTCTTATCAATTATTTACTTCTATTATTAAATTAAAATACTTTGAAAATTGTATTTCTTAAAACGTTTATAATGAAATTCTTTAACAAATTTAATTACTTTCAGTTGAATTTCACAAAATTTCTATTGATTTGAATTACTTTTAAAAAGTCGAAAAGTTTAGGGTAAAAATTGGTCAAGGAATTGTGAATGAATTGCCTGTCATTATTTGAACTCATCAATTTACAAATGCAATTTGTCTTCCAGAAAATTTCATTGTTAATATATATTTTAACCTAAAATTGTAGATATATGAACCTTAAAATTATAAATATTTGTGTTATTATTGACATAATTATTACACCGTCCGACACGATTAAACTTTTTTTGCACCCATGAACGAACCAAAGATTTTCGGAAACTAGAGCTAAAAAAAGATACCCGTGTCTGGCCGTTTTTCGAGATCAAGTCGTTTACGATTTTTAGGGGTAAAAACATTCTTCAATAGAAGGTAACCAATTGTATTGCAAAAAATATAGAAAAATGGTAAATTTTTATTTAAAAATTCTTTAAACCTTATTGGGACTATTAAACATATCCTTACTAATATTTCAGGTCAAACCATCTACCCCAAAAACTACCACTATTTCGATTTATTAAAAAAAAATACTAATAAAACTAAAAAAATTTGGATTTTTTAAAAAGTAATCGTTGGTTAATTGTAATATCATAATACAGCCTATCATTTTCAATTTTTCACCCCAACCCTTATCTCAAAACCTACCCCTAAACTAAATCAATATATTGAATACCGCCCTACAATTTATGGAATTTTATAAAACTTCGTATTTAAGAGCTTTTGGGGTCGCTAGTTACAAATCTGAACTCGTTATTTAAAAATTCAAAATAGTGTATCCAAAATGGCGGACAAATTAAAAAAATCATCCGATTTTTATAAAATTTAATAACCGTGGTGTTACGTCATCGTAACGTATTTTTCAATATTAATAATAATATAAATAATAATAATAATAATAATGGAAATAACAATAAATAATTGTTATTAACATATTATTAACAATTATAATAATTATTAATTAATGAAAATAGTAATAATAAGAATAATAAAATAATGATTAGATTTAAACAATAATAATGTTTAAATACAAATAATTATTGTAATAACAGAATAATAATTAATAATAACCAAATAAGAATAATAAACAATAATAATAACAAGATAGTAATAAAAATAACAGCAATAATAGTTAATAATAACAAAAATAATAACGATTTGTAACAATAAATAATAATAATTAATAACAAAATAATAATAATTAATTGTAACAATAATGACAAAATAATAATTAATTATAATAAATATTAACAAAATTGTAATAAAATGTAACAACAAAATAACAATTAATAATAAATTAATAATTTGTAACAACGAAATAACAGCAAATAATAGTTAATAATAACATGATAATAATAAATTGTAATAATTAACAACAAGTTATAATAATGTAAAACAATAATAACAAATTGTAATAACAAGTTAATAACAAATTGTAATAAAAAATTAATAACAAAATGTTAACAACAAATTAATAACAAAATGTTAATAACAAATGTAATAACTATAAATAATTAACAACAACATAAAAACTATAATATTAAATTGTAAAAAACATATGACTAAGAGGATGTGAACACGTGCGATCTAAAAGCTGAGTCAACGCAAGTGTTTCTCTAACAAAGGTTCCTCAAATGCATGGTAAAACGTATAGGTGCCTCAAATACATGGTAAAACGTATAGTTGCCTCAAATGCATGGCAAATTGTAACAATTCATCAAATACACAGAGAAATTTGGGTATAAAAAGAGCCAGACTATCAAACGATCTTCAGTCTTAATTTTTTCATCATAACAAGTGGTTCTCTTCGTGATAGTGCTCGCAACCCCAGTATAGTAGTTGTCCTGATCTTACGTAAATTTCTAAATTCAGTGAATCTTGAAGTCAAATTTGGTGTTTGAAAGATTGTTCGAGTGACGACAAAAGCTAAAAGAAGCACAATATCCATTCAACTGCCTAATTTACGAGTGTCGTAAATCATCTACCTGCACCACTTAGTAACCCATTAACACACAATTGCCATTGTATTTCATCGGCGCCAGCCAGGACCAAAAACTTGCTGTTCTAAGGTAAACAGAGAAACCACTTAAGACTCGTTTTTAGAAAGCTAGTGCTCATTTCATCTTTCCATAATTTTGATCTCTTTTAAATATACTGTGTTCAAATAAATTTATTCTTGTCATTTATCCAACCTCGTCCCAACTTTAATTTTTCTAAATTAAAGTTAAATCGAGAAAAAATAGGGAATATAATAATAAGGTTAGACATAACATACCTCATTATTTTTGGTGCATCGGCCGTCGTGAACGGATAAATGCGAGAGTAGTTTAATTTGGATACATCATTATTTTTGCTGCATTGACCGTCGTGAACGGATAAATGCAAGGATAATTTAAATTGAGAATATATCGTTATTTTTGGTGTAAAAGCCGTCGTAAACGGATAAATGCAAAGAAATTAGAGTTGAAAAATAGTTCATTATTTTTGAAATAATATAATCCTTAATTTTGATAAAATAACGCCGCGAATTAGTAAAAACAAGAGTATAATTATTTTTGGTGCATATAAATTGTCATATTTAAAACTCATTATTTTTGGTATATAAAACATAGTAAATTAATTAATAAAAAGTAGATTTTCTTATTTTTACTAAATTAACTATCTAAAACCAATGAAATAGGTTTTATTTGCACAATTATTTAACAAATTAATAAAAACAGGAATAATTTTATTTGAATAAATACCCATAATTCATACATAAAAAAATACAAGAATAATAACAATTTTTATAAATAATAGCACTGATTTTTTTTTTTATAAATAATAATAATTTTTATGAATAATAACAATAATTTTTAATAACAATTTCTATAAATAATAACAATTTTTATAAATAATAGCACTAATTTTTATAAAAAATAATAACAATTTTTATAAATAATAACAATTTTTATGAATAATAACAATAATTTTTAATAACAATTTCTATAAATAATAACAATTTTTATAAATAATAGCACTAATTTTTATAAAAAATAATAACAATTTTTATAAATAATAACAATTTTTATGAATAATAACAATAATTTTTATAAAATAATAACAATTTCTATAAATAATAACAATTTTTATAAATAATAATTTTTAAAAAATAACAATAATTTTTACAAATAATAGCAAATTTTTAAAAAATAATAGCAATAATTTTTATAAAAAATAACAGTAATTTTTATAAAATAATAACAATTTTTATAAATAATAAAAATTTTTTTTATAACAATTAAAAAAAAATATAACAATAAAATTTATAAAATAATAGAAATTTTTTTATAAATAATAATTTTTAAATAATAACAATAATTTTTTTTAACTATTTTATAAACAATAACCATTTTTTATAAATAATAACAATAATTTTTATAATAACAATTTTTATAAATAACAACCATTTTTATAACAATTTTTATAAATAATAACCATTTTTGATAACAATTTTTATAAATAGTAACAATAATTTGTATAACAATAATTTTTATAAAATAATAACAATTTTTATAAATAATAACAATTTTATTAAATAATAACAATCATTTTTATAAACAATAACAATTTTTATAAAAAATAATAATTTTTATAAATAATAACAATAAATTTTTTAAAAAATAATAACACCAATTTTTATAAATAATAACAATAATTTTTATAAAAAAAATAATAACAATAATCTTTAAAAAAAAAAATAATAATAATAATAATTTTAAAATTAAAAATAGTACAAAAAAATAGTAAATTAAATTTAAATAATTTTTTTTTAAATAAAAATTTGAAACTAAAACATAATACTTTTTATAATATTTAAAAATAAAATAAAATTAATAATAAACATTAATAATAATAATAAAAAATAACAATTTTCAATTCTCACAATTTTTTTTTTAAGCATTAAATACCATTCTAAACATTAAAAAAGAATTAAAATTTATAATAATAAAAATTAATAAACAA
Organism: Leptopilina myrica (nomen nudum); assembly: GCA_032872475.1. NCBI lineage: Eukaryota > Metazoa > Arthropoda > Insecta > Hymenoptera > Figitidae > Leptopilina > Leptopilina myrica (nomen nudum). The sequence continues at coordinate 2,548,449 of CM065461.1, read as the reverse complement.
TAATAATAATAAAAATTTATAACAAGTCTTTAAAATTTCATTTTTTTTAACAAACTAAATAATTTATGTACCAAGTTGAAAATCAAACAAAAATTAATAATAAATTAATAAATCAATAAATAATAACAATAATAAAATTTGCAAAAATTATTTTGAATTTTCATTTTTTGTGACTTAAAAATTAAACAAACTCAATAATTTTTGTACCTTGCTAAACATTCAAATAAATATAATAAAAAATAACAATAATAATAATAATAATAACAATTTTTTAACAGTTTTTTCAAATTTTCATTTCTGACAAAAATTTTTTTTTTCTCTTCTCTTTAAACAAAATTATGTTATACAAATTTAAAATAAATAAATATTAATAAATTAATTAACAACAATAATAATAATAACAATTTAAAAAAAAAAAAAAAAAAAAACATCTTTCAATTTATTCATACCTAAACAAAATTTTTTTTGAAACCGAATTAAATAATTCTTGTAAAATAATAATAAATTAATAAAATAATAAATAATAATAAATAATTATAAATAAAAGTAAATAAATAATATCTTTTAATATTTTTATAAATTTCTAAATTTTTCCAAAATAATAATTCTGATAATAATTTATAATTAAATAAATTAATAAATAATTATAAATAAATTAATAAATATAAACATTTTTATAAATTTTAACTTTTTGACAATTTCTTTTTTTAACAGAATTAATTATTTATTAACAATAAATTTGAAATTTTATAAATAAAATAAAAATTTAGTAAATTAATAATAAATAATAATAACAAATAAAATTTTTTATAACCATTCAAATCTAAATAAATAAACAATTATTAACAATAAAAAAAAAACTCTTTTTTATAAAAAAATAATAAAATTTTTTTTTCTATTCAAATTTAGGTAAATAAATAATTGTTAATAATAATAAAGTCATTTTTATAAATTTTTACATAAAATAATAACAAATTTTTTTTTTTAAATAAACAATTTTTAATTAATTTGCAATTAATCAAATTGATAATAAATATAAATAAATAAATAAAAATTAATAATTAGACTTTTTCTTTTAAACAATAAGCAATAATTTTTTTTTAACAAATAATAAATTGAGTTAAATTTAATAATAAATTAATTAATTTTATAAATTCATAATTAAATAGTATTTTTTAAAGTTTCTAATAAAAAAAAAATAATAAAAATAACTAATAAATAAAATTCAAATATAATAATTACTTTTATATCAAATTAATTTTTTTTTTTTTTTAAATAAATAATTAATAATAAACAAATTAAATGCAATTTAATAATAATAAAAAATAAATAATCAAGATAATAATCTAATATTTTTTAAATTTCGATATTTTTAACAGAGTTTAATTGGTAATTGTTAAAATAAAATATAAATAAATAAAACAATAAATAAATAATAAATAAAATAAACAATATAAAAGTATAATTTTTTAATAATAAAGGGTAATAATAAAATATAGAATAAAATATTGCTTAAAAATATAAAATTTTTAAGAAAAATATATATTTTATTATTTAAAAAAAAAAAAAAAAAAATTTCAGCATACTACAAATATAAAATTGTTATTATTCACAAATTTTCTGATAATTCATTTCATAATATTTACTGTATTATCTATAACAAGTGTGCACCAATTTTTCATAATTCATCTCATAATATTTACTATATTATCTATAACAAGTGTTCTGAATATATCTGCATTTACACATTTTATATCTGTCCATACTCCAACTGTTAAAAGTAAGCAATAAAATTGCTTTATTGAAATAATTTCTATTTACCAAAAATAGTAAACACAAGTGCTACGTGAGGCAGGTTAGGAATAGATTAATTAATAGTTTTTTTTTTAAATCAAAGTTCACACATAAATATTATAAAATTATTATAAATATTTTATTTTCTCGGTTTAAATTTTTAGAAACAATTATAATTTTAATATTATGTTACACTTTAATGTCTTCATCAGATAAAAATACTATCGATTCGTCTCATATAACTCGTTCTCAAATAAAAAATAACCCAGAAATAGTATTACATTCAGGAATCCCTAATTATAAAACAAAACCATTTACAAGTACACCTAGATATTCTAAAGAAAACCCTAACCTAGAAAAATTACAAAAACAATTTGACTCAGGCTTTGTAAGTTCTCAACTTTTTGACAGCGAATCTTCTGACAGTGACAAAGACGTAGGTGAAGATACTATTACAGAAAAAACTTTAGTTAGACAAAATAAAACTATAACTGACGAAATTGAAACTTACAATTCTTCCGAACACAGTTCTTCTAATAATAGTGAAAATAGTTATAATTTTGAAGAAAACATGGCCCTACCAAATAATCAACAAGTCTCATTACGAGATGCTATAGAAACAATACCTATGTTTGACGGAAAAAACATACCATTATCAATTTTTATCGAAAGTTGTTTAGAAGCAAAGTCTATGCTTCCCGAAGTAGCACAAGTTCAGACAAATTTAGTTAAATTAATTAGAAGTAGAATTTCGGGAGAAGCAAGAAGAATTATAATAGGAAATAACTTTAATACTGTAGAAGAATTAACGGAAAGACTAAAACAAATTTACTCACCAGCAAAATCAGTATATCAGTTACAAGGAGAATTAGGCGCAATATATATGTGGGAAAATGAAAATGTAATCTCATACGGTGCTAGAATTGCAGAAGCGGCAGAAAGAATATTAGATGCACATAGAATTAGCAACGACAATGCAGTAGATGATGCGTTTAAAGCAAGTTTAGATAGATCAAGTATAGACTGTTTTTCGCGAGGACTTAGACCAGAGATTGAAATACGAATAGGAACATCTGAAACATTCGCAGGGATAGTTAACAAAGCAATCGACATTGAAAGAAGATTATCATCACACAACGATTTAAGAAAAAGTAACAATAATACGGAATATAATTTACACCCTAAAACTAACAAGGAATTCGCTAAAACAACGAAAATTAATATAGCTCAAGATAATGTAGTAAATTGTTTAGCCTGTGGGAAACAGGGTCATTTTGCAACAAATTGTTTCCAACTTAACAAAATGTTAGGATCAAGACGAGAAAATTCCTTTAATTCAGGTCCAAGACAAAATTTTTCAAACCAGTATCAAAATCGATTTAACAATCAAAACCCTTTGTTTAATAAATTTCAAAATAATTATTCACAACAAAATCAAAGACAAAATCAGTTTAGAAATATAACACAAAATCAATTTCGAACTCCATTTTTTAATCAAAACCAAAATCAACGTCCAAACTTTTTACAAAATCAACGTCCAAACTTTTTACAAAATCAACGCCCAAATTTTTCACAAAACCAACGCTCAAATTTTTCACAAAATCAACGCCCAAACTTTTCACAAAATCAACGCACAAATTTTTTACCAAACCAACAAAATTTTTTCCGAAACTTTTCTCAAGAATCTCGAAATGACACTAGAAACTTCGCGAATAGAAACCCAAACATAACCTGTAATTATTGCAAAAAATTAGGACACATTTCTACCAATTGTAGAAAAAAGATGTGGGACGAAAATAACAAACAACCACAAGTCTCTCCAGAAACACAAAAACAGGAAAACTCCAAAGTTCCTCTTCAGTAGGATGCTCTGAGGAAGAATGCAAAAAAAGTTACTACGCGTCCAGAAACATTAATTTAGCAAAAACAAACTCAATACCGTACATCCGAATAAATACTAAAGAATTAAAAAACCCAATAACTATGATGATTGACACTGGAGCAGGCCCTAATTTATTGAAAATTCGCGCATTAAATTCAGAAGTAAAAATTGACGAAAATAAGTGTTTAAAATTAACAGGAATTAATGATCACCCTGTATATACGTTAGGACAAGTCGAAATACAAATTTTCGGAACATTAACAACATTCAATCTACTATCCGATGAGGTCCCAATTGAACATGACGGAATTTTAGGAACAGAATTTTTTATAAAAAATAAAGCAAAAATTAACTACGAAGAAGGTCATTTAGAAATAAACAAACAAAAATTTAATTTCGATTCAAAAAATTATTTTACAATACCAGCAAGATCAATTTATAATATTCAAGTTAAAATTTTAAATAAAGAGAAAAAAGAAGGTTATATTCCAAGATTAGAAATAAAAGATGGCGTTTATATAGGGGATGCAGTAGTTACAAACATAGAAGGCTTAGCTTGTTTAAAAGTAATCAACACTCTAAATGATCCAATAGATGTGCCAATTTTTGAAATAAATTTAGAAGATTTTGAAGAAATAAAACAAGAAACACATAATTCTGAAGACACATCAATTACACAAATTATTGATGTATTTTCAAAAAATTATAAATCAGACAAAATTTTCAATATTACAGGCAGTGATAGAATTGAGGAAATAAAAAAATTACTTCGTCTAGACCATTTAAATAAAGAAGAATTAGAACACATTATGAATTTAGTAAAAACATATTCAGATAGATTCCATATACCTGGCGAATATTTAGAAGGAACAGATCTTATAAAACACAGAATAATAACAACAGATGACACTCCAATTATAACTAAACAATACAGATTTCCACCCATTCACAAAGAAGAAATGACTCGACAAGTGAACGAATTATTAAAACAAAAAATTATAAAACATTCTGACTCTCCTTATAATACACCAATATGGATAGTACCAAAAAAAGACGACTCTCAAGGAAATAAAAAATGGCGATTAGTATTGGACTTTAGAAAACTCAATGAACGCACGGTAGGACAATTTTATCCCCTCCCTAATATTACGGACTTACTAGATCAACTCGGAAATGCTCAATATTTTTCAGTATTCGACTTAGCTTCCGGTTTTCATCAAATAAAAATGGACCCTAGAGACTCATACAAAACAGCATTTTCAACCCCTTTTGGACATTACGAATTTGATAGAATGCCTTTTGGACTAAAAAATTCACCTAGCACATTTCAAAAATTAATTGATCAAGTATTATTAGGATTGCAAGGATCAGAATTATTTGTTTATCTGGATGACATCGTAATATACGCGGATACGCTAGAAGAACACGAAGAAAAATTTTCAAAACTAATGGATCGGTTACGTTTTGCAAATTTAAAATTACAGCCGGATAAATGCGAATTTTTAAGGTTAGAAGTAGGATATTTAGGGCATATTATCGACAAAAATGGCGTACGACCGGACCCAAAGAAAGTAGAAGCAGTGAAAAAATTTCCAACACCAAAAAATGTGAAAAATATTAAACAATTCCTCGGACTAGCAGGATACTACCGCAAATTTATAGATAATTTTTCAAAAATAGCAAACCCATTAAACCAACTTTTAAAGAAGGATATACCTTTTCTCTGGACCGATAGACAACAAACAGCTTTTGACATGTTAAAGGATAAATTATGTGAAGAACCACTTTTGAGAAGACCAGATTTTTCTCAACCATTTATATTAACAACAGACGCATCAGGTTTCGCAATAGGAGGCATATTATCGCAGGGAGAAATTAATAAGGATCAACCAGTCGCTTATACTTCCCGAACATTAAGTGAATGTGAAAAGAAGTATGACACATATGAAAAAGAAGCTTTAGCAATCATATACAGTGTACAACATTTTAGACCATACCTTTACGGAAGAAAATTTACGTTAGTAACGGATCACAAACCGTTAGTTTGGTTCCAAAATTCAAAAGATCCATGTTCAAGAGTTACAAGATGGAAACTAAAATTAGCAGAATACGATTTTAATGTCGTCTACAAGGCAGGAAAAACAAATGTAAATGCTGATGCTTTATCAAGAAATCCAATCGAAGATATTACTGAAAATAAAGTGCAAAAAATAAATACAGAAGAAATTCCAGAAACTCAGGAAAACATTACTCAAGAATATATTAATAAATGTGTGCAAGAAAAAATTGAAGAATACTTAAATTGTGTATCAAGTGAAAATAATTACTCAAATTTGGAGGTAAAAAATCTCCGCCATATTAAAAAGATGTTACATAATGAATACTGCAAATCAGAAAATTATGATACACGTAATGAAGCTTGTAATGTTGTTACAAGAAATCAACGAAGAATACAAGAAAACGATAATCAAGAAGAAGAAATACAAGGAAACAAAAATCAAGAAACACTGGAAATTCAAGAAGAAAAGAAGAATCAAGAAATTCAAGAAAAAGAAAAAGAAGAAGTACATATAAAAAGGAAACGAGGTAGACCAAAGAAACAAAGCACACGTTTTAATACTTCCTTAAAAAAGAAGAGAGGAAGACCAAAAAAGGTATGTAATACAAAAAATAAGAAATTTTATAATGAAGCTTATACTAATGAAATTGAATCTGATCCTGAGTATATTAATCAAGAAACAAAACCAGAAGAACATGGAGATATCGACCAAGGCTATGAAAATTCTAATTCTGAAGCATCATCCGAAGACGAAGACAATTTATTGGAAAAAGAAGATTGCGAAAATTCAAAACAAGAAAAATATATTATCGACTGCAGAGACCAATTAACGATGCGCAAAGACAACTTAACTTATTTTATTTCAATTAACGGTGATCCTTTAGATAATGGTTCCAGATCGTTAGCAAAACGCGAAAAATTACCGAATTTTAGTAAACTTGAGTTAGGTGTAGCAGAAAAAATTAAAAAAGGTATATATTATCACATTGCTCTCCCCATAGAAAATGAAATGAAAGAAAATTTAAATAATACTAAACAGAAAATAAAAAATACAATAATTTCATTAAAACATCTATGCGAAAACTTGAAACTTAAAACAATTAGTATTGCAAAAACGTCAAAAATTAACAATGTAACTTGGGATGAAATCCTATCAATGATTAAATTAACTTTTAAAAATTCATTTGTGAAAATTATAATATGCAACGGATATACAAAATACCCCACCAAAGAAGAATATTTACAATTAATAGAAGAAGCCCATTCAAGTTCAATAGGAGGTCATAAAGGTGTTACAAAAACTTATGGTAGAATTCGACAAAATTATTATTGGGAAAATATGAAAAATAGCATACAAAAATATATTCAAGGTTGCCTTCAATGTCAATTAAAAAAATTAGTTAGAGTCAAAACAAAAAACCCCATGATTATAACAGATACACCTGGTACAGCATTTGAAAAAATAGCAATGGACATCGTTGGACCATTGCCCAAAACAAAAAATGGAAGTGAGTACATATTAACTATACAAGACAATTTAACTAAATATTCATTAGCAATTGCACTTCCAAATCATCAGGCAAGCACAATAGCTGACGCATTTATTAAAAGATTTATTTGTATTTTCGGATCCCCAAAAGGAGTATTAACAGATCAGGGAACAGATTTTTTAAGTAATTTAATGAGAAGATTAGCAAAAAGATTTAGAATACGACAATTTAAAACAACAGCTTTCCACCCTCAGTCTAATGGATCAATCGAAAGATCTCATCACGTTTTAGGAGAATATTTGAAACAATTTATTAATAAAAATGAAGAATGGGACGATTGGTTAGAATTAGCTATGTTTTCTTATAATACAAGCATCCATGAAGGTACTAAATGTACTCCGTACGAATTAATTTTCGGAAAATTAGCAAGACTACCATCAAGTGATCCACCACTTGAACACGAAAAACTAGAGACTTACGATCAATATTTGACAGATTTAATAACAAGACTTCACGAAATGAGAAATATTGCTAGACAAAACTTAATTTTAGCAAAAGAAAAATCAAAAACTTATTATGACAAAAATTGCAATCCACAAAATCTTAAAGTAGGAGATGAGGTATTTTTATTACAAGGAGGAAAAATTCATAAATTTGCTAATCAATATACAGGACCCCATAAAATTTTAGAAATATTAGGAAAAGGAAATATAAAAATAGAAATAAAAAATAAACCTAAAATAGTACATGTCAACCGAATTAAAATATCTAAAATGAATAAAAACTAATTTCTTTTTCAGACAAAAAAATGATTAGTCTCACTCTGAAATCCTTACAATTAATACCAGAAGATTTTACATTTCAAATAAATTTAAACACTAAAAATAGTTATTTATCAAAAAATATTTTAAACATACCATTTGAGTCACATGAAGCTATAGAAATTCAAATGGACACACAACAAATTTTTATAATCGGAGGAGTAGAAATCGAAGTAGAAAACACAACATTATATTTCTCAGTTATAGATACCAACATGTCATATCCTTTTCAAAATAATTATGGAATTATCGGATCAAAAAACGCTTTAGAACTAGGACTCATAAACTTAGAAATACTGGATATTTTTGCCCCTATGGAACACTAATAAAAACACACAAAAATTGTACTTTTTAGATGGACGACAGACACAAAAGAAAATTAGACATAAATATCAATTTTATTGCTCACCACGTAAATATGACTGAATTATGGCCATATTTATTTATCTCAGGAATATTCTACAAAAACGATTGTAACATACATAGATGGAAAAATAATTTAGGAAATTTTGAAACAAAGAAAGATATAATATTAACTATAAAGACACGCGGACCCTACGCTTTTTACAATTTAATAGAATGTTTATACGAAATAGACCAAGGATATATTGCAGACATTTTACTACAAGTAAACTTATTATTTTAAACACAAACAAATTACACAATAAATTCGAAAAATATAATAATAAATAAGTAAAACAAATACAACTCATTTTTCAGAAATGTTTTCCGGATCGAAAACATGGATGATATTAATCATAATGACAATGTATTATACAAACATACATGCTATCATCGGATATGACTGCGGGGCCAACACTCTTAATTTAACTACTATATCACTTTTGGAAGTAGGAGACTGTGACATACCTAGACCAGAGGTACATTCAGAATCAATTTATATTCAATTAATACAAGTTGCTGATTATTCCCTAGCTAAAATCAAACAATGCAAAATAGAAATCAGACGTTCAATCACACAATGTGGAATGTTTTCACATAGTTCCAGTGTGGCAAATGGTCAAAGCGAATATATTCTAGATGTTAGTCGCGAACAATGTATGACTCTTCATGAAAGAGGAACAATAATGATAGGACACGATTCATTAATATCAGGATTAAAAGTCAATCACACATCTTTTAACAGCGTACTATTAGCAGGATCTGTATCATTCGATGGTAAATGTTCAGGAGCAAAATATTCTGACCCCTTAGGAACTTGGGAGGATGTAACAGTGCAAGCCGTAGTTGCAATAACCTTAAAAGAATATTTTGCATCAGTTAACTTAAATAATAATAAAATTCATCTAAAATCTGGTGTAACATGTCAACTATCAGATGCCAGATGCATTGATATGGAAGGAGGACAAACATTTTGGAACCCATTACCCGAAGACATTTGTAAATTCAATAAATACGAAATACTTTATGAAGGATTAGCAAAGAAAATTCACGAAACCAATTCAAATAATTCAGAAATCTTATATTCTCTAAATTCAGAAGACATAACCTTTGTATTAACTCAAAAAGCTCAAAACCCTATTTGTCATCTAATAATGTATAAAACAGAACATCCTAAACTACTAGTAATAGAAACACAAAAAGGAGCAACAATTATAAAAAATACTAAACCCACAGTTCAAAACATGGACTTATTTACTTACGTAAATTCTAAATTTGTATACACAGAAAGACACATACGAACACAAATTAACCGACTATATTATGACGTATTAGTACAGAAATGTGAATTAGAACAGAAAGTATTAAAAAACACACTAACATTAGCAACACAGACACCTGACGAATTTGCATTTAACTTAATGAAAGGACCAGGTTACATGACTATTCTTGCAGGCGAGTTAGCACATATAATTAAATGCGTTCCTGTAGAAGTAAAATATCGATAAACAAAAGAATGTTACACACATTTACCAATTTTAAAAGGAAATAATTCACTTTTTCTTACACCCAGAACACACATAATCACAAGTAGAGGTACACAAACAAGTTGCAATTCCTTCGTACCTACGATGTATTTCTTAGGCGAAACTTGGTACAAAATGATACCTAATCCAGCAGAATCAGCAGCCCCTGCTATTATGAAACCATTAAAAAGTCCTACATGGAATTATATCAATCCTTCATCTTTAGCAACAAGCGGTATCTATTCACAATCAGATTTAAATAAACTACATAAACATATAATGTTCCCAGAAGAAAAACCTACGGTTCTAAACAGTTTAGCTCGCAGTATAACAGGACAAACTAGTACAAATCAGGGTATATCATTAATGCATTTGTTAGACGAAGAAACAATGGAAAAAATCGCAGAATCAACTTGGAATAAAGTATGGACAGCCTTTTCTAGTTTTGGAACTATCAGCGCAGGTTTTATAGGAGTAGTAATATTAATCAGAGCAATAAAATTACTCATAGACACATTTATTCATGGTTACACTCTTTATACCGTTTTTGGATGGTCATTTCATTTAATCGGATGTATTTGGGACTCAGTAACAAATCTTTTATTACATTTAGGAACACAAGGATACACGAAAACAAAAACAGATAATCCTACTCCTCAAGAAGACGCAGAAATAGAAACAAAACAAGGTAACAGCAACATTATTTCTACAGCACCTGCATATCCGGTGGAAGAATTATCAAAAATAAACCATACTAACAATTTTCATATTTAAAAAGCATGAATCCTTCAGAGAAAGTAGAAGAACTAACAAAAATCCTTAAATTGACACCAGTTGACTACAAATATAAAATTAGAAAAGACGAAGACGATAAAATAATTTTTGAAATATCAATTATACATGAAAAATTCAAATTTACTGCTATTGGACGTAATCCAGACGAAGTAAAAGAACATTGCGCATTACTATACTTAAAAACACTTCCTAGACTTGACAAAACTAAAATTAAAGTTCAACCTATTACAGACGTAGAAAAAGAATTAGAAGAAATTTGTAAAAAACTAAACCTACCACAACCTAAATATTCAAAATTAGTGTTTAACACATCTTCCTTAAAATCAGACATCATTGTTATCTGCAAAGTAAACGAAATAAAAGAAAGTTATTTATCAACAAATATAAAAATGGCACAAAAACAAGCAGCTTCAAAAGTGTTTCATAAATTATTTCAAAAGCAACAAGAATCGCTAGATATAGTTTCAACATCCAGGACAAACATTAATTTTTCAACAAATATAATTAAACCTCAAGTCCAATATTTAACTTCACTTCCACTAAAAAAACGTATGATACAAAACATTTTTCTTGAAAAACCACTAGCAATTACATTTGTTAAAGAAAATTCAAAAATAACTAACAAAAACATAAAACATGAAGCTCCCATACAACCTGAACTAAATAAAATAAACAAAGATTATAAAAAATGCATAAATTGTCAATTCAGACCTTTAAATACATATTCTAAACTATAAAAAACGCATATTTGTTTCTTTCAACAGGAAAATGGAAAATTTTTACAACGAACCATATGATGCCCCAAGATTCAATAGAAATAGACAACATTCCTTCCACACTCTAAATCACATAACTATTTTAATGGATTTTACAATCAAATATGGTCTTCATCCACCACAAATTTACACTTACGAAAGTTGCAATCATGCCACTAAACCTTATTTTGTATCTCAAATAATAGTCCTTGTTAAAGATGAATTTGATTATTTATTTAATAAAAATCCTTATTTTGAGCAAATTCAACTTTAACTGTATTGAAAGTAATTTCAATATGTTAAAAAGAATAAGACTCAAAATCAAACACCTCAAGGTAAACGTTATTTGCTTTTCGGGAACAAAATTTATATTCAAAAGGTAGTGGATCCCTCTCTTAGGTTTATTATTAATTCAATAACCCCGGTTAGACGGTATTTTAATTGAAAGAAGTAAAAAAAAGGATTAGGTGACAACAGTTAGAAAACCGTAATAAAACACTACTTGCAATATGATTCAATATAGAATGCTCTTGTTTATTTAATTCTAAAAGATTAAAATATTGATTTAAAATAATGATACAACTAACAAGAATTTTGCTAGATTCTAAATTCTTTATGTTTATTAAAGCATAATAGTTAGTATTGTGAAACATTCCTTTTATAAAATACAATAGAAAATTCTTTTTTTTATGCGTAATAATAATATGACATTTATGATATCCAATAGTTATTATTTCTTTTTGTTTATAAAATAATAATTGTTGTGCCAATATAAATCGTAATGTGTAAAAGTGTATAAATGTGTTAAGTATGTAATAATTAATAATCAACTCACCAACTTATAAATCTTTTATTTATATTAGAGACAGAAAAGTCTCCTGTTACTCTTTATAGGTGAATCACTCAGATTCATACCTGTAGTATACTCCTTATCAAGATTTTCTCTTCCTTGTTTCTTTAATTTCTTTTATTCTTCAATGGTTTTCATTCCTTCTTTTTAATTACTTATTTTCAGTTTAAGACTCTTTGCTTATCTTAATTCAAAATTATATCAAAATTGATTTTAATATTCAAAAATCGGGGTCACCGATTTTGAACTTTTAATCAGCTCTGATATTTGCAGTAAAGACAATTACAAAAAATGCTTTTATAATCACGAGATAGAGGTTTGAAATTTAACACTCTGTCTTCCCTTTTAAATGAATCACTTTTATTTATTTTTTAATAATCACTATTTTCTAGTAATATTTTCTTTAAACAATTATTTTTTAAATTTAACTTCTTTTTAACTTTAATTCCTTTTCAATGATATGGTAAATCACTTTTCTCACTTTATTTCTTAGAATTGCTTATTTTTCATATATAATTAAAAAAAATCATATAAATTATCAATTCACTTCAATTCGATTAAAATCAATTAATCAATAAAACTTCAAAATCAACCCTTATTTCTGGGGACAAAAATATAAACTTCCGCCTTTTGCGGGAAATAAATTCACAACTGTATATAATCAACCGCTTTGCGGGAAAAACAAATTATTAAAACTCTCTACCGATTTTCGGGAGGAACACTTAATTCTACGCAGCTTTACTGCGGGAGGAACAAATTCGGACTCCCTAGTTAAAACGATCGAAAGTATGGATCACACCTTGAAATTAATATAAAACGATAGAGTGGGGATGCCTGTGCACACGGCTCGCCAAACTTCGTTGTTGCCAGGCAAGCTTTTTGCAAGCTTGCAAATTCTTCAAAATGGCGTGATATAGTTCGATGCTCTGTATCATCTATTGCCAATGTTTAAGTGTATACTTTTTCTTGGTATTTTACCAATACAATTAAAAGTCTTTTCTGTGGAAAGTAACTTATAACAAAGTAGACAAATTCCTTTTGAAATAAGAGTGATGTCCATATTCTTTCAATCAATTTTAGAATTATAATCTTAAAATAATATTGAATATTATTGGGAATGAAATCCATTGAAGAATAGTTATCGTTATTTTTAAATTTGGATAATATAATTATGAAAAAATAGTTTTAAGACAAATTAATTGATGAGTTAATTATGTAAATATCCTCTTATGTCCTGATTATATGTCTATTGAGTACTTAATTCTATTTACAAAAGTCCCAAATTTTTTATCAAATTATATAATATAACAAATTTTTAATAAATAAAAAAATTAAAAATAGTTACGGAGCCATACGTAACAAATACCCCCCTTTTTCTGGCTGACGTCCCTTGGCAGCTTTATGTTAAACATATGGTTTTGTAAAGTTTTTACATACAAGTCCTTCCTTCAATTATTTTAAGACATTTGAAATGCTGGTCCTGTTGAAAATAAGTAGTATTTAAACCGAAGCAAACTTTTGGTTCTACTTTTTTTTTAAATAATTCGTTTCCTTTTTTTTTTTATTTTAGGAAGATTTTTAGGTAATAAAGTTTGCTTTTGCTTTATTAGAACTAACAAAAGTCGGAAATTTTTATCGTTGTGTAGTAACAAGTAATTTTTGTATTTCAAATCTTTATGATCGAGCATGGTAAAAAAATACGTTTTAAATATATACTTATTTAACATCTGTCTTTTTGTCAAGTTACGGAAAGCATTCAAAATTTATTATTTATATATTTATGCGTTTTTACCAGACTTGATACTATTTGCCTTATTTCTATATATAATAATCTTTCTTTGTAGATAGAAAGCTATGAACGCATTGATTGAATATGCCTGTGTTCTCTATAATATTGATAAAAATTGCCTGAATAATTTGAACAAATTTTAAATACATTATATGTGATTATAAAGAAGAAAAACCCTTAATGTTCATGATACAGTTATTTCATGTCTCTCTTTTTTTAAAATTATCTAAAAAATTTTTGTACGTTTGCATGAGATAGCCTTAACAAATGTATATGCGATGGTTTTATTTCCTACAATCATTCAATTGCGACTTGCTAACATAATAATGATAGTTTATTTTTAAAAATTAAAGTTTTTTTATATAAAAAAAATATTTTACGAGAAAATACTGACATTGTTTCTTTAATATAATTCCGCACAAAATCATAAAAAAATTGACAAAAAATCAATAAAATTTATGTATATGGGCATAAAAAATTGAAAATTTCTGATTTTCTGACCCAATACCCCCCTTTTTGAGCGCTGTCGTCCCTTGACAGCTCTTTTTACAATTTAAAAATTTTCGTTATTTTCTGTTAACATTTGAAATAATTCGTTAAATAAAGGCAAACTTTTTTGTTGAATGATTCGTTTCTTCTTATTTTGTTTCATGAAATTTTTTTAAAGAAATGTTTGCTTTTATTTCATTTGGTTTACAATGTCAGAAAGTAATGACGTTGTTTAGTACATTCTTTGTTTGTATTTAATGTAATACTTTTAAGATTCTGATTTTAATTCAAAGATCTAGCGTGGTAAAAAAATGTTTTTTTTTATTTAGTTTTATATGAATTTGTTGTATTTTACCAAACTAGATACTTTTTATTTCCGGATAAATAACTTAGTTTACTTGATTTACAATGTTTAAGATTCGGATAATTTTGGTTACCTTTAAGTTCATCTCTGTTTTAATTTGATAAACGTATATATTCTTTTATAATTAGCAGTTTAAGTACATATTTCCATTAATTGTAAACGAAGAATACATATGAAAAATTATTCTTTTAACAAACTTTATAGCGTAAGTTCGCAATATTTAAATTTCATTTGAATATGGGTTGTGTTTAACTCAAAAATGCTTTGTATACAATTTTTGTTTTCTACATATAAATAAATCATTCGTTTTGTAAGAAGAGTATAACAAGTTGTAGTGATTTTATAAAGTTGTTTACAAAAAAGAAAATTGTATTATACAACATTAGAATATATATATTTTTTGTATTTTCATAATGAAATTAATATTGAATACTTGTGTACTATAAATTATGTTAATATTTCCTTTCAAATTTTTCTCATAATTCTGACAAGGGAAACGTATTAAAAATATTCCTTAAATTTGATATTTATTGAATTATTACATAACATCGTAGCAAGAAAAATTTGGTTTAATTAAGACTTTTAAAAAAAATGTGTATATTTAACCATAGTTTATCTTGATTTGGTTCATGAAATGTACTAAGATTTATATAAAAAAAATGCAAACATTATCAGAGAATGAATTTACATATAATTCTTTAATTTAAAATAAAATTCAGAATTTGTTTTACATTATATTTCAATTTATTTATCTTTTTTTTAATTTTCAACAAACACAAAAATAAATAAATTTAAGTTTTATAAAAAAATAATTTTATTTCTGCTTTTATCTTTGAAAAAATGATTTTTTAACATTAAAATTTATAGTAGTTAACTTGATGATTTATGTTAATGTTAGTGGTATTACAATAGTTTTATTTATGCTCGAAATTTAGAGTGTTCTTTCTTTGATATTACTGTTTCATGGTTTCTAAGGTGTTATAAGAAAATTAGTTGCAGTTTCTAGAAGTATTTAAAATGTATTTTAATTTGCAATTTAGCATATTTTAATCA
This sequence comes from Leptopilina myrica (nomen nudum), assembly GCA_032872475.1. Taxonomy (NCBI): domain Eukaryota; kingdom Metazoa; phylum Arthropoda; class Insecta; order Hymenoptera; family Figitidae; genus Leptopilina; species Leptopilina myrica (nomen nudum). Next base: position 2,532,380 of record CM065461.1, on the reverse strand, counting down.
GAACTTCCATGGAACGTAATTATGTGATATTTCAATGAATGTTATAATTATTCTTCATAAATACATTGTTACTGATATTTTGAACTTTAATTCGAACATAAATAATATTTTACTTTTTCAATATTAATAAAGATTATATATACAGTTGTTGTTTAAAACAATGTTAGAGCTTTCTTGATTTTATACACAACGTTAAATAAGCATTTTAATCATGTAAAAGTTTTGTTTTAAATAAAACTTTTATTTTAATACCAATCTTTAGTGTAGGTGTTTTTTTTAGTATTTAGACAAAACCATTTTATAAAGCTTGTTAAGCGGTTGTATTTTTAATTCTCTTTTTCCAGGAGGATTATATTGTAAATATGAAAGATTGCTTTAATTAAAAATTTTTGTTTTTAGTTTTTGAAATTCTAATTCAATTTTTGTGATAATTTGAAATTATTTATTTGCCTCAAATTAATGTTTAAAGAAAAGTTATGTTTGCTAATTTTAAGCTTTTAAGCTTATGTGGCTTAAATTAATAATAAATAATAATTAATAATTAGCAAAAATTGCTCTATGCGTTGTAACTTTGCTTCTTAGATATTGTGTATATTTTGGTTATTAATTTCGTTAAAATATACTTTTTTAATTTAGTGCCTATAATTTTTAGAGAATTATCATTTATCATTTAAATTACATAAAAAATGAGAATTTAATTGTCTATGTAGGTATTTCTTTCAATGTATACTTCCTAACGATCTAGTCACCTGAGATGTAACCTTATACAGAGTCGTGTATCCAAGTTCGTACACCTGTCTAATTTTATACATTTTCTCTATATTTTATCTCAATCATTAATTTTTGTATTTAAAAATTATACTGTGGTTGGACCTTTCTAATTAACTGAATTCAGGAGATAATTTTGTTTACAATTGTAAATAATAATTGCACCTTAATAGTATTATAGCGTGGATCTGAAGAAAATTAGACTTTGCAAAAATTTTAAATTGAAATCCTTGGAAATCGCAATTTCTGTTACATTTTTAGATGATAACTGTACAGAATCTTTTTTTAGAACAAATTTAATTAAAACACAATTTTAATAACAAAAATTTTGAAATATTTTTTATTTCAATATTTATTTATTAGATAGAACACTTTAATTATTGCAAATATTGTTAATAAGAAATATTTTGTAGTGCTGTTTTGTGTTAAATATTACTTTTAAAGTACTATATGCGGACATTTACATTAAAAAAAATTAAAATCACAATTTTATTAGAGTTTAAGTGTCATTTGATTTATTAGTAAGTCAGCTTAAAATGTTGATGGTTATTCAATAAAATCATAGTATTTAATATTTTTATAAGAAGATAAAGTAACGGAATGTGTGAGAATTTTGATATTAAGAATTGTGTTAGTTAAGTTTTATCCCTTTTATTTTTAAATATTATTGTTTTGATGAAGTTTAGTTCATGTCCATTTACAGAAACAAGAAGAATATTTACAAGTATTTTATTTATATTGTTACCCTTTGATACGGTAATAACTTCCTAATAAACGGTATTTAATAAAATTAATCTATTTTGCCTTTCGGTTAACTTAAATTCATACATTCACCAAACAGAATTTAATTATCCAAAATAACTTGTGATAAAATTCTAGAGAAAATCAATTATTTTCGTTAATTTTAAGAAATTTTGCCGCAAAAATTTACTTATTATTTAATTAATATAATTCTTTGCGAGAATTACATTATTTTTTACAAATAATAAAATATTCCAAGAAAAATTTTAATAATTTTCAATTTTAACAAAATTTGTTTAAAGTATTAATCAATTATCATAATTGTAAATGACAAAATTGCTTTAAAAAAAATTCTATTATTATTTTTTTTTAAATAATGATATTTTCTATTGAATATTAAAAAAATTTTCAATTATTTTCTGTTAAATGTTTCGCGAGAATTAAATTATATTAAATCATTTCATGGATAATAAAATTCGTACATTAGATTCAATTTTTAGCAGATTAGAAAAAAAATATTTTTGATAAAACTTAGTAAAAGGTTAGAAAAATAAGAATTTTGAAATTGAATTTTTGTCAATTATTTGTGAATAAACAAATTTTGTGAATATGACGAGTTTTTTGTATTTCCTTTGGACATTGAAAGGAAATGGGAAATTTTTCTTGTGACTTGCAACATTTTGAACAATATTTTGAAAAACTACAATTAATTTTACAAACCCCTTTTTTTAATAAAAATAATTAATAGTAAAAATTTCAAAAATAAAGCTTTTAAAAAAACTCAATTAATCGAATTTAAAAAAAACTTCGTAATATTTGTTACATACTAACTAAATGGAGAATTTTTAAAACTTAAAAAATTTTTTATAATTTTCTAAAATAATAAAACTGTCGTGCAAATTTAATTCTTTAAACATTTTGATAAAAAAAATTTGCAATTCAATGATTTTTTTTGTTTTTGCATAACCTGGTAACCCTGGAAATAGCATTGAATTTGAACTAATTTCTGGAATTTTGTTTTAAAGAAACATATCAAGAACAATCTTAGTAAAGACAAAAATGGGGAATCTGTTAATAAGTTCCAAAAAATGGTTCCATTTTTTATTTAATGAGCACTTTAGAATTCCCTTGAACTAAAGGCGCAACTCTTGGCCTGTTTTCACTTGATCCGTATTTTTGCTAGAAATGCCTCAAAACTGGCCCTGAAGTGGCGCGCTTCAAAATCGATTTTTTTTGTAGACATTCCGGTCGTAAGGTTTTGCTTTTTTTTTAGGCCTCTTTTAACCTTGTGAACTCCGTTAAATTTAATTTAAGAAAATAAAAAAAAAATATATATATATATATATATATATATATATTCTTTTTATTTATAAATATTTATTTACTTAACTATCTACTTTTCTTAGAATTTAATAACTCTAAATGTATTCCTTATAGTATTCGTAAAATTTCTATTTAAGTTCTATATCCCATTTAATCAAATAAAAAGTATAATAAACTATAAGGTATTTTTCATTTGTTCTATACTACTAATATGCTGCATGTTATATGTACCCATATTTTAAGTTAAATGATTTACCCGTGATTATTATATAATTCGTTTATAATATTTAGAAGCCAAACAAAAGAAATCAAGCTTTCCCTTATCTAACCTATACCTAACCTGTTGAAGCTAAGTTTTGTTTCTAGTATTTTTAGTGTTTTGCTTCGTAATGTCTTAATTTCTTGAAAATAATACACATTCAACTTATGCTTTGAATTCCTACTAAGATTCATTCCTTTGTATTGGACCAGATGGTTTTCTTTTTCCTCAATAATTGTTTTCACTAAAATAATCCATTTTCTTCCTCTGTCATCTATATCTGAATTCAGGTTCACTAAAATGTTCTTCCGTGTGAATGACAATAGTCTTTTTGTGCGAAAATTTTGCTGAATAAGAGTGTTTAGTGTCATTGCCTTCTTTTTCTTCTCCATGTTTATAGTATCTGTTTCCATTTTGAATTTGTATACTTCTTCATTTTTTATTTTGTTCTTCTCATTTGATTCCACTGAAAATTTATCAAAAAAATGTTTTTGATGTTTTTCTGATAATTTACTATTTCTTTCAATTATTTCTAAACTTTCTTGATTAACACTTTTGTGAGATAAAAAAGTCTTATTTATGGGAAATTTTTCTTCCTCAGCATATGTGTTTGCTAAAATGATGACGTCTTCATTTACCATTTGACCACTAAATTCTTCTTCCTTTCTAATTTTTAATTTTTTTCTTTTCTTTAACTCCTTTGCAGGTTTGCTTCTTTTCGTATCAGTATTTTGTGAAGTCACCATTTTATTTTTTTTACCGTTTTCAAACATTTCGTTGTCTAGAAAATGATCTTGGTTTTCTGCTTTCAACAACTCTACTTTTATAATACCATCACCGATTTTATCTACTATTTTATTATCTGGAAGTTGTTTATTATTACTGATATACTCTTCGGTAGTATTTATAATGGGACTTGTATATAACGACGTTTGTTTAATTTCTGAATTTTCCTCTGGATTATGAATTACTTTCTTGTCACTTGATTCTTCGTTTTCTGTTTGAAGGTGTGGTTCTTTCACGGAGTGCGACACATTATGATCCAATTGTTTTTTGTCCTTTAAAGGGCTTTGGTTTCTGGGCGAATCTTTAAAAATAATTGGTGGTATTGTGAAATCATAATCATATATTTTTCTATTTTTACGCCTGGTTTCTATAAAATCATTTGTTTCGAAACTGTCATTTACAAAATATGGTTTCTCATAATTCATATACGAGTCATCATAGTTAAAGCATTCATAAATTCTATGTTCCTCTCTTCTGTAATCATCCTGTATGTTGTGTCTTCTATATTCGTCTCTGAGATAAATACATTCTTCTTCGTCGATAAATCTGTGCTGTAGATTTCTGGATTCAACGTTATATTCCTGCAAATTCTTATCCCTGTTGTAAAAATTTTCTCTCTCATAACCTTCCGATGTCATGTCCATATTTTGACAATGTTCTTCAAAATTCGTGTCATTATTTTGGTTATTAAATTCATTATGGACATGGACCTTCTTACGAACTCGTTGCCTTTGTCGTTGGTTTCCTCTTTTCCGCTGTCGGTTACATGGTTGTTCGTATTTTTTCGATGCTTCTAGTTCATACATGTTACCTTGGTTTTTCGCATTTTTATGATTGCACCAATTCTCATGATCCATTTGTGGTTTAATGTAATTAAAATGATGAAAATCTCGATCATAATCACTTTTTTCTATCCTGTGGCCGTCCTGCCTAATGTTACAGTTTTCTTGGTACGCATTTTTGTAACATTGTTTTCTAAAAATGCTTTCATGGTCCTTTACTTCAACATTATATCCCTTTGATTTCAATTTTTCTATGTAGCCTCTCCGTAACATTGCTTCATACACTGACCCCATTTTATGATTTAATACGATTAAAACATAAGCAATAAAAAGTAATTGATTTGTTTAACTAATCTTTAAATGAAACTGTTTCATAATGTTCATTACGTTAAATGTTCATAATAGATGAATAGATAATAGACTTTCTTAATGAAAAGAAAATTTTTACATTTTTCTTTACTGTACCAATTAATGAATTGTTTTTTTTTTAATTAAAAAAAACATTTAACTCAGAAAAATATTTATCAATTTTATTCAAAATTTTAAATAATTTCATATTTATTAAATTTATTTTAAAATAAAAAAATTGCACCATTTTTGTTAGAGGTAAATTTATATATATTGTTCTTTTTATATCTTGCTGGTTATGACCGACCTTGACTTTGAAATTCTAGCTCGTTTTTTACTCGTCAGCATTCTTCCTCAATCTTGAAATTATTTCGTTTCTTTTTTTTATGGCTTAAGCTAAATTTATCTCAATTTATACCAACAATTAATATTTATTAATATTTAGTAAATTGATTTTTATAAGTAAAAAAATTATAATTAGTTTATTTTATCTAAACCTTAAATATTTATTATTAAAAAAATTCAAAAATTTTTTTTAAATTAACACTTTCCCTTTATTTATTTAATCTTTATATCAAAGTTTATGAACTTAAGAAATTTTTAAATTTGAATTAAGTATTTTAAAATAATAAATTTTACTTAAAGAAAATTCGTAAAATAAAATAGTTTTAATAAAGTATCAAATTACATTTATAGTACTTTAACTTTTGCTTCTTTCGCTTTCATGGTATATGATTAGGTCATATTATTCGACAATATTTTTTTTATAAAATATTAATTGTTTTTAAAATGAAAATTATACAATTTTTGTTTTGTAAATATCTTCATTTCTTGAATTAAACTTTGTAGGAAGATATTTTTACTAAAAAAGTTTTCAATTCTTTTACGGTTAATGTTTTTTTATTCAAAATTTATATTAAAGCATTTTATCTAAGAAAATTAAAAAGAAATTTTTCCTATTCTTTTTAATATTTAAATAAAAACAGTAAATAATCGTTATAAATTTTCATAATATTTAATCCTCTCACTTGTCCAAGTGGCTACACACTTCCGACAAGGTTGTTTTTTTATCCGAGGAAAAAAAACCGTTTTATTGAGGAAACCAGAGCTTGCTGATTGCAAGGGTAGTTACCGTTGTCTAAAACTCGACCTTGACGACTATAAAAAAACTCTAAAACTCACACTATTCAAAAAGTTTATTATTTCTGAAAAAAAAAATTAATTAATTAACAATAAAATCATTCGCATAATATATGGTGCATAAGCACAAAATTCAATTCAATGTGTATTTGTGTTTCGTGTAATTTTATAAGTGTCAAAAAAAATATTTTCTTCTAAAAATAACTATTCCCAACCTTTATAAATTTTTATTCTTTTAATAAAATATAAAAAAGAAATCCCACCGCTGCCACCAGTTTGTTAAAGATGAATTTGATTATTTATTTAATAAAAATCCTTATTTTGAGCAAATTCAACTTTAACTGTATTGAAAGTAATTTCAATATGTTAAATAGAATAAGACTCAAAATCAAACACCTCAAGGTAAACGTTATTTGCTTTTCGGGAACAAAATTTATATTCAAAAGGTAGTGGATCCCTCTCTTAGGTTTATTATTAATTCAATAACCCCGGTTAGACGGTATTTTAATTGAAAGAAGTAAAAAAAAGGATTAGGTGACAACAGTTAGAAAACCGTAATAAAACACTACTTGCAATATGATTCAATATAGAATGCTCTTGTTTATTTAATTCTAAAAGATTAAAATATTGATTTAAAATAATGATACAACTAACAAGAATTTTGCTAGATTCTAAATTCTTTATGTTTATTAAAGCATAATAGTTAGTATTGTGAAACATTCCTTTTATAAAATACAATAGAAAATTCTTTTTTTTATGCGTAATAATAATATGACATTTATGATATCCAATAGTTATTATTTCTTTTTGTTTATAAAATAATAATTGTTGTGCCAATATAAATCGTAATGTGTAAAAGTGTATAAATGTGTTAAGTATGTAATAATTAATAATCAACTCACCAACTTATAAATCTTTTATTTATATTAGAGACAGAAAAGTCTCTTGTTACTCTTTATAGGTGAATCACTCAGATTCATACCTGTAGTATACTCCTTATCAAGATTTTCTCTTCCTTGTTTCTTTAATTTCTTTTATTCTTCAATGGTTTTCATTCCTTCTTTTTAATTACTTATTTTCAGTTTAAGACTCTTTGCTTATCTTAATTCAAAATTATATCAAAATTGATTTTAATATTCAAAAATCGGGGTCACCGATTTTGAACTTTTAATCAGCTCTGATATTTGCAGTAAAGACAATTACAAAAAATGCTTTTATAATCACGAGATAGAGGTTTGAAATTTAACACTCTGTCTTCCCTTTTAAATGAATCACTTTTATTTATTTTTTAATAATCACTATTTTCTAGTAATATTTTCTTTAAACAATTATTTTTTAAATTTAACTTCTTTTTAACTTTAATTCCTTTTCAATGATATGGTAAATCACTTTTCTCACTTTATTTCTTTAAAATTGCTTATTTTTCATATATAATTAAAAAAAATCATATAAATTATCAATTCACTTCAATTCGATTAAAATCAATTAATCAATAAAACTTCAAAATCAACCCTTATTTCTGGGGACAAAAATATAAACTTCCGCCTTTTGCGGGAAATAAATTCACAACTGTATATAATCAACCGCTTTGCGGGAAAAACAAATTATTAAAACTCTCTACCGATTTTCGGGAGGAACACTTAATTCTACGCAGCTTTACTGCGGGAGGAACAAATTCGGACTCCCTAGTTAAAACGATCGAAAGTATGGATCACACCTTGAAATTAATATAAAACGATAGAGTGGGGATGCCTGTGCACACGGCTCGCCAAACTTCGTTGTTGCCAGGCAAGCTTTTTGCAAGCTTGCAAATTCTTCAAAATGGCGTGATATAGTTCGATGCTCTGTATCATCTATTGCCAATGTTTAAGTGTATACTTTTTCTTGGTATTTTACCAATACAATTAAAAGTCTTTTCTGTGGAAAGTAACTTATAACAAAGTAGACAAATTCCTTTTGAAATAAGAGTGATGTCCATATTCTTTCAATCAATTTTAGAATTATAATTTTAAAATAATATTGAATATTATTGGGAATGAAATCCATTGAAGAATAGTTATTGTTATTTTTAAATTTGGATAATATAATTATGAAAAAATAGTTTTAAGACAAATTAATTGATGAGTTAATTATGTAAATATCCTCTTATGTCCTGATTATATGTCTATTGAGTACTTAATTCTATTTACAAAAGTCCCAAATTTTTTATCAAATTATATAATATAACAAATTTTTAATAAATAAAAAAATTAAAAATAGTTACGGAGCCATACGTAACAGTCCTAGATCATTTAGTATTAAAAACAGCGAAAACAAAAGAAAAAGCGGAAAACAAGGCAGCATTTAACTTACTTTTAATTTTAATTAGAAACTATGACTTATGTGACGAAGAAATCAATACAAATCAAGACAATTTAAGAACGAAAGATCAGGAATCTCAAACAGACTCACGTCAAAAACTAGTAGCATGGTCAAATTCTTGCAAATATTGCAAAACAATCATGCATAGCAGTAAAGAATGTAGTAATCACATAAAAAATATTATCAAACTTTCAAACAAAGTAACTCAAACTTCAGAAAGAAATCTATTTTCACGACTACTCACTCCATTTAGAAAAAGAATTACTCCTAGACGAACTTACGTATAAAATTAAATTTTTTTTACTTACATCCTGACTTTTATATTTTAGCATGTATCAAGAACCTATTGACATTTTAAAACAAAGAAGAACAACACTTACACTCTCCAGCCTAAAAGAACCTCTAAAAAACAGATTTATGGAAATGAAACTGGAAGACTTTAAACCATTACCGGGACAACATGATATTATTCAATTATTACGCTATTTTGTTTTTGAATATGATTTACCACCCCCACAAGTTTATATGTTAATTGAAAAACCAAAAAACCTTCTACCTCAGTACATTGTTTTTATGTCAATAAATAATAAATCAATAAAGAAAAAAGCATATACTCAAGATCTAGCAGGTCAATATGCTGCATTAGGTCTTCTAAAACACTTCGTAAATACACACGATCTAATAGATGAAACAATCAATGTAGAAATAGAAAACCAAAAAACTCGCGAAATTAGCACTCAAACTGACCCTCGGCCAAAATTAATACAATGGAATAATTACTGTAGATATTGTTTTAACAAAGGTCATACATTTAAAAAATGTACTGACTTACAACTTCAAGTATTAAGAGAACCTAACAAACCAACATATTTGTTAACAGGCAACCCATATTTGCACAAATTAATTGAATTATTCCACAGAAATAGTAAACAACCTAGAAAAAAAGATTTTAATGAATCCAAACTAATCTAAATTTATTTTCTTTTTGTTATAGCGATTTAACATCAAACTACTTACATTCGCATGCCTCTCTACAAAGAAAGAAGTATTAATTAAAATTTTTTCTCTCTTATTTTTTCTGTTTTAATAGATAATCAAGAAAAACAGCATGACATGGATAAGGTTTACTGCTTTTATTATATTTTGCACCATATTTTTCAAACCTTCATACTCATATACACAAATATTCCTACCTAATGAACCTAATATTATTTTTGAATCAGTTAAAGACATCATGTTTCCAACTAACAAAAATCATCTAATAAGTTATGTAAATATAAACGATATATTAAAATTTGGAAAATTATTAACAAATTTGTTTAAAGAAATAACTACACAATGCACAAATAGATGTTCAAATGACTATATAACAGAACAAATCAAAAGTAAAGAATTTAAATTGCAAAAAACTCTAATAGAAATTGAAAACATTCTTGATAATATCAGTAATACAGACGAAAATAAACAACTTTTTCAAGAAATTATAAAAAAAACAAACTATTTGGATCCAATGTCATTTTGGATACAAAAAGATATAGACATTTTTCCGATGGAATTCTCTAATGATATGATTAAAATCACGCGCATTAATGGAACAATAAATAATTATACCAGTTTGTTTTACAATTTTCCAAGTAAATTTAAAAAGAATTATGAATCATTCGTAAAATTATGGATAAAAGAATTAAGAAAACCTATATACGAATATATTTACTATACACAAACTCTAATAAACATTATAACATATTCTAACAATAACCAATGGCATCCTACATTACTAAAATCTATACCACAAGAAAATCTGAAAAATTGCATTCAAAATAACATTACATTATCAGATTTGCTTAAAAATTCAATAATAACACAATTTATTTTTAAAAAACAAATTATATTTCTCATTTACAATACCTATTATTTCAAAACAGCAATATAACGTATACAAATTACATTCAATTCCTTCATTTTATAAATTCAATACAAACTCTAGTATATCTACATACATAAAATATAAAACACAATATATTGCTATCAGTATAAACAATCAAACATATTTTCACATAAATAATTTTTCTTTATGTCATAACACAACAAGTGGAAAACTTTGCCTTAACACACCTGATATTAAATTAACAATAAAAAATTTCATATGTGAAATAGCTTTATTTTTTAACAAACAAACAAACACTTGCACATTATATTTACAATTAGACAAAAATACTGATTGGACTATTCTAGAAAATTCTCAAGCATGGCTTTACTCAAATTTTTACCCTATTAACATTTATATTCATTGCCCTGACAAAAGAACATCTCAAAAAATTATTAAAAATAATTGTATTTTACATATAGAGCCTGAATGTATCATAGAATCAAAAAATTATATTTTTCCTAACATAACTAAAAATACTCAACACACTTCTTCTTACATACCAACATTAAAAAATGAATTTTTTTTAAAAGAAAATTATCCTACCCTTTTTAAATTGATTGACAATCCAACTTCAATATTTAAAAAATTAATACAGTATACAAAAAACAAATCTATCCCAGCATCTGAAATGGAAGAAAAATTAATATTAATAACACAAATTCAAGAATCTAATAAAAATTACATATTATCAATAACAAAATATCAATTGTTTTTAAATTATATTTTACTATCGTTATTAACTTTAATAATTCTTTTAATAGGACTAAAAACTTATTTCTTAATAAAAAAACAACATACTACTATATACAGAACTCACCAAGAACAAAATTTTACACCACAAGAATGCATAACATTGCACGAATCCCCAATATAAAATATCTGAAACACAAAAACAAATTATAAATTTTTTTTTACTTTTTTTTTTACTAAAAATAACACAAGCACAAAGCACTTACCCTTTTTAAAAAAGCAAACTTCTCTTTACTTTCAGACGGTAAAAATATTTTATATCTCTTTTTGTCTAAAAGAAAAGGTTCATTAACCACCCCTCCATTTTGCTTAATACAGTCTTTAATTTTTTCGACCCTATATGATCTAACTCTCGGTGGAATATCCAACCAAGAGCAAGGAAGTCTTACTTTTGAGCCATCTTTTAGTCTAAAGAAAGAATGTTGTGCAAGACTTAATTTAGTGTGTGTCTCAAACCTAACTAAATGTTTGTCCACCTAGAAACAAAATACATATTTTTATACATATACATATATGTTCATAAATACGTAATATAAAATATATACAACAATTTAAATATTTTTTTTTTTTTACTTACAACTACAAGGCGACGTCCTTTTACTATAAAAAAGGTATTATCCATGTGATAAATCCCTTTTAAATTATCAACTTTTATTAAATCAACTACAGTTTTCCTTAATTCATTTTGTTGACTAATTGGAAAAGTACTCCACCAGTTAGGTCCACTAATTAGTATTTTTTCAAATTTTATAAAAAAAGTCTCTTTACACCTTCTTTTCTCCCAAATATTTTGCACAAAAACTGGTTCTAAAGGTACACCATCACTTTGCTCACTCGAAATTGTAAGTCCATAATCTTTCTCTGTACATTGCAAAGATGCATCATCTTTTTCACTTAAAATATCATTTAATTCTTCTTCATTTGAAATCACTACACCTTCTTTTTCTAAAATACTATCAAATTCTGTTAAACATCCACTATCCGTTTTTTTGCTCATTTCAACATCTTCTTCAACACTCTTTACACTAAACGAATCTATATTCCAATTTTCGGACTCTAAAGCCTTATTAAAAAACTCAATTGGATCAGGAAACAAATCCACATTTTCTATAATATTTTCAAAACTACTCGAAGACATTTCGAACTTTTCTGTTTAAAACTCAAAAAGAAACTGAACTGATGCATAAATTCACCTGATCATACACCCTGTACCTTTTTGTCAAAAGAAAACCCCACCACAGACAGACCACAGACAACACTAGAAGAGTATACGCATTAGCATAACCCTTAATATTTGTCAAAACTAGAGTATCAAAGGAAGATATGATAATGAGAATCGGACCAACTGGCACTTTTTAAAGACAAAATAGGAAGTAACATAGTCAAGTCAATTTTCTTTTAGTTGCATGTGAAAAATTTTAAAAACCTAGTAGATAGTAGAAACAGCATGAAAATTTTTTTAAACAATACAAATAAATTAACTAAAATTTTTTCTCTTTCTCAAAAGATGCTATCGACCGACAACCAACCGTTAGAAGCTTCTAAATGCGAAAATAATATAAAAAAAGTATATTTAATTAAAGAATTGTTAAAACGATATGCGTGTGTAAAAAAAGTTTATAATAGTGCAATAGCATTTTCGCATGATAAAATGATTTGTCAAAATTGTTTTTTTGATTTAGATATTTCTGAACAAGTAAATTTCAATATAGAAAGAGTGCAACATTTATATGTAAGAAACGTTGATGCAACAATAGAGTGTTACAATTGTAAAATTATTTTGTACAATAGTATGCAAAAAGCAAACGAATGCATGGAATGTACGCTTAGTATTTTAGAAACAGAAAGAGAAAAAGTTGAAGAATTTAAAGATGTTCGACTATATTACGACCCTAGGTACTCTGATAAACCAACAAATTACGACTCTGACTCTGACACAATTATTTACGAATACGATTAAATTTTTTGTTTATTATTAATAAACAAAAAAAAAAAATAATAATAATAATAAAATAGTAACAACAAGTTATTTTTTTATTCTTCTAGATAAAATGAATCCGATTACAACTTTAGAAAATCTTGCTGTTCAATTCTCATTTTCTTACCCCATATACACAATACCAGACGCGAAGATTTCTGCAAATATTGCAACTTTGTCTATTGAACAAGATAAAAATCACATCGAAATTAACATTGAAAAATTACAAAATAAAAAAGAAACAAAAAGAAAATTAGCGGAAATAATGTTAATAAGACTAAAACAAAAATACGATTTTAATGAAAAAAAAGAAGCAATAGATACTTGGAGTGATAAAATCCAACTAATTAAATGGAGCAATTCTTGTGAAAGATGTTACGGAAGATATCATGTAGCAAAAAATTGCCTTAATTACAAAAAAAATAATAAAAATTATAAAGATTAAGACAATTTGTTTTTTTTCTCTCGCTATAAAATAAATAAATAAACAAATAAAATATGTGCATGCTATCTTCTAAAACATTTAGTTATATATCTATTGTGTGTGTGTAAAAAAAAAAAACAAACAAAAACAAAAAAAACAAAAACAAAAAACAAAAAAACAAAACAAAAAAATAATAATAATAATAAACAAACAAAAATAATAAAAAAATTTTTTTTCAAAATGTATGTTTTACGCTTAACTTTAATACAATTGTAAATTTTTTTTTTTTTTTTAAAAACTCTAAATATAAGAATTAGAATTTGGAAATTGTTCAATTTCATTTTTTCAATTTCCAAATTTCTGAAGGGGGAGGTGTTACGTCATCGTAACGTATTTTTCAATATTAATAATAATATAAATAATAATAATAATAATAATGGAAATAACAATAAATAATTGTTATTAACATATTATTAACAATTATAATAATTATTAATTAATGAAAATAGTAATAATAAGAATAATAAAATAATAATTAGATTTAAACAATAATAATGTTTAAATACAAATAATTATTGTAATAACAGAATAATAATTAATAATAACCAAATAAGAATAATAAACAATAATAATAACAAGATAGTAATAAAAATAACAGCAATAATAGTTAATAATAACAAAAATAATAACGATTTGTAACAATAAATAATAATAATTAATAACAAAATAATAATAATTAATTGTAACAATAATGACAAAATAATAATTAATTATAATAAATATTAACAAAATTGTAATAAAATGTAACAACAAAATAACAATTAATAATAAATTAATAATTTGTAACAACGAAATAACAGCAAATAATAGTTAATAATAACAGGATAATAATAAATTGTAATAATTAACAACAAGTTATAATAATGTAAAACAATAATAACAAATTGTAATAACAAGTTAATAACAAATTGTAATAAAAAATTAATAACAAAATGTTAACAACAAATTAATAACAAAATGTTAATAACAAATGTAATAACTATAAATAATTAACAACAACATAAAAACTATAATATTAAATTGTAAAAAACATATGACTAAGAGGATGTGAACACGTGCGATCTAAAAGCTGAGTCAACGCAAGTGTTTCTCTAACAAAGGTTCCTCAAATGCATGGTAAAACGTATAGGTGCCTCAAATACATGGTAAAACGTATAGTTGCCTCAAATGCATGGCAAATTGTAACAATTCATCAAATACACAGAGAAATTTGGGTATAAAAAGAGCCAGACTATCAAACGATCTTCAGTCTTAATTTTTTCATCATAACAAGTGGTTCTCTTCGTGATAGTGCTCGCAACCCCAGTATAGTAGTTGTCCTGATCTTACGTAAATTTCTAAATTCAGTGAATCTTGAAGTCAAATTTGGTGTTTGAAAGATTGTTCGAGTGACGACAAAAGCTAAAAGAAGCACAATATCCATTCAACTGCCTAATTTACGAGTGTCGTAAATCATCTACCTGCACCACTTAGTAACCCATTAACACACAATTGCCATTGTATTTCATCGGCGCCAGCCAGGACCAAAAACTTGCTGTTCTAAGGTAAACAGAGAAACCACTTAAGACTCGTTTTTAGAAAGCTAGTGCTCATTTCATCTTTCCATAATTTTGATCTCTTTTAAATATACTGTGTTCAAATAAATTTATTCTTGTCATTTATCCAACCTCGTCCCAACTTTAATTTTTCTAAATTAAAGTTAAATCGAGAAAAAATAGGGAATATAATAATAAGGTTAGACATAACAGTGGTATTAAAAAAAACTGCAAAAAAAAATTTTAAATTAAAAATGGGTTCTTTATTTTTTTTTGAGTTGTAATAAATGAAATTATAAATAATTTTTTAAATATCTAACACAATGTAATGAAAAACAATATAAAATTTTTAAAAACATCTCCAATTTTTTGGAATCGAACCAATTTTTTCGTATTATGTATACGGGTCAATCTCTAGAAAGGGACAAATTCAAAATTGAAATTTTATAAAAAAAAGTTGAAAAATCACTTTTATTATTAATCCTGTGGCAAAAGGGGGATCTTAATAAACCTATAAAATACGTTGTTACAATCTTTATTAACATTATTATTTAAAATTAATGTTTTTTATTCAGAATTTTTGTTGAAAATTTATCGCAACTAAAATATTTTAAAAATTGATGGAAATTACATAAAATTCGTTACTCGGGGGTTTTCGTGGTCGCTGATTACGAATCCGATATCAGTTTTTAAAAATCCAAAATGGCGCATTCAATATGGCGGACACTTTTTTAAAAAATTCATCGGATTTGCTTGAAACTCGTTACTCGGAGGCTTTCGGTGTCACTAATTACGAATCCGATATCAGTTTTTAAAAATAAAAAATGGGGGATTCAATATGGCGGACACTTTTTTGAAATATTCATCGTATTTGCTGGAAACTCGTTACTCGGGGGTTTTCGGTGTCGCTAGTTACGAATCCGATATCAGTTTTCCAAAATCCAAAATGTCGGATGCAATATTGTGGACACTTTTATGAAATAATTGGGATAATTTTAAAGTAGATACTCGTGTATTTTTAGGGTTGCTAATTTCAAAAATAAATTTTATTATGTTTGTATCCCGTAATGGTGGGAAATTTCGTGCGGTGGACAAAACTAATTCAATTCTAGGAAAAAATAACTCTCAAATATTTTACTTTATTCTTGATGAATCCGCCATTTTGGATTTTTAAAAACTGTTATCGGATTCGTAATTAGCGACACCGAAAGCCCCCGAGTAACGAGTTTCAAGCAAATACGATGAATTTTTCAAAAAAGTGTCCGCCATATTGAATCCGCCATTTTGGATTTTTAAAAACTGAT
The DNA here is from genome assembly GCA_032872475.1 of Leptopilina myrica (nomen nudum). Classification (NCBI taxonomy): domain Eukaryota; kingdom Metazoa; phylum Arthropoda; class Insecta; order Hymenoptera; family Figitidae; genus Leptopilina; species Leptopilina myrica (nomen nudum). Next base: position 2,515,891 of record CM065461.1, on the reverse strand, counting down.
ATCGGATTCGTAATCAGCGACCCCGAAAACCCCCGAGTAACGAGTTTCAAGCAAATCCGATGAATTTTTCAAAAAAGTGTCCGCCATATTGGACCCGCCATTTTGGATTTTAAAAAACTGACATCGGATTCGTAATCAGCGACCCCGAAAACCCCCGAGTAACGAGTTTCAAACGAATCCCATGATTAATAAAGTCTGCAATTTAGGTACTGTATAATGGAAATATACCATCGGTAACGGAGGGGAGTTTTCTTTTATAAGACAGCTTCGAAATATGTTCATTGTGTTGCAAAAAAATCAATTTTATAAATAAATTAATAACATTTTTAGTTTTCTTTGTTTTTAAATAAAACAATGTGAATAAAATTATTAACCATTATTATTATTTACATTCAAAAAACTAAATTTATTGCGGTAACGGAGAGGAGTTTTTATTATGTCGATGAACACTGACACACTAAAAGTCCTTTTAAAACTGACTATTTTCTTTTTATTTCATCATTTTATGTAATGACCATAACTATACTGACACTACAAAGAGTTTTGATTTATTTATTTTTATGTTGTCGTTTTTTTCTATATTTTATAATTATATTTGTGAGTGGTAACGGAGGGGAGTTTTATTTCTGCACAAAACGAATTTAATTCTAAGAAAAAATACCTCACAAATATTTTACTTTATTCTTGATGAATCAATTACAAATAGAATAATAAGTAGATTTTACCCGGCAAAATTTTTTTTAATATTGCAAAATTAATATAATACCTCTTTTATAAATGAAACTTTCTTTATGAACAGTAACGGAGGGGAGTTTTTATACTATATAAACACGTGTATCTCTAAATATTTCAAATTTTTTATTTATTTTTCATAGGATCCGATTAAATCATGATGAATGCTATTATTAGGAGGTAAAAGTTTTGAAAAATTATTATTATTTATTTAAAAAAATCTAATGTACGGGTTATTTGTCCCGATTGTGAGAATGACCCATACGCAGAATAAAACTCTCCAGATGACTATAAGATGAGAAACGCGCGCTGGGCGTTCAGCCGCCAACGACTTTTAACATTCGCCATTTGTTAACTAAATGTTTAATTGAACTCTATCTTTAAGGAAAAACTTGATTAGACCTTAATGAACAACTTTCTCGCTGGAAGTTTTTTGTTGCTCAAAATTTGCTCAACTTTCCCGCTTAGTGAAAATTTCAGTTTACGAATTTTGCAATATCTCAATAAAAAATTATTAACTTTTTTATTTACAATTAAAACATCAATTTTTTTTTAGTCACTCGTAGGATAAAATAACGCATATTTTCGTTTTTGTTTCATTAAGAAATTCGTAAAATTGACTGAGTAATCGCGAGTTGAAGTGAAAAAAACAATAAAAATTTCGCTCTTTAAAAAAACAGTTTTTTACTTATATTTTGAAAACGGTAAAAGATATAATAAAAATTTAAAAGAAGAAAAGATGCGCAATGAAATTTCCTATAAGGATATATATTTTAAACATTTAAATTCAGAAGTTGAACTTTGGATGTCCAGGGGACTTCGATTTCGACCGAGAAAAATTGACGTGCCCTTCTACGATCCGGCGGCTCATATAATATTTATTAAGAACATTATGAAATACTTTTATTATAAAATATTCAATTTTTAAAAATAATATCTAAAATAAAGAAAAATAATATTAAAAATACAAACTAAAGCCCAACGCAGAATAAAAATGTAACGTGAACGAAAACATGTTATAGAAAATGATAAACCAACTTCTGTCCTTTTCTATCTCATGCTTGCGTTTGCTTCCCGTTTTATTCTGCTTAGTCCTTAAGTCGTATGTAAATAAAGATTTAACTTAAATATTTAAAAATATTAATCTAAAAATGCTTCTAGAAATTTAATTATTTTAAAAAGATTCTATTAAATTAAAAGATTTTTTTACACAAATTTAGAAAAAAATTTATTTTTCATTGTATATTACACCGAAAAAAATTCTTGTTTTATGAGGATTCCTCTTATTTCGATGCATATTTTCCTTTTGTATATTGACCAAAAAAAGTCCTCTTATTTTGAGAGGATTATTCTTCACTTAAAAGTAATTCCTCTTAAAAGTAGAGGAATAGTCTCCAATGAAGAATAATATTCTTAATTTAAGAATAAAATGTAAGAGGATTTTAGCAGAGGAATTGTCCTCTTAAAACAAGAATATTTTTTTTCGATGTAATAATAATGTACTATAAGCAACTTAAAAAACTGTAGAATACTAATTAGAATCATCATAGAAAATTTAATTTTTGTAGATTAAATCAATAAATTCTAAAAGAACTTCTTCCAAATTATTTAAAAGAAATGAATGTAAGTGTTACAGAAATTAAATTAATAAATTGAAGAGTAATACCTTTTAACAATAAATTAAAAAATTTAGTTGTATTTGTTTATAATAAAATATGTTATCCTTACCTTTGTATATTTTTAGAATATTTAGCACGTATTATATCTTCCAATTCCTAGGTATGTAATTTGTCAACGAGCTTCGTCCAGATTTGTTTTCCATATTTCACAAGACCAAAAAGATAAAAATACTTATTAAATTTTTTACTTAATTGATAGTGTAACTCCTTTTTCTTCTTTTTTTAAAAAATACTTCTAGCCAACTGTCAGAATATTTTCTTGTTGAATGAATTTTGACGTTTCAAAAACAATGACAGAATAGAATTTATAAAGCCTACATACAACTTCAGGACTAGATGGTAAATTTTGCTCTTGTTTAAAGGCCTAAGCACAATAGGTACGCGAAACTCGTCCACGAACACAAAGCATGAGTTAGAAAAGGACAGAGATATATTTGTGTCCTTGTCTATCTCATGTGTCTCTTTCGCCAACCTATTGTACGTTGGACTTAAAGCGATCCTCTAATGGAGCATTTAGAGTGCTAAAGATATGGGTAAATAATGTTGTTCTTTCCACTCTCATGAATATCTTCTTTTGGTCTACGTTTTCTGGTTACACACTGTAAAAAATCCTAAGAATATTACCCACATTAAATGTGGCTATTTTACAGACAAGGGGAAAAGTGCCGCATTCAATGTGGCAACATAACCTTATTTAAAGCGTGACTTTTCCCCTTGTCTAGGTAATATCCTTAGGGTGGAGTCCCATGGTAGCGTTTTGTAACTAGGCCATGAGTGTGAGAGAGATACAGATATATGTTTGCACTGTTTGCACTCATGGCCTAGTTACAAAACGCAACACAAAACAGTCCCATGGGAACAGGGATGGGTAAATGTAACAAACTCGAGGTTTCCTACGGGTTGCATCCATTTGTATCAGAATGAAAAGAGCATAATGACTATTATATCGAATTCACAAATATAGAATCTGTAACTTTACGAAATAATTTGTATCGAATACAAAATTTAAGAAAATTATTTTCTCGAATTAATATTTGACATAATTTTTATTTTTACTAAACAATAATTGATAGAATTTGAGCCGCCGGATCGTAGAAGGGCATGTAAATTTTTCTCGGCCGAAATCGAAGTCCCCTGGACATCCAAAATTCAACTTCTGAATTTAAATGTTTAAATATATAAATCCTTATAGGAAATTTCATTGCGCATCTTTTTTTCTTTTAAATTTTTATTAAATCTATTACCGTTTTCAAAATATAAGTAAATAACTGTTTTTTAAAGAGCGAAATTATTATTGTTTTTTTTACTTCAACTCTCGATTACTCAGTCAATTTTACGAATTTCTCAATGAAACAAAAACGAAAATATGCGTTATTTTATCCTACGAGTGACTAAAAAAGAAAAATTGATGTTTTAATTGTAAATAAAAAAGTTAATAATTTTTTATTGATATATTGCAAAATTCGTAAACTGAAATTTTCACTAAGCGGGGAAGTTGAGCAAATTTTGAGCAACAAAAAACTTCCAGCGAGAAAGTTGTTCATTAAGATCTAAACAAGTATTTCCCGAAAGATACAGTTCAATTAAACAATTAGTTAACAAATGGCGATTGTTAAAAGTCGTTGACAGCTGAACGCCCAGCGCGTGTATCTCACCTTATTTATAGTCAGCTGGAGAGTTTTATTCTGCGTATACATAATACGGGTGAGGAATGCGCGCTGGGCATTCCGCAGCCAACGACTTTTAACATTCGCCATTTGTTAACTAATTATTTAATTGAACTATATCTTTCGGGAAAAACTTGTTTAGACCTTAATGAACAACTTTCTCGCTGGAAGTTTTTTGTTGCTCAAAATTTGCTCGACTTCCCCGCTTAGTGAAAATTTAAGTTTACGAATTTTGCAGTATCTCAATAAAAAATTATTAACTTTTTTATTTATAATTAAAACATCATTTTTCGTTTTTAGTCACTCGTAGGATAAAATAACGCATATTTTCGTTTTTGTTTCATTAAGAAATTCGTAAAATTGACTGAGTAATCGCGAGTTGAAGTGAAAAAAACAATAAAAATTTCGCTCTTTAAAAAAACAGTTTTTTACTTATATTTTAAAAACGGTAATAGATATAATAAAAATTTAAAAGAAGAAAAGATGCGCAATGAAATTTCCTATAAGGATATATATTTTAAACATTTAAATTCAGAAGTTGAATTTTGGATGTCCAGGGGACTTCGATTTCGGCCGAGAAAAATTTACGTGCCCTTCTACGATCCGGCGGCTCATTTTAAAATAGTCGATTTCTTATTTAGTCGACTACTTAACTATTCGTCTCCTTTATAATTCGAACAGATGGCGTTTCGACAAATTGAACATTCTATGAATTGACAATTCGATACTTTTATAATTCGAGTTTTTGTCCATTAGACGTTTTTTCCATTCGGCTACTTAACTATTCGTCTACTGGACAATTTGAGTAGATGGCGTTTCGACTATTTAACCATTCTTATAAATAGCTATTCTGTTACTTTAAGATTATAAAGGCGGTTCCAGAATAGGTGCAAAAGGCAAGATGATAGTACAAGTGCAAGTGCGATCCAATGCTAAAGATATAGGAATTGCACTTGGACTTGTTACCTACTTTTTGCACCTATTCTGGAACCGCCTTTATAGATGACGTTTCAGCTACTTGCTTTTTGGCTCAAATTAAATTCACCCATAAAAATCAAAGCTCGGTAACTCTGTTTAAGAAGAGTCATAACCTTATTTTCTGTCGTATTTTGAAATTGAAGACGGTGTAAACAAAAGGAACAAAAGTAAAACATTATTTAAACAATTATTCATTGTTTAGCTGTTTAATAAATTTCGCCAATTTAAGAATGGTAAATTAGTAGATAATAATAAACGAGAATAACAATCAATGTATGAAATAATATTTAGATTAATTCTAATATTAATATTAAACTAATTTACATAAAAAATTTATTTTATTGTAGACAATTTAAAGTAATAAGTTAGAAACTATTTAGATTTTTATTAATTTTTGTTCACATTAAGAAACCTCGATTCATTTTCAATTAGACAATAAATAGCACAACAGTAAACACTTTATTAATATATATATATATGAGGGATTCCGCGTCAAGTGATCAAGGGGTCTTTTGGTGTAATGTTTATTTCAATAATTTTTTACTCTTAAACAATTAAACATACCAATTTGACAAAGTACATTTTGGAAAGGTTTTTTTATGCTCTTTCGATTGGAAATAAGCATTTTGAAAAAAAAAATTTTTTTGACCCAAAAAAATCAAAATTAAAAATAAATTTCAATTTTTGGGGGAGAAAGACCCAATTTTTTTTATTTATTTTTTTTTAAACGAAAGCTGAGGTTTTTTCCTAAAAGGACATATAAATGGTAAAGTGGGACTAGAATGTTTAAACATTGAAAAAAAGAATTTTCTCCTAAACGGAGCTAAAAACCGGGTTTTGAGCGCTCCGGCGAGTAGAAAACTCTTTTTTTTAATGTTTAAACATTCTAGTCCCACTTTACCATTTATATGTCCTTTTAGGAAAAAACCTCAGCTTTCGTTTAAAAAAAAATAAATAAAAAAAATTGGGTCTTTCTCCCCCAAAAATTGAAATTTATTTTTAATTTTGATTTTTTTGGGTCAAAAAAATTTTTTTTTTCAAAATGCTTATTTCCAATCGAAAGAGCATGAAAAAACCTTTCCAAAATGTACTTTGTCAAATTTGTATGTTTAATTGTTTAAGAGTAAAAAATTATTGATATAAACATTATACTGAAAAACACAAAAATTTAACCCCTTCCCCCTCGGAAAATATTGGACTTGGTAAAAAAATATTTTTACGAAAAATTACTATCTATGAGTACTACAAAAGCCCCAAGTTTTGCTACGATTAGTGAAAAACTTTTCTCCACCTTGATCACTTGACATGAAATGCCCCATATATATATATATATATATATATATAATGTTAAAACATAAAATTTAAGAAATCAATATGCCCGCCGGTTTGACAGGTACTTAGAATAGAATTTTAGGGTTATATTAACTGTATTGTACCAAACGTAGCAAACATTATGTTCTTGCAGCAAATTGGACAAGTATTATACGTAAGTCACATACGTAAGGCTGCGGTTATAAATAATATTGTCACAAAAAGAAATTCAAATTATATATATATATTTTTTTTTTACGAGGGAAGTGGAAAATCTGCTAACCCTTGGGGGCCTACTTCCAAGGCAGATACCTGGAGCCCGCACTCCTAGGTTATGTGGGGGTAACCGCTCTTGTTCTGGTCGACCCACTAAAAACCACACCCTTTTTGAGACATATCTCTCCTGGCGGAACTGCCGTCAAGCTTGCATCGCCAGTAGAGGTCTCCTTACCTACTTCCAGATCTGAAATCCTTAGCTAAGCGCTATCGGAAGAGAGAGGAGATCCATTTAAGGTCTCCTCCGTCTTCCGTGAGCGCCCAGCCGAGCCGCAGGAATTCTCCGTTGTTGTTGTAACGTCCTTCTGTCGTTCTCCTTCTCCTGCATCACCTTGATGATGAAGGACTCTATTTCGCGCCATGAGTCTGCACTCTGTAACATAATTGGTACCATGCTCTCGACCGTGACTTCAGTGCCCACGGCCGAAAACATGGCTTCCCTGAGTTCACGCCAGTGCCCGCAAGAAAAAAGCGTGTGCTCCGCGTCGTCAATGTGCTCTGCTTCGTCGTCACCCGAACCGTTGCAGTACACACATTTCGCCTCTGCTTCTATTTTAAACCGATAGAAGTACTGCCCCAAAACAACCATGACCCGACATAGCTTGTGTGAGGTAGTAGCTTACTTCACCGTGTTGTCTTACTAACCATGTGGCGAGGTGGGGTATCAGGCGATGAGTCCATCTGCCTTTTAATTCCCCATCCCATCTCTCCTGCCATCTCAGAACGAGTCTTTTCCTTGACTCAGTGCGCATTTGAGCTTTGAGTCTTTCTCTTCGCTCCGGGTTGCCCACCAGATTTTTGGAGAGCTGGAAAATTTTCCTGCCTTTCCAATGCCAACAAGTCCATTGGCGGTAATCTAGCAAGCACCCGGAGGGCACAGTCAGACACCGTTCTGAAGGCTGACGTTATTCTCCTCGCTGGCTCTCTTTGTGCCGAAAGGCACAAAAATTTCGCTCTTTAAAAAAACAGTTATTTGCTTATATTTTGAGAGCGGTAATGGATATAATGGGAATTTAAAAGAGGAAAAGATGCGCAATGGGGTTTCCTATAGGGATATATATTTTGAACGTTTAAATTCAGAGGTTGAATTTTGGATGTCCGGGGGACTTCGATTTCGGCCGAGAAAAATTTACGTGCCCTTCTACGATCCGGCGGCTCATTTTAAAATAGTCGATTTCTTATTTAGTCGACTACTTAACTATTCGTCTCCTTTATAATTCGAACAGATGGCGTTTCGACAAATTGAACATTCTATGAATTGACAATTCGATACTTTTATAATTCGAGTTTTTGTCCATTAGACGTTTTTTCCATTCGGCTACTTAACTATTCGTCTACTGGACAATTTGAGTAGATGGCGTTTCGACTATTTAACCATTCTTATAAATTCAAATTATATGTATATAAGTGTACAGCATCATCATCTTAGTACATTTTGCGAATTAAACCGGCGTGCATATATGCACGTGATGCTCCACTGGGTATATACTCCGCCGTAAAATTTTAATTTCTAAAATATACTATGTATATTATAGGGTATAAAGAGGCTCATCTTTTTTTCCTTTGAGATATTTTATAAAATGAATGACCACAATTTTAACATAAACTTCAACACACGATTTAAAGTATTTTAAGGTAATGAATTATAGCAGCAAATAGGTATAGGGGTTTTGGAGACGCTCTTCAAGATTCTGGGGTCAAAATAGCAATTCCATCAACACAAAATCCAATATGGTGGATGTTTTTGAAAAAACACCCAAAAAATCACTGATTTTTTAAAAATATTTTTTTAGAACTAAAAATTTTTTTTAAAACCATTCTAAAGTATACTATTGGTGGGCAAAAATTTTACATCAATATTCAAAAAGTATCCAAATTCGATTTAAAATGTATACTCGGGGGTTTTCGAGATCGCAGATGACGAATCCAATGATAGTTTTTCAAAATTCAAAATGGCGGATCCAAAATGGCGGACTTTTTTTTTGAAAAATTGCTTGGATTCGCTTAAAACTTGTCATTCGGGGGTTTTTGGGGTCGCTGATAACGAATCCAATGACAGTTTTTCAAAATTCAAAATGGTGGACTTTTATTGAAAAATTTCTTGGATTGGCTCAAGCCAATCCAAGAAATTGGAGGGGGTTTTGAGGGTTGCTGATGACAAATTCGATGTTAGTCTTTGTAAATTTACAATGGCGCATCTGATATGGCGGACGCTTCTTTGAAAAAATTTTTTCTCTTCCATTTTAATGGCGTTTCCAAGTTTTACCACGTGGAGGTGTAGAAACCGAAGATTCTTATTTTTTTGTTTTTAATTTATCAAAAAATTTTAATTTTCTATTTTTAAAAATTTTTTGTAAAAATTTAAAACATCTTTTGCAAAAATATTTTTTGAACATTGCTGAATTTTTAGGCTCTCAGCGAATAATTGTCAGAAGAACTTTTGGTTTTGTTTATAGCAAGCTTCGTGTCATTCTTTTAAGTAAAAACAACACGAGATCCTATTGCAATTTTTTGAATTTACATTTTGAATCGAATTTGGATACTTTTTGAATATTGATGTAAAATTTTATTTTTTTTACTATAATGCATTCTATTTTTTCAAAATTTTTTGATTCCGCCATCTTGAAATCAAAGTTTCTCTATTTTACATATTGAAAGTACAACTATTTTGCCCACCAATAGCATACTTTAGAAAGGTTTTAAAAAAAATTTTAGTTCTAAAAAATATTTTTAAAAAATCAGTGATTTTTTGGGTGTTTTTTTAAAAACATCCGCCATATTGGATTTTGTGTTGATAGAATCGCTATTTTGACCCCAGAATCTTGAAGAGCGACCCCTAAAACCCTCTATACCTCTTTGCTGCTATAATTCATTACCTTAAAATACTTTAAATGGTGTGTTGAAGTTTAAGTTAAAATTGTGGTCATTTGGGCGTTAATGGGTTAACAATGTCTTGTCAATAATCAAGTTTCCTTACCTTCGCCAAGAAAAAGTGTGTGAGGAACTTTCGAGTTGAAAAAACTTTTAGTGAGACATTTGTTCCTTACAATGTAAGGAAGTTTTCTGGAAAAAATCTGGTCAATTTATTCACAAATTTGTAAATTATGAAAGTTTTTTGAAAATACGGGCGTCAAGCTGAGAAGACACCGTGTGGAAAAAGTTCGTTTGCTATTATAACTATACACAATAAAAAATAAATTATAGCACTGTCTTCCTTAAAATATGACTTTCTTTTTACTGTGTACTTTCTCCACACAGCGTCTTCCCAACGAGTCGCCCGCTTTTTTAAAAAAACGTCTATAATTTACAAATTTGTAAATAAATAGACTAGATTTTTTTTAGAAAACTTCTTTATATTGTAAGGAACAAATGTCTTAAATCTAATGATTTAATTAAATCTAATGTTCAGGAAAGCTTTGCGCTAAACATTTATTTAATAGGGAAATTTAAATTTTTACACAGCTGTCAATAAACATTGCAATTTAATATTCCGAATATTGCAAGTAAATTTCTAATAAACTTTTAGGAAAGTTTCGGTGCTGTGGGCCCTGTAATGTCACTAACATTACAGTGACATTACAGTAATGTTACGTCCTGCTTGGGATAGAGTTAAAAAAGTACAAAAACGAAAATTGCGTCCTTTTAAAATTAGTAAGTTTAAAAAAAATTTTGACTTTAAAAGGACTACCTATATCTCTTCCAGCATTTTGGGTTTTTCCCAGTCGGAGATGTCCGAGTAGAACAGAGAGACGTTCGGTAGTCTTCGGAACAGTGCATTTTCATCGACACGAACAAAATGCACTGTTAAAACCATGCAAAATAGTTGCGCGCGCAACGTTTTCTCGCTCATGTCAATGAGAAAAAATTTATTGTAGAAGTAACTGCAGAGGTGCAACCGCAGCTTTACAATACGCAAAACGTTGCCATGGGAGGAAGGCGTCTTATCCTGAGACCTTTCTAATATCTCAGACGCAAAAAACGCCTTAAATTCAGCTAAAAGCGTCTTAAATTTAGACGTTTTCGATGTTTAAGGCACTAAAAAGTCACAGAATAAGACGTATTTTTACAGTGCATTAACAACAGAAGCATAAGCATAGCAACCTTAATTTTTTTTTAATTTACGCAAAAAGTTCATTAGTTAAAAATATTTAAATGAAAAAACTCAAATATTCTTAAAAAGCAATAAATAATATAAATATTTTAAAAATAATTCATGAAAATATTTTGCAACTGTGTAAAAATAAGGGGGCACTTCAGAATTTTTTACTCATAAAATAAACTTTGATTATAAAGCTTAAATTCTCAAAGTTACATTCATTTATTATTGGTTTTCTTTTTGAAAATTGTAAACGTGAATTTTAATCATTAAAAATTATTTATTAAAAGGTATAATAACTTACACTCATTCAATCCCGTTAAAAATTGCATGAATAAATAGTTGCTTTATCTTTTTAAATCTCCAAATATCTACAAATTAAATGTGATTTAAAACATAAATTTTTATTAATTCTCCTGGAGAATTCTAGTTGAATAATCTATATTAAATAAAATTTAACATAATTTATTTAAAGAAATTTTTATTATAAAGTATTATAACATTATTATCAGACAAAACATTATTTGTGACAAGAAAAGTGTTCATTTTTTAAAATATAAATAAACAAAACCAACAGAACTTAAAAAATTAAGGTTGCTATGCTTATGCTTCTGTTGTTAATGCACTGTAAAAATACGTCTTATTCTGTGACTTTTTAGTGCCTTAAACATCGAAAACGTGTAAATTTAAGACGCTTTTAGCTGAATTTAAGGCGTTTTTTGCGTCTGAGATATTAGAAAGGTCTCAGGATAAGACGCCTTCCCAGTAAAAAAAAGTATTCAGAATAGAAAAAAGTATTGGTGGTGACGTTCGGTGAATGCGTTTTCGCGACAAAACTCTCAACTTTGCTTAGGAATCTTTATATCGAGAGTTTAAAACAAAAAGTATTGACGGTGTATTACCCCACAGCACCGAAACATTTCTAAAAATTTATTAAATATTTACAAGTAAATATTTAATGTCATAATCTATTCAATCTCTCTCTGTTCTACTCGGACATCTCCGACTGGGAAAAACCCAAAATGCTGGAAGAGGTATAGGACCCATCCTCGGGGTTAGGGGTGTGAGGCCCCCGTGTTTGTTGACAAGATGCAATATAAGGCATTAAAACCATAAACTCGCAAAAGGTTTCGAAAAAACATGTTCTATAAACGACTTATCTTAAGCCCTCAATTTAACGGATTTTCTCTAAGTAAGAGTCTAGTATGTTTTACTACTATTCTTAAAGTATTGAAAACAGAGTCATAAAATGAACTTACAGAAAAACTCATCCTAGGTTTACAATTTTAATTTCGGTTTTCCTTATCCCCTTTTTTATAATTTGATTTGCGCCTTGGGGAAAACCAAAAAAAAATACATTTACTTATTCCCATTATTATTTCGATGTTAATAGATATTATCAGAATTAAATAATTCCCGCCGTATAAAACGAGTATTGTAGCGTTTATTCGATTAATCGAATCAAATTATAGTTAGTCGTAGAGTGCAAACTTCACAAAACCATGCAAAATAGTTGCGCGCGCAACGTTTTCTCGCTCATGTCGATGAGAAAAAAGTTATTGTAGAAGCAACTTGCAGGCAACGAGGGTAAGGGAGAAGTTTGAAGTCACTGACTCTCTTACTCTCTACCTAATGATTAGGCCTTAACTCATTAGTCATTAAGGAGAGTCCAGAATAGGTTTGTGAACGTCGGCGTTGGTCACGTGATCTCCATATACAATACATACCAACGCGCTCTACCAACGCGCTTCTACCGACGTTTACAAACCCTATTCTGGACTCTCCTTTAGGTTTAGGCTGCTTCACTTGTTACGTCAGAGTTGATTTCTGGTGTAACGTCAGATAGCTGGAGGGAAAAAAGCAGACAACACTATGGAATTTTCATATGAGAATCAAATTCTGTTATTTATTTTGAATGTTTTGCTAATTGAATAGATTTTGTAGACTTTCTATCTACATAATATGGAATAGAATCGAATTCTATAAAATAATAGTAGTGAACTTGACACTTTTCACTTCACGGGAATTTTAACATATGTTACAATGTATGTTTTTGAGGTTAGAAAGTTTGTTTACAACTATTTTATACACAGAGATAATAGTATAGTAAATAAACGTTTCTAACCTCGAAAACAAACAATTAATTTAAAGTTCCTGTGAAGTGTCAAGTCCTCTACAATTATTTTATAGAATTCATTTCTATTCCATATATGTAGATAGGAAGTTTATAAAATCTATTAAATCTGCAAAACATTGGAAAGAAATTAAAAAAATTTTCCTCCCATGAGAATATCTCGATGTAGTGAAACAGTCTAATATGTAGCCGCTTTTACATGTTTTCAAAGTCTATAGGGCTTTACGATTTGTAATTATTATTGTGTGTTGGCCTTCTCTTATCAGGTTGCTATGCTTATGCTTCTGTTGTTAATGTTCTCCTGGTTGTCATAGAAGTTTGACATTATAATTATAAACAAGCGACAAAGTTAAAAAACTGACAGTTTAAGGAAAACGTTTAATGTGAAAAACATTAAAAATGTACGCTTATGTTCGCTTCAGTGATGATAGATCATATTATATATCTAACGTAAAGGATATAAAAAATTTCAACCCCACAAATACCGATGATTTTAACAAACAAAAAATCTATCAAGTTTCATGGGAAGATGGACTTTTATATGATGCCCAAATGATTTTCCTTTGTAGTAAGTGGAATTTTAGTGATATTTAATTTAAAATAGAGTTCTTTTTCCTTTGCTATAGATTAATGAAAATTTCGCTAGTTATAAATATAAATTAAAATTAAGACATGTACTATTTGTCTAGGTTAACTGTTGTTTTAAAATAGTTTTATTCTTATTAAAAGAAAATAGATTGTTTATTAAATAGTTACTTGTTACAATATTTAAAAATATTAACTTGGTTTTAACTTTTTCATACACAAGTAATTAGTAATACATTTTTTAAACAAAATTTTAATATACTAATTCTATTACAGGGAAATATTTTCTAACCAAAACTGATTTGCAAAAAGTTATACAAAATTTTTAATAAAAAACTGTAAATATTTTAGTCCTAACATGATTTTTTTAGGTAGTTTAAAGATATCTTTAAATAATATTTTCTATATAGGCACCTAGAAACCTTTAAAAGCATATATGTAATACTTTTTTAAAACTCGAGAAGTTTTTTTCTTTTTAAAAAAATAAAAATTTTCATGTTTTTAGTTGACAAAGTACAACAAAATTCAAAATTTTTTTCACTTATTTTAGAAAGACTTTGCACCCCTCTTATAATTTTTCATTCGTCTTCCCTTAGTTCATTGTAGTGTAGAAAAACTGTTCTTAAATAAATAAAAAAAATTCCTTTTTACAGAAGAATGAAAATTTTCCAGATTTTTATTTGGGAAAGTTCAACAAAATTCCAATTTTTTTCACAAATTGTCGGAAGACTTTGCTCCTTTCTCACAACTATTAAATCGTCTCCCTAGTTACTAGTAGTCTAGAAAAATTGAATTTTAAGTCAATAAAAAATTTCCTTTTTAAAAGAACAAAAATTTTCATTATTTTTAGTTGGCAAAGTACAACAAAATTCAATTTTTTTTTTCAAAAATGGTAGGAAGACTTTGCTCCCCTCTCTCAACATTTTATTCGTCTTCCATTAGTTCCAAGTAGCCAAGAAAAACTAGATTTTAATCAATAAAAAATTTTCTAAAAAAAAGAATGTTTCTGATTTTTTTTGAATAATACAAGTTTAATTACAATTCTTTCTCAAATTGTCGAAAGACTTTGCTCCCTTTTCGCAACTTTTAAATTGTCTTCCTTTAGTCCATAGTAGCTAAGAAAACTAAATTGGAGTTAATTTAAAATTACATTTAAAAAATTATAAGAATTTTTCTTATTTTTTTCAGAAAATGCAACAAAATTACAATTTTTTTCTTTAATTGTTGGAACCCAGTAAACGAAAACAAATTAAAATAAATTATAAAGAATTTACAAAGAGTTTTTGTGAATCCTGCTTTGTGACAAATACAAATTGGAGCCATGATGAAATTTTGCTAAATTCTTGAAACTGTATTAAACTTCCAAATCCGTATTAATTCACTGGACAAGTTTTTGAGCCTTTATTTTTTTTAATTCGTTTGCACGAATTCATTGCATTTCTTAGCCATTTCTTTGAAATGCGAATTCGTTTGGAAAAAATTGGTACAAATTAAATTTAATTTAATCGAACATACAAAGAGCTTATATGAATCCCGCTTTATGAAAAATACGATTTGGAGCCTTCCAAAAATCTTAATTCGTTTCAATTCATTTGAATTATTTTTTTTTACTGGGAAGACTTTGATCCCTTCTCGCAACTATTGATTCGCCTTTCCCTAGTTCTAAATAGCTAAGAAATACTGCTTTTGAGTAAATAAAAAATTTTCTTTAAAAAAAAAGAATTTTCCTGATTTTTTTGGGGAAAATTTTTTCTCTAATTGTCGGAAGACTTTGCTCCCTTCTCGCAACTTTTAAATCGTCTTTCTGTAGCCCATAGTTGTGTAAAAAAACTGTTCTTAAACAATTAAGAAATTTCCTTCTTACAAAACATAAAATTTTTTGGTTTTTTATTTGGGAAAGTTCAATAAAATTCCAATTTTTTTTTTAAAATCCTGATAAGCAGAAATGTTTCTAATTTAAATCGGTATTGATTCTCGATAAGTTTTTGGAAAATATAGTGTTATCTGAGTAACAACTATTTAATATATGTTGACGTTTTTTCGAAAATGTAGTGTTATTTGAGTAACAACTATTTAATATATGTTGACGTCCGCATAAGAAGAAAACACATTGCAGTACTAGATTCAGCAATATCAGAAATAGAAAAGTAAAAGCAGGAATGTCTGTTTTAAGTGTACCTTTTTTAGGTGATCTTAGGTTTAACTCTAAAATATGCTTTTTTGATTTATTAAATTATCATTTTATTAATATTAATTTTCTTATATATAGTAATATCCGTTTTCGAATAATATTCAACATTTTTATAAACATTTATTATCACTTATTTAATTACATAGAATTTTGTCAAAAACCACATCTTTGTAGTTTACTTTACATGGAAAAGAAATATCTAAAAATAGGGGAGAATTGGGTAACCCAATACACTATGTAGCCCCAGACACTTTTAATTTCTAATATAATAATGCGTTTTTACTATGGAAATAAATTACGAATTATATATAATACAATTTAACTTTTAGTTTAAAAAAAATTTGTTGAGCTTTTTTATTTCCTTTGTTTATAAAACTAGAACTTTCCGAATTTAATCTGAAATATATGGACATCTTTAAAAAGATTTTTCAATTTATTTCTAATATAAGGTCTGTTTTTATTGTTGTAGATATAATTTAATATTAGTTTATTAAGTCCAATAAATAAACTATAAAATAATTCTTAATGAACAAACCAAAAAACCCTTAAGGAATAAATTTCAGGCAAATTTAAAAAATTTTAATTTTTTTCCGCCATATTGGATCTGACATTTTGAATTTTCAAAGTCCGACGTCAGATTCGTAAGCAGCAATCGCAAAACCCCTAAAGAATTAATTTCAGGTAAATTTAAATCTTTAAATTTGTATCCACCATATTGGATCCGTCTTTTTGAATTTTGAAAATCTGATGTCAGATTTGTAATCAGCAACTCAAAAAACTTCCAAAGAATGATTTTCAGGCAAATTTAAATAATTTTTAAATTATTGTTCTCCATATTGTCTCCGCCATATTGAATTTTGAAAATATGATGCTAGATTCGTAATCAGCTACCCCAAAAACCTCTGAGTAACGAATTTTAAACAATTTTAATAAGGAGGAGTATGAATATCGATTTATTAACTTTAATAACGTTTTTCCTCGAAAACTTTATTTTTGACGTAAGGTCCCTTTAACTTACCAGGTCACATAGTATATTAAGCCGATGTCTTTTATTTTTTCAATTTTTCAAAATAAAAGAAGCAGGAGTTCGAAACCTACTGATTTTTAATTTTAACGGTGCACTAAACTTAATACAACTTTTCTCTGAATGTCTTCCTAAAAGAACCAAAGATATTCGCATTGCAATTTATTTTGTATTTCGTTTTATTGAAAATTAGGTTTATAACATTTTGAGCTTCAAGATTCTCTAACTCAGCGATTTTAGCACTAAATTGGATTGAACACTTCTTAAAAGTTTTCAAATTTAGTAAGAAATTTGACTATCTAGGTAATTCAAATAGTGTCAAAGTGGTTTCTTTTCATGCGGACGTCCACATACGCATGCGAAAATTTTTCAAATGTAAACCAATCTCAGAAGATAAATTTATCAATTCGAGTTAATATTTGTGCAAACTTTAGTACAATCAGTGATTGTTTTAATCACTAATTGTTACAAAATTACAATTAAAAATGTGTGGGGGATAAAGGTTGAAGACGTTTATGAAGTTCGATGAATAGTTGAAAAGAAAATTGTAATTTTAAACAACAGTGAGATTTTACCACATAAAAAAAGATTTGTTAATCCTCGGAGGATTCACATTTTTTTAAAAAACACATTAATTAGTTTATGAGTTCTAATTATCATCTAGTGATGGTTCTAATTGATAATAATTTTATCTATTTTTAATTTTTGGAAAAAAAATACTCAATGTTAATAGATTTTTATATTTTTTTATTAGAATTGTGGAACATTTCCGTTTAGGAAATCTATGTTTAAAATATTGAAATAAATTTGTAAAATGCAAAAAGTTTGTAACTATCTGGACAAATATTTTTAAGTAAATTCGTAAGCTTAAGTTTGTCAATTTATGCTCGTGCGCCATAAAATACACATGACCACCCAAATTTCGTATATGGGTAAATCCACGGAATAGGTTGATATTGAATTATATATATGAAATTTTTTAAATTGCTTTTGACATTTTAAGTAACACTGCCATTTTCAAAACCATATAACTTTTATAGCCGGGTGCACCGCTTACTTTGTTTTCAATTTTCTTCCAAAGTTCTGGTCATCCCACTATCAAACTAATATAATTTTTTCGAAAAAATGTCATCTTCCAATAAAAATTAACTTTTTTTTAAATACCCATTAGGATCAAAATTAAAAAATAAACTTTGTTTTTATAGACGTTGTAGCATTACCGAGCAGTGATGCGACGCTTATGATATGATTTTTATACTTAACTAAAATATAAATTGTTAGCATGTCTACAATCTTCACTGAATAAAATTTATCTAAAAATTTATAAACATTATTCAAATGAAGTTGCATGCAAATTCAGAACTGGAAATTTATGCACATTATTTTTAAAACAACACTCTTATAAGTTTTAAAGATAGTATTTAATTCTAAATATAATCTACATTCTTAGGTAGAAAAAATACATTTGGGTGACGGTATCTTTATAAAATATGAAACGTGGAAATTAATAAAAGCCGTAAAGAAAGATTCAATGTTTGTGAAGAATTTGGCAACAGCTATTTGGTCCAGGCATACTCTAGCTAATAGATGTGTAGAATTCAAAGAAGACTTGTGGCCAATCCCAAATAGATCCCCTCGAAAAATATTGTCACCGAAAAAAGTAAAAGCATTGAAAGGTACTTTCTAGCGTTTGAAAATATTTATATACATTAGTTAAAATTAAAATATTAAAAGTTTAAAAATTATAACAAGAATTTTAAGGGTTAAGAGCTTACACTGCTATAAAGAGGAAAAAACAGCTTCTTGAAATTTTTTTTGTGCTAGAAAGAAAAGTATGGAGATAATTTTTTTTGCGGATATTGCTTGTTAGGCAGACAAACCTTTTTTAATTAGTATATATTAGTATACATATATTGCTGTTATTAAAAGATATAAATTCGATATTATTCTGTCGGTCGTTTTACAACTTCAAAATGTTTCAAAGACAAACTCCTATTTTTATTATCTTAGTAAATGAATAATCATAAATAATTTAAATAAATGTTTTTTATTATTTGCAGAATGCTTTAAAACTAATCTCGATAACTGCGATGAAGTTGAGAAACTTACAAAATTGAGTAAATCAAACTACTATTTAAGCCAGCATATTGGTTATCTTCGCAGAACGCTATATCCAGAAACGATTAAAAGTAAAAAATATTTACATTCTTTGAAAAATCTATTTTTCTTCATAATACTTACTTACACTGAGAGAAAAAAGCACAATAATCCGTATTGTGACGAACATTGCTTGTGTAAAATAGATGTCAACACTCGTTCTTTAGTATTATTTAGTTCAGATACTACACTGAGAAAAAATTGCTATTGAAACAATGAAATATTTGTTTGTCGCAATAAACGGCATATTCAATATCGTTCGAATACAAATACTGTTGGTTCAATAACATGTGCTGTTGATTACTGCACTATAGATTTAAATAAATCTTATTTAATTTAATAGCATGTACTTTCAAATCAATAGAATATGCTATCAATTTCATAGCATGATGCTATAGTTTGAATAACACATAATTTTGAAATGAATACATCACACTTTAGATTTTAATGAATTATAATTCAATTTTATAGCATAATTCTATAGTTTTAAATATAAAATATTATTCTTTTGAAAAAAATATTTTGAGAAATAGACATATTTTTGCTCTTTTACAACTTGTTACCTATTTCAAGATACACTTCTTTGTAATTCTACATAGAATATATACAATTTGAGATATAACTTATAAGTTTACAACTCGCAACCTAAAATTAAATTTTATTGTAACATATACTTAACATACTATTTAACATTATACATACATACATACATTATACATATCATAATACATTTAAATGATGTTGACTTGAATTTCCTTATATACAAAAGTGATGAAACTATCACCGCTTCTAAGAGAAAAAATTAATATTTAAAGTGTGTATAGTGTATATTTAGTAACCAATCACAAAACAAAGATATATTTCCGGGAAAATTTAAATTTCAAATTCCTCTTTCAAATACTTCCAAAACATTAACATGAAATTTTGCAAATTAAATAGAAGATTAACTAAAATATCAATTAATGAATTATCTTAATTTGAATAAAACAATACCTAATACTTTTAACTCAAATAAGTATGACTACAATTTTACTGCATGGTACTGTCAATTTTATAGCATCTGCTTTTGAACGTATTTGAATACATAGTTTGTAATAACAAAAGCACGTGCTATTGATTCAAAAGCATATTGCATCGTCTAAAATGTACATCTATACAAATTGTAAATACTATTTATTAATTTAACAAAGTTTTATTTGAAATAATTGCAACACTTATTTTAAACAAATTAATATTTTTTTAATAAAATTGTATCAACCCTTCACCTCAACCATTTTGCATGTTTTATTAGACAACATTATGCTTCTAGTTCTAAATTATGAATTATTATATTTTAACAAATATTTTCTTAATTCAATACAGAAATTATTGCTTCAAACAAATCCATTGAGATGGAAAAATGTTTGATCCCCATTGTATCAAACTTTTTTCCATCTCAATGGATTTGCAAAGTTCTTTTTGCAAATGATTCTACAATATCCCAGGAGTCTTTGACGGCCCATGAGAATGTTGTCCATCAATTTGTTTAATTGTTATGTCATATTGTTTAATTTTATTTTATACACGTGGTTTTTATGTCCGACCACTTAGCTAAAACCAAAATAAAATGACAAGTTCTATAATTGCAATTACTCTCGTCAAAAGACAAATTATATGGGAGTCTTCATAAAAAAAAGATATTTAAAAAAATCAAATTTGTCTTTTGACGAGAGTAATTGCAATTATAGAACTTGCTTCATTGATTTTCCATATAACTAGTACAACAATTGCAATATACTAAGTGTTGTACGAAATATATGGAAAATCCATAAAGCAAGTATCAAAATTGCATTTGCTCTCGTCAAAGGACAAATTTGATTTTTTAAAATATCTTTTTTTTATGAAGACTCCCATATAATTTGTCTTTTGACGAGAGTAATTGCAATTATAGAACTTGCTTCATTGATTTTCCATATAATTGTATTAGCTAAGTGGTCGGACAAGTTAGCTAACTGGTCGAGCATTCAACCAATACAAATAAAACTAAATAAATAATAATAAAATAAATAAATAATTATAATAAAAAGTTTGTAATTTTATTTATATTTAGGTAACTGGTCGGGAATAAAAATTCGTTTAATTAAGTGAAATGAACATTTATTTAATGTTGAATTTTAATTTAACAGTACAAATAATATCTAGTAACACAATATGCTGGCAATAGCCCTTTTATGACTTTTTGGACGACGGATCAGCTGTAGAAGGCAAACGGGCCTTTTTGGAAGACTCATCGGTTGTAGGAGAAGGCGAACGGGCCTTTTTGGAAGACTCATCGGTTGCAGGAGAAGGCGAACGGGCCTTTTTGGAAGACTCATCGGTTGCAGGAGAAGGCGAACGGGCCTTTTTGGACGTCTTCGTCGAACGGGCCTTTTTGGAGGACTCATCGGCTGTAAGAGAAGGCGAACGGGCCTTTTTGGACGTCTTCGTCGAACGGGCCTTTTTGGAAGACTCATCGGTTGCAGGAGAAGGCGAACGGGCCTTTTTGGACGTCTTCGTCGAACGGGCCTTTTTGGAGGACTCATCGGCTGTAAGAGAAGGCGAACGGGCCTTTTTGGACGTCTTCGTCGAACGGGCCATGTCGGTGGGATTCTCTCCCGGAAAAACAATCTCATCCTTTACAGCGTAGCGAATATCCTCTTCTTTCATGGAATAAATGACGCGGAAAGAGAAGAGGCTAGAACAATAATACAAAAAAAAATTATTCACCTGCCCAGTAAATTTTGCAAACTACTAAATTTTGTTCGCAAAATTTGGCCACCTTTGGACGTCCTATGGGGCTCAGATATTTTTTATTTTTTTACCTCAACAGAATGCAAAAATGAAAAATATCTGAGCCCCATAGGCCGTCCAAAGATGGCTAATCACTCTAATTAATTATTAAAATTATTTTGATTAGCTAACTTGTCGAACATTCAACCAATGTAACTTACAAGTATTTTAAAAATGTGACCGTTGCATTTTCCAACTCCTCTATCGTGATACTGTTTTCCTCCATGTACTTAAGGGTAAGTAAAGTTATATGGAAAATCAATGAAGCAAGTTCTATAATTGCAATTACTCTCGTCAAAAGACAAATTATATGGGAGTCTTCATAAAAATAAGATATTTTAAAAAATCAAATTTGTCCTTTGACGAGAGCAAGTGTATTTTTCATACCAGTATCTTGTTAAAGGACAAACTATACAGTTTACTATACATATTTGCCAACTATGCAAATTGTGGAAAATAATTTTTTTTCTTCAATTAATTCATAAGAGTCTGTAATTAATAATTAATTATTATACTCACTGTTACATTTTAGCAGTTTTTCAACCACGGATTAACATCTAAGATATGTTTCCGCGTCTCCCCGTAATCATAAGTGAGTTCAACCCCTGCTGGAATGAAACTCTTCGCAACAAATACCAGTCTCGGCAACGACTCTACTTCAACAACTTTGGGACGAAGCAAGGGGTTCTTTCGCGAATGATTAATCAAACGCCCCAAGTAATTTGACTCAGCTGTTGCGTCAATGCAAAAACATTTTTCTTTGAAATAAAAATAGTAAAGATAAAATCTTGTGCATTCTCCATCCCCTTGAAGACGTTCGAGCTGAGTCCCTTCATGCCCACTCAAAAGGTGCCCAACGTATTCAACCACAAACTCATCTTTCTCGAAACATTTTGTTGTAAAAACTCCCCGTCCTTTCTGTCCGCAGTTTTTAATAGTCAGCCCATCTTGGCAATTATCTAAAATTTTAATTTTCATTAAAGCTTCTCTATCGCTATTCAATTTTGAAACAGTCTTCCGCTGCGACCTGATAGTGCGTAACTGGCTTCCCTGAAAAATAATAAATTTTGCAAACATAAATTTTCAAAGCTAGACGATATGTGTCATTTTATTTTTATTTTAGCTAACTGGTCGGACGTAAAAACTCATTTTTAAATTAATTGACTAATTGAATTGTGCAAAGGATTTTATGGCTCTTAAAGGAATTTTGATTACCTTTACGATTCCACTTTTTGGTCGCACTAGCTTCCAGGGGCTACCGCCCTCTTCCTTTCGCAACTTCGATTTTAGTGATGGCATCTCATTAGAGTCCAGATCCTTCGAGCCTTCAATCTAAAATTATAATAATTAATAATTATAATTACAGTTACAGCAGCTCAGATGACACGTAACTGTAACAGTAAGGTTGCCATGGTAAAGGCCAACGCAGAATAAATTCTTAATCGCAATCGTAAACGGAATCGCAATCGTAAGAATGAGTTAGAGAAGGATAATCAATATACCTATTCTTCTCTAACTCATTCTTACGATTGCGATTCCGTTTACGATTGCGATTAAGAATTTATTCTGCGTTGGCCTTAAAGTAGATAGTCATTTATCACTGTTCGGTAAAGCAGCGCATGGTTCTGCTTCGACAGAGAGTACTAAAATAATACAAGTCCCATGAGCGTGGTTCTGCCGGGAAGGACAAGGTTTATATTATCACATGGTGTTAATATAATCCCTATCCTTCCTGGTAGAACCACGTTAATGGGACTTTAATTACATAAATTTTATTATTATATATATATATAATTAAAATTACATTAATAAATTTAATGAATGAGTTATTGCTTGCGGCGACGAAAACAGCGCCGGTAAAATTCACGGCATCCGTTTTCAGGACAAACGTCGAACCGACGTGTTATATTCTTGGGTGGACTAGTAGAAATCTTAATTTCTGGAATAATTCTAGGATCAAAGGGTAAGCTCAAGTTTGCCAAATGGCTGCAGTACGAAACAAATCGTTTTTCAAAAACTTTCAGTACTTCGGGCGTGAGGTTCTTTATATCGAAGAAAATAGCGCCGTTGCAAATTTTGTGAAGATAATATCTTAAGTTTCTCAACTGGCCATCAAAATTGGAAAAATATCGCGCAATTAAGGCTTCCACCACTAAGTTGCTTTCACGGACGTCAATGCTGCAGAACACAAAAAACATTGTTTTCAGTTTATAAGTCCTGTCCTGTCTTTGACAGACGGATGAAATAAATGTTACCTCTGGATTATGCAAGAGATTGTTATTTCCATGTTTATGTGCGGCCAAACTGCTAAGAACCCCTCGATTCCGCCAACATCCGTGAGAAAGTTGAAGAGTGATTCGTCCATCAAATCTGATACCACTCCAGTGATTTTTAAAATTTTCAATCGCAGCATTTTGCATAATTTTATACTCAAAACTGGAATTTTATTTAAAGATTTAAATTAATCTTTTAATACAAAAAGGGCATCCACATTGTCATTGTTCTCGAAAAACGACATGTCGAGCGGAATAAATTCTTTTTGAAAACAAATCTGACATGGGAATAACTTTCATGTCTCTTTTCAAAATCAACTCTTTCTTGAAATACTCAATGATTTTTCGGAACATTTTCCACGCATCCTGGTGCAAGCTATACAAATTTTTGTTCTCACTGTCTTGAATAAAAATTTTTAGCAGCTCTTTTAGGCTTAATTTTATTTCAACTGTCAAATACGATTCATTGACTATGTTTGCCATTTTCGAGCGGAGAGCAATAACACCTGAATCATTTAGTTCAATCCAGCGAACAGATGGTTTTTTCCATTTCAAATCACGACCATAAAACCGTTCACATGGAATAGGATCTAGAGGCACTCTAAGGAAAAATAAGAAATATAAATTTTAGTACTGTCTGTCGAAGCAGAACCGCGGAAATATTCTATCACATCCGCGATTCTGCTTCGACAGACAGTTCTGCCCGGAAGGACGGGGATTATATTATCACATATGGTGTTAATATAATCCCCGTCCTTCGGGGCAGAACCACGCTAATAAATAATAATAATAATAATAAAATAATAATTACTTGATGTCAGTGTTGGATTCCTGTTTGATCGGAATGTTAAATAACGATGGAGTATCGGATTCCTGTTTGATCGGAATTTTAAATAACGATGGAGTATCGGATTCCTGTTTGATCGGAATTTTAAATAACGATGGAGTATCGGATTCCTCATATTTGATCGAATTATTTAATAACAATGATTTCAATTCTTCGAACGATGTGTTGTTGCCCTCGGACACCTCATAACTGCTATCCAAACTTTCATCAGAAGAATCCGTACCTGGAGAAATCCAGTTCCTGAAACCCGGGTAAATCCACTTTTCATTCGATCACTTTATGCGTTGTTGTAATGAAACAGAAGATCGTTTCGGGGATGGTACTACTGGTTTTGTTGGCGTCATGCTGGCAAGTATAATGTCCAACAATTGGATTTGGTAACTACTCATTCGCAAAAGTGGAACGGCGAACGGTTCAAACTGTAGCTTTTGATGCACTGCAGATTTTGGAAAAATGGCATATTGACCAAAAATTCTTTTTGCCAAATTTAAGCAACTTAACAAGTGGCCTTTTACATCCGGACGAAGATACTGAAAAATAAATAGTTTTAACATCTGTCTGTCAAAGCAGAAAGGACGGGGTTTATATTATCACATATGGTGTTAATATAATCCCCGTCCTTCCGGGCAGAACCACGCTAACGGGACTTGTGTTACTTTAATACTGTCTGTCGAAGCAGAACCTTTGGTTCTTACTTACAAAGGCCAAAATTAATTTCGCTCGTTTGAGTGGAAAAAAGAAATCTCTGACATCGTTGTTCGGAAAAACATTTCTTGTTCTTCTCTGGTTGAACGTTAAAAGCAACTCGACATAAAATTGTATGTTTTTTAAATTCTTTGAATTTTTTAAATTTACGAAAAAATCAATTAGTTGCTTAATTAGTCTCGAGTTAAAGATGATATTCCACACTTTCATAAATTTGGCGACCGACAAATTTCGAAAACAACATTCGAGGAATAAACTAGGAAATCTTAAAAACATGTAGCATATTTTCTCGTGCGGAGTATTATCGACGGATTCTAAAATTTTGATGAGTTCAGCTAAATAATCAAATTTACAAGATTGTGCTCTGTTGCGCAGATCTATTTTGTGCAAAGCTGCAATGTCTCCATCGCTTTCCTTCCATCGAATTCTGCCCTCCGCTCTTTCCAAGTATTCCCTTAGGGCAGCAATCCGTACATCGTCCCTCTCCTGCGCCGCCACCAACACCTCTTTCTGATCCTCACCCACCATATTAAACGAGTTGTCGTTACGAGGGTCATCCAACCAAGGACAATCAAGACACTTTTTCCATCGTGAAACGTGAAGGTTGGCCACGATTTCCGATCGTACTAAATGTTCATATGGAAGCGCAGCTTTCAAGACAGGCGGTGCCATGAATGGTGTGCACAATTATCTAACAAACAATGATTGAACTTGTAATAATTATAATTACACGTGTACTATTGACCACATGTAATTACACGTGTATTTTATACTTTGTCATTTTTTCAAAATTTCTAGAAACGTTACACGTGTAATTACACGTGGATATTTGATGGAAAAATCTAATTTTAAATTCAAAGTATGAAATACACGTGTAATTACACGTGTACCGATTCTAGAAATTTTGAAAAATGACAAAGTATAAAATACACATGTGGCCAATAGTACACGTGTAATTACACGTGTAAATTTTTAGTAGGGTAACTTTATTAATAATTTAATTTAATTCAATTCAAAATTCTGTTAAGAAAGATAGGTTATGTCAATGCGCGAGCAAATATTATGTATTCTTTTTGGGAAAACACGATTCAAATGAGATTTATGTTAAATAAATAAAAACAACTCACCGGTGAATAAAAAAATTAAAGAGCACAACAGAGATATTTCTATAAAAATCGGTTATTTACGATTATCCTCCGTGAAAATCTTTAGCTACTAGAATAGAATGAACTTATCACTTATTTTACATTGTGACCACCCGCTATGAGGGTGGGAGCTGTTTTCCACCAGACATAAGTTAGCAACAAATCAACCAGGGTTGCCAACTCCAAAGTTTTCATTTTCAGGACTTGCGATCCATCTCAATGGATTTGCAAAATTCTTTTTGCAAATGATTCTACAATATCCCAGGAGTCAACATTCTCATGGGCCGTCAAAGACTCCTGGGATATTGTAGAATCATTTGCAAAAAGAATTTTGCAAATCCATTGAGATGGAAAAAAGTTTGATCCCCATTGTATCGCAAACGTATCCCCATTGTAATATATATAGTTTTTGGTCATTTCAACGTTTGCGATACAATGGGGATCAAACTTTTTTCCATCTCAATGGATTTGCAAAATTCTTTTTGCAAATGATTCTACAATATCCCAGGAGTCTTTGACGGCCCATGAGAATGTTGTCCATCAATTTGTTTAATTGTTATGTCATATTGTTTAATTTGTACATGGAACTCTAATTTTGAAATTAATTGACTGTTTGAATTGTGCAAAGGATTTTTCCAATAGGATTCAATTTCAATTTTTTTAAAATTAATTGTTTATTATAATTATACACTACTACTGTTAGAAAACACAATATTTTTATAATACATAAGTCAAAGGCTTAGCGTCCAAATTCAATATAAATGCATGCAATATGTACAATTCCGAAAAAAATTATACGAATATTTTACACAGAAATCTGTTTTTTTCAAAAATCGTTAAAGATCCTGATTTCTGTTTATGTCAACCAAGTTTAAAAGTTCTGAAGAGGTGATGGGAATTGCTCATTGGCAATCTTTTTTCTATTTCTTTTTTGGTAACGTTCATAGCTAAAACAAAATTAAATAATATAAAACTAAAACTAAATATTAGTTTACTTATTGTTAAAGGAATTTTTAAAAATAAAAAAAAATATTTACAGTTTTGCAGTCATTTTTTTTCTTATTGTCTCAGAATCTTTTAAAGTGATGCATTTACAAATTTCTAATAAATTTGCAGATGCTCTAAAGTTTTTTTTACTCTTTCGTAGTAAACTTGAGAATGCTAGAATGAAATTATGATTAATTTCTTTGTTATTGTCAACTTTAAAATACCATTTCAGTATATTTTTTGCGGTATTAAGAGACACCTGCCTTATGCTGCGAGCTTTTACATCTGGATGTAACTTATAGTACCTAAAACAGGAAGTTACTTCTTAATTCCGTGAAAGACACATGATTTAATTAGTACCTCTATCCTAGATGATTTTAAAAATTAAGGAACATAAAAATTAAATGTTCCTGTGATATGCTCTTTAAAAAAAATTAGAAAAATGCGATAATTTATATGTACGACCCTATGAAAAGACCCCACTTTGCAAATAGTAATTACCTTTTTACAATGTATAAAGCACACACTGGTGTTGAATAAAAAATGGGTTTTGTGTTCAAGAATGTTGAAATTCCTCCAGCGTCAAATAAATACTGTCCTAATGATTTGTCATCCTTAACTGTAAACTTTCCTGTACAACCAAGTCCATGTATACGTATATGTTGACAATCATCTCGAGAATATAAATTAAATTCACGTTCTGTTTTTTTTAAATATTTTCTTAAACGTTCAAGGCGATACACATTCCGGTCAAAATATTTACTGTCAAATTTGTACGATATTGTAGAATGACATTTGGCATTAAATACAAGTTGTTTGAGAAAGAGTCCAGAATTAGGCTTTTTCACTTCATCGAGATATTTCGAGTTCGAGTATAACGTCAGATAGCTGGAGGGAAAACAAACAGACGACGCAATGTAATTCTTATGGGAGAAAAAAATTTTGCATTTTCTTTTCAATATTTTGCAAATTTAATTAATTTTAAACACTTTATATCTACATACATGTAATTTAAATGAATTCTATATAATAATTGTAATGAAATTAACACTTTACACTTCACAGGAATTTGAAAATATGCTAAAATGTATGTTTTTGAGGTTAGGAACGTTTATTTACAAATATTTTATACATAGAGATAATAGTTGTAAACTGACGATACTAACCTCAAAAACATACATTTTAGCATATTTTAAAGTTCCTGTGAAGTGTAAAGTGTTAATTTCATTACAATTATTATATAGAATTCATTTAAATTACATGTATGTAGATAGAAAGTGTTTAAAATTAATTAAATTTGCAAAATATTGAAAAGAAAATGCAAAATTTTTTTCTCGCACCCTAAGGGCGAAGTCCTATGTCAGCGTTTCTGCGTTGCGTTTTGTAACTAGGCCATGAGTGTGAGAGAGATGGAGATATATGTTGGCTATATTTGCACTCATGGCCTAGTTACAAAACGTAACGCAGAAACGCTGACATGGGACTTCGCCCTAAAGTTGCTTCTACAATAACTTTTTTCCATCGACATGAGCGAGAAAACGATGCGCGCGCAACTATTTTGCATGGTTTTGACAGTGAATTTTGTTCGTGTCGATGAAAAAAAAGTTGTTGTAGAAGCAGCCTAAGGGTGTTTCCGTTTAGGAAATCTATGTTTAAAATATTGAAATAAATTTGTAAAATGCAAAAAGTTTGTAACTATCTGGACAAATATTTTTAAGTAAATTCGTAAGCTTAAGTTTGTCAATTTATGCTCGTGTGCCATAAAATACACATGACCACCCAAATTTCGTATATGGGTAAATCCACGGAATAGGTTGATATTGAATTATATATATGAAATTTTTTAAATTGCTTTTGACATTTTAAGTAACACTGCCATTTTCAAAACCATATAACTTTTATAGCCGGGTGCACCGCTTACTTTGTTTTCAATTTTCTTCCAAAGTTCTGGTCATCCCACTATCAAACTAATACAATTTTTTCGAAAAAATGTCATTTTTCCAATAAAAATTAACTTTTTTTTAAATACCCATTAGGATCAAAATTAAAAAATAAACTTTGTTTTTATAGACGTTGTAGCATTACCGAGCAGTGATGCGACGCTTATGATATGATTTTTATACTTAAATAAAATATAAATTGTTAGCATGTCTACAATCTTCACTGAATAAAATTTATCTAAAAATTTATAAACATTATTCAAATGAAGTTGCATGCAAATTCAGAACTGGAAATTTATGCACATTATTTTTAAAACAACACTCTTATAAGTTTTAAAGATAGTATTTAATTCTAAATATAATCTTCATTCTTAGGTAGAAAAAATACATTTGGGTGACGGTATCTTTATAAAACATGAAACGTGGAAATTAATAAAAGCCGTAAAGAAAGATTCAATGTTTGTGAAGAATTTGGCAACAGCTATTTGGTCCAGGCATACTCTAGCTAATAGATGTGTAGAATTCAAAGAAGACTTGTGGCCAATCCCAAATAGATCCCCTCGAAAAATATTGTCACCGAAAAAAGTAAAAGCATTGAAAGGTACTTTCTAGCGTTTGAAAATATTTATATACATTAGTTAAAATTAAAATATTAAAAGTTTAAAAATTATAACAAGAATTTTAAGGGTTAAGAGCTTACACTGCTATAAAGAGGAAAAAACAGCTTTTTGAAATTTTTTTTGTGCTAGAAAGAAAAGTATGGAGATAATTTTTTTTGCGGATATTGCTTGTTAGGCAGACAAACCTTTTTTAATTAGTATATATTAGTATACATATATTGCTGTTATTAAAGGATATAAATTCGATATTATTCTGTCGGTCGTTTTACAACTTCAAAATGTTTCAAAGACAAACTCCTATTTTTATTATCTTAGTAAATGAATAATCATAAATAATTTAAATAAATGTTTTTTATTATTTGCAGAATGCTTTAAAACTAATCTCGATAACTGCGATGAAGTTGAGAAACTTACAAGATTGAGTAAATCAAACTACTATTTAAGCCAGCATATTGGTTATCTTCGCAGAACGCTATATCCAGAAACGATTAAAAGTAAAAAATATTTACATTCTTTGAAAAATCTATTTTTCTTCATAATACTTACTTACACTGAGAGAAAAAAGCACAATAATCCGTATTGTGACGAACATTGCTTGTGTAAAATAGATGTCAACACTCGTTCTTTAGTATTATTTAGTTCAGATACTACACTGAGAAAAAAATGCTATTGAAACAATGAAATATTTGTTTGTCGCAATAAACGGCATATTCAATATCGTTCGAATACAAATACTGTTGGTTCAATAACATGTGCTGTTGATTACTGCACTATAGATTTAAATAAATCTTATTTAATTTAATAGCATGTACTTTCAAATCAATAGAATATGCTATCAATTTCATAGCATGATGCTATAGTTTGAATAACACATAATTTTGAAATGAATACATCACACTTTAGATTTTAATGAATTATAATTCAATTTTATAGCATAATTCTATAGTTTTAAATATAAAATATTATTCTTTTGAAAAAAATATTTTGAGAAATAGACATATTTTTGCTCTTTTACATCTTGTTACCTATTTCAAGATACACTTCTTTGTAATTCTACATAGAATATATACAATTTGAGATATAACTTATAAGTTTACAACTCGCAACCTAAAATTAAATTTTATTGTAACATATACTTAACATACTATTTAACATTATACATACATACATACATTATACATATCATAATACATTTAAATGATGTTGACTTGAATTTCCTTATATACAAAAGTGATGAAACTATCACCGCTTCTAAGAGAAAAAATTAATATTTAAAGTGTGTATAGTGTATATTTAGTAACCAATCACAAAACAAAGATATATTTCCGGGAAAATTTAAATTTCAAATTCCTCTTTCAAATACTTCCAAAACATTAACATGAAATTTTGCAAATTAAATAGAAGATTAACTAAAATATCAATTAATGAATTATCTTAATTTGAATAAAACAATACCTAATACTTTTAACTCAAGTAAGTATGACTACAATTTTACTGCATGGTACTGTCAATTTTATAGCATCTGCTTTTGAACGTATTTGAATACATAGTTTGTAATAACAAAAGCACGTGCTATTGATTCAAAAGCATATTGCATCGTCTAAAATGTACATCTATACAAATTGTAAATACTATTTATTAATTTAACAAAGTTTTATTTGAAATAATTGCAACACTTATTTTAAACAAATTAATATTTTTTTAATAAAATTGTATCAACCCTTCACCTCAACCATTTTGCATGTTTTATTAGACAACATTATGCTTCTAGTTCTAAATTATGAATTATTATATTTTAACAAATATTTTCTTAATTCAATACAGAAATTATTGCTTCAAACAAATTAAATTCAATAGCATCGGTGCTATTGAACCAACAGTATTTTTTTCTCAGTGTATAGTCTAGCTTCGCGGCGGCGGTGCGAAATATTTATTACAAGATCTATTTCATAACGACCAACATATAATGTACCGATTTAATGCAGCGGTGGCGTACAACATCTGTACTTCAAGTCAAGCGCAACATCCGTTGTACATTTTAGTGCCGCATTTGTTACACAGTAACACTGCTCATGCATTCAACTTGTTTATTTCATATTCAGTGCTCTTTTTCTCCCAGTGTAGCTAAATTAAAAAAAAATTGTTGTCGTTGCATTACAGTTGTCTAATGCTGCAATAACAAACAGCATTTTACTGCTTTCCTATTTTTGAAATGTCACTGCTGTCTCTCATTAGCTGTTTTCGACATTCTACTAAAGTTACGTCTGTGTTAATTGTGCTTGCCTAAAACCTATAAAATGTTTTGAATGATTGAACCAATGTTTATTGTCAGTTAACCAGCACTAAACATCGAAAACAGCCACTGTGATGCTGAGGCACCAAATTATCAAAAAGATAAGCAAATTTTCGAATAGGGGCCGTAGTTAGATCTTAAGACTAACTGAAAATCTTCTAACGAAAGACCTTTACGAACGAGACGCATGAGACAGTAAAATACATAAATATATATCTTTCCTTTTCTAACTTCTGTTTTGCGTTCACAAAGCATTTGTGCTCAGATCTTTACGATGCGTGTACGCTCCAGAAAGCTGGAAACAGAAAACTTTAGACAAGAGAGTTCAACATTATGATTACCGAAATGGTAACAACATAAAATATCTTTAGTGGGTAAAAATGTCAAATAGAAGCTTAAAATGATCTGCTTGAGTTCTATACTTCTTCAGAAAGACTCTAGATGAATAATAATAAAAAAATTTCGTTTACTTCTAATCAAAGATTAGAAATTTTCTGTTTTTCTTCTTAGATTTAAATTCATCATCAATATTTTTTGGTTTCTATGGTTATTCTAAAGGTTTAACAAATTATGAAAAAAATGTCGTTCGTGCATAGGTATTATCTTTGCCATTAAACTATATCAGTAAATGTCCAATAGACCCTGCTAAAAGTAAATCACAAGTTTTCTTCATTTTTTTCAGAATAATTCCATGCAAAGGCCAAATTTTAAATCTCAGATTTTTTCATAATTTTTCATTTTGTTGTTTTAGAGAATTATACATAAGTTGTAATAAAAGTTTTACTTAATATAGCAAATACGATTAGATTTAATCTTTATTTTTTTTAGTTTAAAACTCAAAGTTTTTGACTACCCCGACAAAAAAGCGTGTATTTTACCCCAATGCTCACAGTTTTTTGTTTAACTAAAGTGACTTAAAAGTTTATGTAACAATATCTCGCAAAATAATAAAAATTTTGCAAAACTTTTTTCACAACTTCTATATAATCCCCTAAGACAACAAAAAGTCAAATTATGAAGAAAATTAAATTTTTTTGGTACGGTGGGATGAAC
Source organism: Leptopilina myrica (nomen nudum) (assembly GCA_032872475.1). NCBI lineage: Eukaryota > Metazoa > Arthropoda > Insecta > Hymenoptera > Figitidae > Leptopilina > Leptopilina myrica (nomen nudum). Next base: position 2,482,390 of record CM065461.1, on the reverse strand, counting down.
AGTTCATTAAAAAAACATAAAAAGCTGTAATAATTTCGAGTACTCGATTGGAATTGAACTTTTAAATGCCTAAAAAATATTAATAAGTAGAAAATTTCGAATTTATGGGATATACTGAGGGAACGTTCATAAACTACGTAGACCAATTATCATGAGTTTTGATCTGAATTCTGTAAGCCCCTCTCTGTATTATGAAAAAAGTTTAGTAAATTTTTTTACAAACTATTAACTCTAAACAATTAAAGTTCAAGTATTCTTTATATGTAACATTGCATGAAATTACTTAACCCCTTAAGGACGGGATGGACAGTTTTTTTTATCGAAGATTCAAGGTCACTGTTCTCTGTATTCACGTACAGCAAAAATTTGACCAGAATTACTCATAAAGCCTGTTTTCGTCCTCTTTCAGAATCCGACATTTAAATTACAAAAAAAATCAAATTTGACAATTGCTTGACCCCCTCCTCCCCCTTGAAGTGCTACGTAGTTTATGAACGTTCCCTGATCAAGGAACCTTCACATATGACGTCACGATAGTCTTCAACTTTTTTACCCCTACTCTCTCATACAGTAGTTGGTCACATAAAAAAATATTGTTATTTATATCTCAAATTTGACACAGATTTTGACGTATTGTAACCGTTGTTTTTAAAATCCTTTTTACATTTTACATTTATTTTTTTAATGTTATTTATTTTTAATTTTGATTTTTTTGGGTCAAAATTTTTGCTACGATTGAAGAAAAATTTTTCTCCATCTTGATAACTTGACATGAAATCGTTCATATTTCTAAAATTGTTAAAACACGGTCGCAGCTTAGTTGCCTGCCTAGACAGGCAGCCGCTACTAGAGTGAAGGAAAGAAAAACTAAAATTTGAATTGTCTGCTCTCTTCCCACATAGCACAAAAACTTTCAGGAAGTTTCCCGTGGCAACCTTCGGAAGTTACCCTTGGTAACTTCCTCGAAATTTCCAGGAAATACAATAATGTCCGTAGGTTAGAAGCTTTCCATGGAAACTTCCTGGAAGTTACCAGGAAGTTTCCAAAAATCCTCAAAGATATAATGAAATATATAATATATAAATTAGCCCTGTGAAGTCAAGTGACAATTTGGTTGAGGGCATAAAGAGCTATCCCAACAGCACACTTTTGAGGCCTATGGTGGTTCGAGTCCCTTTTTTAAATAATAATTTTACTAAAAATTTGTTTTAATAATTTTTGGAACTTGAGAATTTTTATTTTTGATTCTGAATGTGAGCGAGTATTTTTGTACGGATTTTAAACTTGAAAATATTTTTTTTATTGTATGCATGTGTTTTTGCACCGATATTGGAGTTTAAAATATTTTTTTCATTAATTGTATGCGATGATTGTTGTAAGGATTTTGAACTTCAAAATATATTTTTTTTATTTTAATTGTATACATGTATTTTTGCAAGGATTTTAAACTTAAAAATATTTATTTTACTTTAATTGTATGCGTATATTTTCGCACGGACTTTGGATTTCAAAACTTTTTTTTTGCTTTAGTTGTATGCGTGTATTTTTAAGCAGATTTTAAATTAAGGAATATGTTTTTTTTCAATTATATGCGAGTATTTTTGTACGGGTTTTGTACTTAAAACTATTTATTTTACTTTAATTGTATGCGTGTATTTTGGCACGTATTTTGGATTTTAAAATATTTTTTTTAACTTAGTTGTATGCGTGTATTTTTGCACGTATTTTAGATTTCAAATTTTTTTTTATTTTTGTTGCATACGTGTATTTTTGAGCGGATTTAAAATTAAAAAATATGTTTTTTTATTTCAATTATACGCGTGTATTTTTAAGCGGATTTTGAATTTCGAAATATTTTTTTACTTTAATTGTATGCATGTATTTTTGTACGGATTATGATGTTACGTTTATATTAAAATAATATTCTAATAATAACCGTGGTTTGAATATCGAGCGATGTACTTTCGGAAGTCGCTAGCAATTTTCTCGCAAGATGGTAAGTCTTGCGAAAATTATTTATTTGTGAGTTCGTTATTGCTTCAGCTCTATGGGAGCTGTTATGACGTTATTCTCAATTATAAGGAAAAAGGAAATATAGATTTAGAATATAACAATCCTTTATTATAAAAAGAGTTCTAGTATATAAAGGTAGGTATAAAATGGATATTCTTACCAACTACTTACAGTTGTTGCTTTGAATAATACACAAATACTTAATACTACTTTTAAATAATTTATTTGAAAGGCAAAATTTTGAATATGAATAAAAAGGAAACGGGATTAGAACGATCCGTGACAATCGAAAACCGTATTGGAATTTAAAAGCTTTACATCAAAACCCTGATTATTTTGAGTGTCTCGACTCGTAAGAACTTCTATTAAATACAGAATTCGACGGCACGAATAATTTAACAGACTAAGTCTTTTGGTACGATTACAAAATAATATAAAAAGGGCATCTGCCTGATGGGACAAAATCTTTGGTTACTTCGGTAAGAGAACGGAAGAAAATGACGATTCGGAAGAGGGCTTTCCGGCTTTTATGTAATAGTCCCCACTTGCGGAAAAAGGGCGCAAAGTTATGAGTAGCCAATACGGATGTTTAGAAAAATGTATGTCGTCCTCCAAACCAATCTGGAACCGAGCTATTTTAGTTAACCAATCAAATGTAACCGAACAGGCCCTAGGTTATTGAACTTTGGTTTGAGTGGGGTCACTATACGTTGGATATCCCTCTTTAGAGTCGTTCTTATATAATACAAATTCGAAGAATTATTGAAGCATTATATAAGTTGATTTTTGTTACTAACAATTCATATGTATAACCATGCATAGTCACAATAATAAAATAGAATTAATTTATAATATAACAATAACTCATGCATATGTTTTACCATGAATATAATTTTTACTGGCGAAGAATCTATTTATAATTAATGTTCACACATACAACTGTGTAGTGATAATAATATAGTTAATTATACACTTGACATATGAATATCTAATTGTTTAAACAATTACAACTTTGGTTTGGTATCGTCTTAAAATCTCGTGTAATTATGATAAAGTCAATTAGAGAACATGTACATAAGATGAGTAATACTCTGAGGTCAACAAAAGTTATCAATCATTCTTTCACGTTTCCCTTATTCTCTACCGGCGCTTATGAGTTTCGTATCATTTAGAGTGTCAATTTATGATCATTTCTACTGCACGTTCTACTGAGTAATGCTTAATACTACTGATGTTGACAAGTGTATGCTCATAAACACAGTTTATGCATATATTGTTATGCATCCATAACAAGCAAATATTAAGATTTAATAAATAAAAAAAAGGTTACTACAAACGTAACAGCCTTCCCCGCTTAGGAATGTTATCGTCCCTGATAATATCTTGTCATTAAGGTAATACTTCGCTTTTACAATAATGGTTTCATTTCTTTGGTATTTTATTTTGGCAAAAATTTTAATAAAAATATGTGTATGGTGTTGTATAGTGTGAATTTATAGTAAGGAGGTGTTTACAGTGATTATAAAGGGGAATACAGAGGTTTCTTTAAGGAAGGTTCTTGGTAAGTATAGTTTATAAGGTTGGAAAAAAATGTGAGATGAAAAGTATTTTATATGGAGTTTATAATACGTGACCGCTATGTCGGAGAGCGTATGTTTAAGTTTTCGCTATGAAAAAGTGTAAAAATTGGTTTGTATACACTTGAATATTCATCCCTTCTTCTTGGTTAAAATTCCTTGGTGTGACACTTGATGATGAGAAAATATGAGAGGACAGATCAGTTCTTTTCTACAAGATGTCCGGTGCAGGTCAGAATCGTGAAGTCCTTTCGAGTGCAGATAGTGATAGCGTAGAATTTCCATTAGATGTTGTACAAATGGGAATATTACCGGTGGTTGATATAAATAATGATCCAATTCCTGGTGCGTCTCGATCAAGAATTGAAACTCCAGAAGACTGCTCCAGGACAAGAGCAGGTGTTGCAGCGGATGATCGTCAACGACAAGGTACTTTGAAGTTTGTTTGTACGAGTCCTTTTGGAGAGAGGAATAATCCTCCAGGTGTAATTCCAATAAAACGGGGACGCCGAATTCCTCTATCTGAGAGAGGAAATAGATCAAGGCCTGTTCCACAGAGTAGTCCTCCGGTTCATAATGACACCATAATGGAGTTTTCCAAATTAATGAGCCAATTGACTAATAGAGTGTCCTTTTTGGAGGATAGCCACTGTGTTTTTATTGTTACTATGTGGGGCTTGTCTATGATCAATCCACCGTTGGAAGTGGGAAACATTTTTAATGATTTGTTGAGAATTAACCCCACTGATGGGACAGGCATCATCGATCACTTGCCTGAACCAAGAAAAGGAGTAATGATTAGATGTACTTCAAAGAATGTGAGGGACTATATCCTGCAGTCTCATGCTGTGTTAGGGCGGCATGGGATTTCAGTAGGAAGGATGTGAAGAAGAGGTTAGGAAGTTTTGAGTATTATTTTGATTTTATAAATATGTGACATTTATTAGTTGTGATGATATTTGTTACAGAATATTGAAAGAAAAATTATTACATATACTTTTTTTCTTTTAAATTGGTTTGATATATTTAGTGTAAAGTGTTAAATAGTTGTTTACATAGGTGATTGTTGTATGTTTATTTATATGTGTCCAGATGTGAAACATGTCGTTTTGTTTTAGATAAACAGGGGTATCTAGGTGAAATATCACAGGATTGTCACGTTGGAATGGCTGACATACGTATCAAGGATGATTCTGGTGGGTTGTAAAATATAGTTACTATGTCTTAAGTGTGCATACATACTTACATAAATATATATTGAATTGAAATTGAATTTCTAGTTAAAGACGTAAATCGCTTGTTTCAGAAGCTCAATCAAAATTTCGAAAACTTCTTACTTTGGAAGAGGAGCCAATGATTCCTATTTTTGTTACTAAAGAAGTTCTGAATAAAAATCCTCAGTTATTAGTGAAATATCGCTCTCGAATGGGAATCGTGGAAAATTTGGATGGAAATTATTTCGTTTCTCTTAGAAAAAGCAAAACTGTATAGTTTAATAAGGTAAGATAAATTTCAAAGAGAAAAGAAATTTAACGGAGTTGTATTAGTTGATATTATTTTTAATGATGTTTTGTTTATTTACAGATGGTATTGTAATCACAATGTGGCTTTGATCCAGATACCCTTTTAAAATATTTCTAATTTAATTTTACATAATTGTTTAAATGTATTTTAATCTAAAATTTTGTTAACAAATTTTGATTTTATAATATTCATACATATTAGTTTGTTTACTCTAATTCTTTGTTTAAACAATTATACATTCACTATATGACATGTACGTTATGATATATTTTATGAAAATAATTTGTGTAATCATTGTTTTGATTTTAAAATAAAATATTATTAGTAGCTATAAAATGAAACTTATTTGTGCTCTATCAGAAAGAAAACTTTATAAGCAAAAACAAAAGAGAATTGTGATAAATGAAAGCATTAGGTTAGTAGCAGATTAATATGATAGGCAGCATTCAGGACTGTGCTCTTTAAAGCAATTGGCACGTTCGTCCTTATGAATCATGCAAGATAGATAGTTCTCTTGTATTTACTCTGATTATTCTTCTTATAGAGATTAAAATGTTAGTTTATTAAAATATATTATTTGGTTAATTATTATTATTATATTATTTATTTATTTTATTTTATTTTTTATTTTTATTTTTATATTTTATTTTTTTATTTATTTTATTTATTTATTTATTTATTTATTTTTTTTAGATATATATATATATATATAAATATCCCTTATTTTTATTTTTGTTTGTTTTATTTAATAATGTATTTATTATATTTGGTAATTAATGTTATAAATTCAAGCAATAAAGCAATATAATTGTTAGTGCGAGCCTTGTTTTTTGAAGAATTGAATTAGAAAATATATAGTAGCACCACTGCCAAGGATTCCGAATATAGATAATCCTCTGAATAGATCTCGATAGAAACTTGAGTTTGATTGTCTTTTGTGATTGTTTAAAATTTTTAATTGGTTTTCTATGTCAGCAAGAGGTGTTCCTTTAGACAAATCCCATTTGGTTGTTTCGAATAATTTATCTTCTATTAAATATTCGTTTGATAATGTTAATTCGTTTAATTTAGGAACATTTGTCAATATTGTTGAGATGTTTAGGTTTAAGTCTGGTTGATATAAGTATTCTATTTCACTATTTTGTATCGATGTTCCTGATATGGTAATGTATGAGTTTCTGGCAACGCAGGTGTTTTCCAACCGTAGCAATCCAAATCCAGAAATTTTAATTTTTCTTTCATAATTATTAGAACATGATATTGTTAATATTTCTTGGTCGTAAGAAGAAAATAACCATCCTCCTAATGTAGCAATTTGATTCCAGTACGTTTTCATGTTTGTTTTTATTCTTATATCACATAAATGCCAGGAATTTTCGTTAGGTTCAAGCAATAATTGACTTTCGCAAGATTTTAAACCATTAGTTTCATATATTGGTTGATAGTTATTGCAAATACTGTAGGTGTTTAAATTTATACAGGTATCAAGTAATTCTTGGTCTGCGTATATGTAGGAACGTCGATCTTCTGATAAAATTAAAAAAGGTGTTTCAGGTATAATGTAGACTGAGTAGTTTTGTGTTTGTATGTTTTGTGGTATGGGGTAGGAGTGAATTTTATACAATTTATAGACATTTTTCTTTAATAGTGGAATGTCTATAATTATTAAAAATTTCTCTTTGTAGTATCCAATTTTTGTTTTCGTGATTGATGAAAATTCTTCTGCAAGGATTCTAGATCCTTGAATTGGGAAATCGTAATTTTCATTTATTTCTAGGAGTCTGTTTTTTATGTCTTGTAATTGTTCTGAAGTTAATAATGTTGGGTGTAATTTTCCTTCTCTTCCGGATAGAATGATTTTTATTATTTCACTCATAGCATGAATAAAATGGTCAAGTTTGGATTCTATACTTTGTGTCCATTGAGATAAGTAATTATAGTATTGTTTTTTGTTTAGTGATTCCGTCAAGGCATTCAAATCTCTTAAATCGGACCGTAGATGGGTTAAGATTTCGGAGTGTCTATCTGCTTGTTCGTATAGTTTTTGAAGGTCTGAGCGAATTATGTGTGTTTGTTGTCCAACCAGATGTGTTAGATTTTTATTTAGTTCGTAAAGTTCGTCAATTGCGTTGTCGTAAGTTTCTCCGTCTTCGGTGGTTAAAATGCCAATAATAGGTTTTAGTCCTTGTCCAATAAAATCGAGCGGGGATCTTCGTTTTCTCATACTGTTAGGAAGGTTTTCTATATCCACTGGAGTGTCCTTTAGAACGGTTAACAAATTTGTTGCGTCTTGGAAAACATTATTTGCCTGAGTAATTTTTTCTTTTAGAGTATGAGGCCTTATTGCTTCTTCGCAAGGTTCAGTGTATGGCTTTGCACAATTACTGTACATGATTTCGATATCTCTAATTAATGATTTCATTGGAAAATTATTTTGTAATTTCTTCATGTCGAGGAATATTGTAAGCCGCCAATAAGTTTCGATGAATCTTATTGATTTTATTCTTTCGAAAAATAGACCAGGGTTTTTATCAAACATGGTAATCTGGTATTTTTCCGAAATTACTTGTATTATTGGGACTAAAAGAAGCAATTTCCAATGTAAAAACATCTTTATCTGTGAAAATTATAAATTAATTTTTAATAGGAGTATAAGGGGAATTCGTGTATATGTTTCCATATACACGCATAGGATTACAAAATTGAAAGAAATGTTTATGATGCGATCTTGATAATGTGATGAACTATTATTATGCGAGATTAAGCGTATTTTTCCCCCTAAAAAAAGGATTCATCGCCCCCGATGAAGAGAGAAGATGGAAAAATGCAGGGAGGTACCAACGAAATCGAGGTAAGTGGGTATATGTATTTTTACTATTTTGTTTTTACTTTTCATACTTAGAGAAGAATATAATAAATTTACAAAAATAAAGGGAAAAAGAATAGGTGTAGTGAAATAAAATAGTAGTTATGACATTGATTAAAAGGGAAGTGAAAATGAAACAGAGAAGAATACAACAGTTTGAAAAAAATGTTCTTTAAACTGTACTACAATTTTCATGAAAAACATAGGAAAATTTCTAAGAATTTGGGAGATTAAATATTAGGAAAAAATTTTCTTTTTATAATTTAAAAATAGGATCGAAAGTAAAAGTTATTTTTGAAAAATTTATGTAGCTTAAATGTAATTTTAAGTTATAAAATTATACTAAACTCTCTAAAAAAAAACCAATTTTTCAAATTTGATAGTTAGAAGTATAGGAAATAATTCGTTTTAAAATTTCTTTAAAATTGTTTAATAATTTTTATAAAGAAATTTTCAATTGTATTTGTAAAAAAATTTTGGTTGATAATCCAAAATAATATATATAAAAAAAAATTCCAATTATATGCAGAGTGTTAAATTTTAATTCGTGATTATAATTGTATTCTTTTAATAATAGAAATAGAATGTATTAGAATGAATAATAGAATGAGTAATAGAAATAGAATGTATAAATCCTATGCTAGTTTGTAAATATTTCAATGGAATTTTGTTAGAAATTGGATTCTTTTAGGAAATTAACTAATCGATCTTGGAAAATTCATTTAAAAGTAATTGAATCTTTGCTGTTTACAAAAATAATTGCAATTATTATGTGGATTATTTAAACATAATCGAATTTTCGCAAGAAGACCATTCTTGAGCGCAAGAGAGCGAGAATGGTTGCGTAAGAGCAAGAGAGAGAGAATGGTCGCGTAAGAGTAAGGGAGAGCGAGCATGATCGCGTAAGAGTAAGGGAGAGCAAGAATGGTCGCGTGAGAGTAAGGGAGAGCGAGCATGATCGCGTGAGAGTGAAAGAGAGCGAGAATGGTCGCGTGAGAGTAAGGGAGAGCGAGAATGGTTGCGTAAGAGCAAGAGAGAGAGAATGGTCGCGTAAGAGTAAGGGAGAGCGAGCATGATCGCGTAAGAGTAAGGGAGAGCAAGAATGGTCGCGTGAGAGTAAGGGAGAGCGAGCATGATCGCGTGAGAGTGAGAGAGAGCGAGAATGGTCGCGTGAGAGTAAGGGAGAGCGAGCATGATCGCGTAAGAGTGAGGGAGAGCGAGAATGGTCGCGTGAGAGTAAGGGAGAGCGAGCATGATCGCGTGAGAGAGAGCGAGAATGGTCGCCTGAGAGTAAGGGAGAGCGAGCATGATCGCGTAAGAGTGAGGGAGAGCGAGAATGGTCGCGTGAGAGTAAGGGAGAGCGAGCATGATCGCGTAAGAGTGAGGGAGAGCGAGAATGGTCGCGTGAGAGTAAGGGAGAGCGAGCATAATCGCGTGAGAGTGAGAGAGAGCGAGGATGATCGCGTGAGAGTAAGGGAGAGCGAGCATAATCGCGTGAGAGAGAGCGAGAATGGTCGCGTGAGAGTAAGGGAGAGCGAGCATGATCGCGTAAGAGTAAGGGAGAGCGAGAATAATCGCGTGAGAGTGAGAGAGAGCGAGGATGATCGCGTGAGAGTGAGAGCACTAAAAAAAAATTTGTTCGAAACAACCAAATCTTGGTTGAATCAACTAAATAAATGCATTGCTATACATTTAACCAAACGCCTGCTTGATTCAACCAAAATTACACTTAACAAAACATTTTTATTTTATAACCAAAAAAAATTTGTTTATTTTACAGATTTCATTCAAACCTTAAAACATCAATAACTTTTTTTTTTAAATAAATATTTAATTATTATTTTTCTATAAGAATCAAAAATCATCAATAGATTCAAATTCAATCATTTTGAAATCGAGTGAGAAAGTCACTATTTTATATTATAGGATTTTATAAAAATATTAGAAAATAAGTGAATTTCTGCGAAGAATTCTATCACTTCTGAAAATAAATGAATTTCTAAGATAAATTTTATTATTTACAAAAAAAAAATAATTACAACTGTACAGAAAGAAATTATTGAAATTCTGACAAGAACCCCACTAAAACTCTCTGAAAACATTTGAATTATAGAGAAGAATTTTACTATTTATAAAGATAATGGAAATTATGACAGGCATTTTATTGAAAATTTTTTTCTTTTATTATAATCGAATTTTGGAAAAGAATTTTATTATTTATAAAAATAATTGAAATTTTGAACAGCATTAGAAAAAAAATGTTAAAAATACCCAATAAAAATTTTGCCATGCATTAATGTTCTGCTCACAGTAAAATTATAATTAAAAGCCGAGAGAAACAGCTCATTTTCACCGGGAGGACCGGGAGTAAACCGGGATTATGTTAATTATAATTTAAAATTAATAAAATATAAGAGCAAATTGTTAAAAATGAAATTTGTTATATATGAGAAAAGAAGTTGTATTCTTTTCTTGAATAGAATGCGTCGCCACATAGGGGACTGTTAAGCATCTCTCAATGTTATGGCGACGTGATGTTTATGTGTCGCATCTAAAGTGTTGGAGTGTTTTTGGTCTCATGTGAAATTGTCATCAATGGTATGACGATTGTGACTGATGCTGATCAGTATTCTTTTGATTTGAATTTGGTATAGACGCTGTTTTTTAAAAAATTTTGTTCCGCTTGATTCTCTTTTTCTTTGTGTTTTATAGTGATATATGTTGTAATTTAGTTATTTTGTTTGTTGAATTCATTTTTAATTTTGTTGTTGTTGGATGTTTTAATATTTACTGTGTTTAAAATTGTTATCGTGTTTTTTGTTGTTGTTGTTGTTTGTTTGTTTGTTTGTTTTTTTTATTATTGGTTTTTCCTTTTCTTTTTTAAAATGAGTTTAAAGGTGGAAAAGTTGTTTATTTTTATTAATGGTGGACAGTTTACGGAAAAACATTTAATTGGACTTCAATATTTTCTGGCGAAGATGGCGGCAAGATATCCTGATTTTGAAGAAAATATTAAGGAGTATTATTTTCAGATGGGGGAGGTCCCATTATTTTTTGAAAATTTAACGGTTGATCGTGTGGATGAAATGGAGGATTCTCTGCATTATATCCAAGCAGGTGTTTCGCGTTTGATGCGTTCCCTGTGTAAATTGAAGGAAAATGAGTTGAGTGGAAAAGGGTAAGTTTAAATATATATATTTGTATATATATAATATTAACTATAATAATCTTCGTAGTAATTCTTTCATTCATTCTGTCCGCAGATCGAAGCTAGCCATAGTCGCTCCCCTGCTCTCCTTTTGTTATACGTTTTGATAGAAAATAGAAATATATGGGCAAATTTCTGAAAACTTTAACATTTGAATTTGAATTTTTTTTTTTACTAGCTAAACTATCCGCGCGCAAGCGCGCGGGAATGTTGTGTCAGTCTGCTTACTTTAAACAATTTAAACTCCATTTTATTTTTAAAAATGTTTAAAGAAATAATTATTATTACCTAACAAAAAGTTTGAAATAATTAGAAGTGGAAAAAGTTAACAATTATAGAGAATTAAATTTTCATTTTATATTATTTTGAAACTTTAAAGTTTACAAAAAAGATTTAAGAACTTCGAACTTCGAACTTCTAATTTTTTTAAAATTCAAATACTTTCACTTAATGGTCTCAATTTAAATAGAATTTACATTACTGGACCTGAACTATGGCTAGTCTATGGTGGCCACTGGTCAGGGAAATGTCAGGGAATTTTTTAATTAGTCAGGGAAATTGTAAAGATTATAAAAAGAGAAAAAAAATTTATATAAGGGAGACTAGGGCTAAATATTAAACAGCCAAAACAGTCAAATTGCATTATCTTTCTAACGGAAATAGTTAGATATAAATATCAAATAATTTTTATTTATATCAAATATCCAATTAATTGAGTGAAATAAATAAATATATTGTTTCAAATAACTAATTATTTGCATTAAATAAATTCGTCTATTATAATCAATCAATTATTTAATTGATCCAATTAAGATCCATTTGAGTCAAACAAATGTGATTCAAATAATTCAAGTTATTTGAAGCAAATAAATATTAATTAGATCCAAATAAAATTTTTGCAAACAATTCGAATTAATTGAATCAAATAATTTTTTTCAGTGTATTTATGTCATTAGGCAAGTACACGGCCGAAAAACGAAACCGCCCACGACAATTAAACCCATAATTTTGTTTTTTTTATTTATAAATAAATTTTAGTTTATTAAATTTATAATTGTTAAATGTTACAAAATCAAAGTTTTGAAAAAAGAGCAAAACATTTATTTTACGCTAAAATATTAGAAGCTTTTTTATTAAATGTTGGTGAGGACAATTGGCCTATACAAGATTGATCTATTTATATATTTTTGCATCTAAACGGATTTATTGACTAAAAAACATCTTTTCAAAATTTAAGTTTTTTTTTCGCAGTCTCAGCTACTTTAAGATTAAAGATTTAATTTTAAAAATAAAGAATTGTATCTACTTCTACAAATTGATTCAAAAATCCTTAAAACATCCTTCTCAACTGTTTGAAATGAATAGTAGTTATTAATAATTCCAATTAGTATCTGGATCATAAAAATTAATTTAATTCACAATTAATAAAAAAAATAGCCACAGCCGGTAACCAGCAGGAGGTGAAAAATGATTTTTTTGAGCAAATTTTATCTTTTACATTGCTTATTTTAAACAATATAAAACCATTTTAATTTAAATATACTTTTTAAAGTATTAATTGAAGCACTGAAAATTTTCGCTAATAAAGTGAAATCTGTAGTTTATCCAGTCCGATAAATTAGAAGAAAGTCAGACAAATGGAAGTTCTATTTTGAATTTCTAAATTTTAATGTCATATTTAACGTATTAGAAACGAATTTTAAGTGAATCCTATAAATTTTGTTAAAATACTATTACTGCTGTTAAACTTTCATGTTGTACGAAGAAAATTGAATCTCGCAAAAATTGTTGCATATTTTATACTTTTATTTTCAAAATAATTTTGATTACGAAAATTTTAATTATTCCAAAAATTAAAAAAATAATTATTCATTTAGCTTTTTAAACAAAAATTCCGTATCTTTTGAAACTACCATAACTGCAAAAAATTAAATTAATTGAAAAATAATAAAGTTAACAACTTTTAATTATAATTTCTTTGGAAAACAAAATATCTATAGTATTAATACAAACTATAACTTAAATTAATTATTTAATTACAAGATGTAATATAATATTATAATGAAGCATAAAAAAAAATATTCTAAATTCGTTTTTAGAAACAAAGAAAAAAAAATTTCAGATAAATTTTAGACGTATGATAGCCCCTACATTTTAATTCTATATATTGGTTGTTTAATTGAATTCCCAACCCTACAACTATCATTCACTCGGCAGGTATGTGTCCATAATTCAATGTTAACATTATTTAAACACCGGGAATAGATATTTGATGCAATATATTTTCAACTGAAAAAATTGACAATATTAATGAATATTAATAATTTTTATAAATTAAAAACATATGAAAATTAAGACATGTTTAAAGTTCATAAAATAAACATGACATTAGACAATATTTTTATGTAATAAAAAATATAAATATAAAACTTGTATTAAATTACTATTTTATAAAATATACTTTGATAATTTAAATTTATGTTGTAGTCTTTAATAATATAGTCTGCACTAAGAAATTTATAAAAATAAAATTCAATTGAATGTAAATTACATCAAATAACCCCTTCCAATATATTGAAATAATGTTAACATTAAATTATAGAAAATTATTTACCTTTAGAGTAAACGACAGCTGCAAAGCTAAAAATTGAATCAAACACTATAACAGTACTGCCAGATGATTGAAACGACAAATCTTCAGAATTTTCTTATTTATCTTCAGAAATCTTTAAATTAATCAAAAACTTTCTTCAGATTTTGGTTATAATTTTTTCTAGAATATGATAAATGAAATTAAATTTCACAAAGAATTATAAAGAAATAAATTAATATTGCTGTGTTTGAATCTGTTCGCAATTTGAAAGTAAAAGTTTTCAATGTTTTTAATTTTAAAAATTAATGCACTGAAAATGACTAAAATCTTGCAAAGTTTTTATTGAAAAATTTGGAAATAATTAGTCATTTGATTTTTATAAAATTTTTTTTTTAAATAATTAAATTCTTTCGAAAACTGTTATTAACATTTTTGAAAATAATAAACAAGAATAGTTAATTATGTAGTTAATCTGAAATTAAAAATTTAATGTTTATATTTGAAAATATAACATATTTTTTGATTTGCAAAATTAATAAATGGAACAGTAACAATTACTTTAATAATTAATAATTATTACATTTATTATTATAATCATAAAAACGTAAAGAACAAAAATTATAATTTATCTTTAAAAAATAGTTTATTTATATTATTTAATTTAAATGTTTATAAATATTTTCATAATTACTTGATATATACACCTTCATATAAAAAATACTAATACTTAACCCACAAGAATTAACTTTCAAAACAAACGCAAAAAAAAACAAAAGAACAACCACAACCAACTTCAAGTGTGGACAGAGATCCGGAAATCTGGAATCACGACGATTATTATATATAATTTTTTTGTGTTCACAATTTTGATATTTTTAGTATTACATCTTCGACCAAAATAGATTTCATTTTTATTACTGTACAACCATTATTTGGTTACCTTTTATTTTAAAATGTAAATTTTTGAAAAGAAAATAATGTTAGGTTATCTAAATCTGTAACAAGAAATACATAAACGTTTTATCTCCTACATTTAAGTAAGTTATTTTTTAGTATCACAAAAACATAATTAAATATGAGAAAAAAAAATAAATATAATAAACGTCTAATACAACTAATAAGGACAACATTACAATGAAAAAAATTAATTAAAAAATTTTTTTTTTTTTTATGTATAGTTCTTTGAATTAGTAACATGAACTTTTCTAATTATTTGATTGGCTGAATTGTTTTGAAAAAATATCGAGGATCTTAATATAACCTTGAAAAAACACTAAAGGTTTCATGAACGTTTAATAAAAATAAATAAATATTACTTAAGTGCCTTCCGTTGATAAATTTTTCATTCCGCGTTTCCTTTTTCTCGTTTTTTTATTTTCTTTTCTTTGATTTTCTTTCATTTTGTCACTTTTTATTACATTTTTGGTTACTTCGTGATAAATAACACAGAACAAATAAATGCGAAACTTCAGATTGATTGGAAAACGATTGATTTGACCAAGCGACATATTTGACGAGCGATAATTTGAATATACACGTAAAAAAAATTATTAAATAAGAATTAGAGTAAATAAAAACACATGCACAGTTTTAAGTACATCTAAAGTAATATGTGCCCCAATTTTGGAGCAAATTAAATAAGAACTTTGGAGAAATTAATGATTTGACCAGCGACATATTTTTCGTACTACACCAGTATCACAAGTAACCAACAATTATTTTTCTTAAAATATAGTTGAAGATAAAAATAAAAATCACGCACATAAAATTTGAATTACAATTCAATTGTGCCTCTTATTGCAAAATTTTTTTTTTCATTAAGTTTTTTAATGTTTATTTTATAAAACCATTTTGATTTGACCAGCGACACAAAAACTGAGGGACACTTTATAGAAGATTATATCTTTTATAATTTTTACTTTTCATTTTTCTTATTTATAAAAATAATTGATCTCCTCAGGCAAATTCCGCCATTTATAAAAATAATTTAATTTTCTTGAAATATTTTATTATTTATTAAAATAATTAAATTCTTGCGAACAATTTTATAAAAATTCTGAAAATAACTGGAAACTTCCTGAAGAATTTTATAAATTTTCAGAAAAATTGCCTTTTTTTTAAGAATTTCATAATTTATGAAAGTAATTAAAATTTTTTTTGAATATTTTTCTATTTTTTCAAAATACTAGAATTCTTGCGAAGAATTTATAAAAATATTTGAAAATAATTAAATTTTCAATAGAAAATGTTATTATTCATAAAAATAATTGATCTCCCCAGGCAAATTCCGCCAGTTATAAAAATAATTTAATTTTCTTGAAATATTTTATTATTTATTAAAATAATTAAATTCTTGCGAACAATTTTATAAAAATTCTGAAAATAACTGGAAATTTCCTGAAGAATTTTATAAATTTTCAGAAAAATTGCCTTTTTTTAAGAATTTCATAATTTATGAAAGTAATTAAATTTTTTTGAATATTTTTCTATTTTTTCAAAATACTAGAACTCCTGCGAAGAATTTATAAAAATATTTGAAAATAATTGAATTTTCAAAAGAAAATGTTATTATTTATAAAAATAATTGATCTCCCCAGGCAAATTCCGTTATTTATGAAAATAATTTAATTTCCTTGAAATGTTTTATTATTTATTAAAATAATTAAATTCCTGCGAACAATTTTATAAAAATTCTGAAAATAACTGGAAATTTCCTGAAGAATTTTATAAATTTTCAGAAAAATTGCCTTTTTTTAAGAATTTCATAATTTATGAAAGTAATTAAATTTTTTTGAATATTTTTCTATTTTTTCAAAATACTAGAACTCCTGCGAAGAATTTATAAAAATATTTGAAAATAATTGAATTTTCAAAAGAAAATGTTATTATTTATAAAAATAATTGATCTCCCCAGGCAAATTCCGTTATTTATGAAAATAATTTAATTTCCTTGAAATGTTTTATTATTTATTAAAATAATTAAATTCCTGCGAACAATTTTATAAAAATTCTGAAAATAACTGGAAATTTCCTGAAGAATTTCATAAATTTTCAGAAAAATTGCCTTTTTTCAGAATTTCATAATTTATGAAAGTAGTTAAAAAAATTTTTTTTTGAATATTTTTCTATTTTTTCAAAATACTAGAATTCTTGCGAAGAATTTATAAAAATATTTGAAAATAATTGAATTTTTTTTCTAGAATTATTTCATAATTTCTTTTAAATAATTGAATTCTTGCTAACGATTTATTAGAATTTTTTTTAAATAATGGAATTTACAGGAAGAATTTTATAATTATTAAAAGTAATTGAATTATTGGGAAAAATAAATTGCATAAAATTTTGTTAAATAAAATTGGTTTTTTTCAATATTAGCAAATTAAAAGTAGAGGAAATTTTCTAAAAATATTGTTTATATTCTTTGTTCGGAAAGTTAAATACCTATATATAGGCAATAAAATATTTTTTTTTTATATAAATAATGGAACTCCCAAGAAGAAATCCACCACTCCTAATAATAATTGAATTATTGCGGAAAAGTTTATTAAAATGTTTAAAAAGAATTGAATTTCTGTTGAAAATTGTATTACTTTTGAAAGAAATTGAAATTCTCATAAGAATTTTATGAACATTGTTTTAAATAATGAATTTTTTTAATTTTTATGAAAATTTTATTAGTTTAAATAAACGAATTTTGTAAAAACTTTATTTGTGAAAGTAACTGAATTACCATTAATAAAAATAATTTAATTATTTCGAACTATTTTAGGAAATGATACAATCCTGATTATACTTCCCATAATATTTTTACATTGTATACAGGATAGTTAACCAGAGCCATAGAATTAAATATCTAAGTATTGCCATTTTCAAATCATTGATCATATTAATCTAGATTATAAAGCATTTTCTGTTTAAAATATAAATATTGATCATTTTTATAAATTTTGATAAAATATACTTCATGTATATATCCATCGATTCATTATTGTGCCAGGGATACAATTTTCCATAAAAATACTTGGGGAAAAGAAAAAAAAATAATAATAATACTCCTTTGTAAATTTAAACTAAAAATGGTTATAATAAATAATAAGCTAATGATAAATAAATGCATAATGCAATAATTGTTTCCGGACCAACAAAAAAAAATGAAACTATCAGAAATTTACAAACCCGGCAAATTAAGACTGCAGCACATGTAAAGAAGTTCAATCATAACAAAAACAATCTTAATCTTAATATGACAATAAAAGGAACATGTCGCTAGTAATAATTCAAGGTTATAATTTGACTCGATTTAGGAGTATAAAATGTATAATTCGTTGTGAATACTAGAAATAATTCTAAAACATAGAAAGGTTATAAATAGATTGTAAAGGGTAATAATCAGATTATATTCAGTACGATTTTATTTTCTATATTCCTAATGGCATAATCCATCCCCTTTCGCGCACTAATTGAATAGTATTGCAAAGAGAGAAAAAAAATTGTTCGATGTCAGAATGTAAACTTTTATTAATACCAAGTTTGAGAATTTCTACAAATTTATAAAAATCAACAAAATAATAGAAAATTCTTTTTTTTTTTTTTTTAAATACACATGCATTTATCACCTCCAATATCAGTTGAACAGAGGCATGTCTTGATTGTTTTTGTTTTATTTGTAAAACTTTCTTTGCATCAAGTTGTTATCACACATATGGGAATACTCATAACCAAAATTTCTATTAATAAAACATTAATTACTGTAAAAAAAACAAAGGACGACACTCTCTGTTCACGGAATAGTAGACTATTATTATGCATTATGGGACTAATTAAATAGTTATAATAAAGCCAAGTACCTTTCCTCTTGTGATATTAATTTACTGCTTTAAATATTCATTTATAACAAAACAGAATCATATATATTCATTTCTAAAACAAATTTTTTTTTTTTTTAATTTTATTTTATTTATTTATTTTTTATTTTTTTAGCACTTGGAAATTCACTTATACACTCCAATTAATAAAATTTTGCATTTAATTTTCAGAATGTTTTATTATTAGATTTGTTTATAAATGAATATTTAACACAAACTCAATTTAGTAGCGTATTTATTTGTTGCTCAAAATGTATGATCCTGGGCAACAAAATTGTCGTATAAAATTCTTTTTCTTTAAAAAAAAATATTTTATGTATCAAAAAAAATTATTTTCTAGTTAATTGTTACAAAATTTTATAAATAATATGTTGTTCCTAGTGTTCTACGGTTACTTCTCACGCGGGAGGGTTATTTATTTTTTTTTTATTATTAGGGTTTTCAAAAGATTATTTTTGTACACTTTGTACCTGTTTATTTATTTATCATAATTCAATTTTTAGAACCATTACGCTTTTCGGAATTTGGGAGGAGCTCGGGCATTCTCGTCCAGGCCGAATCAGAGTATCTGGGCAGCCATGGGAAAAACGTCCTTACCAGTCAGAAGGGCGCCTCACATGGTTCCAAGAATATGTGAAACCCAGTTCCGATAGCCCTATTTATTGGCGAGGTTATTGGTTGCCGGTATATATATTTTCTTTTGTTATTTTATGGTTTAGTATATATAGGGATACGCTTTTTATTATTAATTAAATTTTTTTTTTGTAGGTGAATTGCGCTCATCCTTCTACCATTTTCGTCAGAAGGGAGCATAGAATGATGGTCAAGCCTGGTAATGAGTCTTCTATGCTCAAATTAAATAATTTGCCGGTAACAATGGAAGGCTTAGATTGGCAACCCATGGTTAAATCTCTCGCCCTGGTGAGAGTGGAGACTTATACTTATACGCCACAGGGTAGAAAAATGGCTTCGTATTGGGCATTAGTAAGTTTTGATTTATTTTTGTATGTAAAATTTTTTTATTTTTATTTATTTTTTTTTTATTATATACATACATATGCATTTTTTTTATATCCATATGTATATACATATATTTTATTTTTAGCGGTCGCGGATCGATTGCATTGCAATGTGGTGTCCAGATGATCGGATTAATGGGCGCAACGCCAGAGTTATTCGTTTTAAACGAAATATGACCACGCCGTTTCTTTAAGTGTGATGTATTAGAATGGAAAACAAATTACAATCTATTTCTCCCCTTTTATTTTCTTTATTATATATATATATATATATATTTTTTTTTAATATAAATAAAATTTATTGTAAGTTTTTAAAATTTTATATTAGTGGTATTGTATAGATATAGGGAAATATAGTTAATTTGATAAATTTTGGTTTATTTAATGCGATTTTTCGCTGTATCGTCTATTCCTTTTATTAATTATTTTGGCATATGATCCATTCTGAAGTGTGGAGTTCATATCTCCAATGATTTATTCTTGTATTCGTAGGTTCGGTTTCACTTAGCCAATTTAAAGCATTTTGTCCATTTGGTAGTAGTATATCGTTGTCTCCTATAAATTGATTGAATCTTCTTCTAGCATGAACTAATGCTAGGCAGGTTTTTTCTTTTTCGTTGTATAATGTTTCGGGAGGTTGAAATTTTCGTCTTGATTGTTTAATTAATTTAATTCTGTGATCAGAATATTCGATAAGAATCACCTTGAAGTAATGTCTGAAAATTTGAAAATGCAACATTAGTCGACCGTTATAAGAGGGATGTGGTATTGGTACTGTGTTGTCGGGCTCAATTTGCGAGTCCATATAATCGTGTGCGTCGATTTTGTCTAGAAAGAGCTTACAATTTGATGCTTGAATTGAAATTCCATTTAGAGCGAATTTTGAAAACAGAGTTGACAGAGTGTCGATGTGTTCCTTCTTGTTTTTACTCGTCACAATTATTCCCTTTGGATACAATGTAATGTCTTGGCTCAAATTATTTTCAAAAATAATATCAAATAATTTATAAAAGGTTATTTCGGATCCTTTTAACGTTGGAATCAATCTTTTGAACTCAAACCTTCCGATTGGTGTGACAATTACGTTTTATGTATGTCATTAGGATGGATTTCGATCCTTGAATAGAGGTCTGTTAAGTCGAAGATTGATATTTCAGCATTTTCATTTATTTTGTGTCGAATTTGTTCAAGATCCTTGTTAGGATAGTTTGGTACTATTATCATTTTGTTAAGCCGCGTGTAATCTGTAGAAAACTTCCAAGTAAACCTTCTTACATGTGATGTCCATACGAAATTTATGTTGATTTTATTTGCGTAGGTAGAGTCTGATGGTGTGATTATTTCTGCTAGTGATAAATAGCACAGATGTGAAAACAGGTCTTGTTTTTGGTCAATTGTATATGAATGTGGTGAATTGTTTGTCGTGATAATTGGTACGTCAGTTTTGGTGATAATATGATGCTGTATATGTGGTAAGGGCTCAAACGAGTAGTGAGCAAACAATGGATAGTAGGATGTTATTAAATTTGTTACGAAACCAGCTTCTTCTGAATTCATTCTTTCTGTTTCAAAGTCATCAAATATTTTTATATATTCTTCTATCAATGGAGGGTGATTTTGTTCCATGATCATCTGGAATTTAAAGATATATATAGGTTACTAAGATGTTTAGAAGTTAGTATTCTTTAAGAGATTTGAGGTTAATTTTCGTTAAACACAAATTTTTCTTCGTTAGAGTTTACATAGTTCCAATTCATATTTTCCAAATCCAATAACCATTGTATACGTGTAAATCCCTTTGATATAGTTTCTAACCATTGTGAGTTATTATTTCCATCATAGAAAAATATAGGGTTGTTATTTATTAGATGTTTATATCTTCTTGCACTATGTATAATCGCAAGGCTTCTTTTTTTATGATAATCATATAACATTTCTGGTCCAGTGTATATTCTAGAAGAACTTGTAATAGGAACAAGGTGGTGAATGTGATATTCATAGAGAGAGGATTCGAATCCGTTTTCTTGTAATTTTATCTGTAATAACAGTTTTCCTACATATTTTGATGGTTTTTCGATTGAAGTTTGAATTGACATAGCGTGATTTAAAAATTCAACGCAATTAGAAACTGATTGGAAAAGTTTAATCTTATTAGGATCAATTGGTATGATTTGGTACAATAATGCAAAGAAAACATTGGTAAGTACTCTTCTGTGTTCGTCGAAAGTTGGACTAGCTATTATTATTCCCAAGGGAAGAAAAATGATATTATCCTCCTTCCATTTTGGAAATATTCGTCGTAGTAAGTTTAGGAAAGTCACTTGAGAACCTTTTATTGATGGTGAAAGGGAATTGAATTGATATTTTCCGACTGGAGTGGTAAATGCAGTTTTTAGCGCATCTTCCTTATTGATACTTATATAGCCATATAATTCTTCCATTTCTAAAATAGAAAAGTATGTGTTGGTGTTTAGCATCCCTTTAATTGTTGGGATCTTTTGAAAGTTTGGTGTGTCCGAAATAATTTTTCGATTTAAAGTCATAAAGGGTATGCTTATTCGCCATTGTGGTTCGTTAAAGTCGGTCATTATTTGGCGAGACAAGATTATTTCGTTGTTAAATTTTGAATCGGATGGTGTAATTACTTTCATTGAGAGGAGGGTATTTATTTGGTCAAAAATATTTCCTTGTTGTAAGGCAGTAAATTCTGTGACTTTTTTATACGATCTTTTAAATATTTTCTCGTTTTTTGTTATTATTCTATGTTCCATAAGTGTTCTAAAACCAGCATTTTCCAAAAGATAGATGTAATTTTTGATTATTTGCATTGAAAATTTTATTTCTTCTGTATCTAATTGTTCAAGTTGTAAACTTTCGAATATTTTGGTTTCTTCGGGATCTAATAGGAGATCAGAATCTTGTTCGTTCATGGTTGCTGAAAATAAGGATTTATAAAATTATAATAGAGGTAATAATACCATTGATTTGTTAGTATGGTTAACTCTTTACAGGAAGTCAGTATTTGAGATAAAATTCTTGGAGTTTTAATCGTAAGCAAGTTTTATTTTGTCCATATGTTTTTGAAAACGTTGTCCTTCTTCTCCTTCAAGAATGACATTGTTTCTATCGGTTATGTCAATTATTTTATAAGGACCATGGTATCTTTTTTCAAATTTATGAGTTCTAGGTTCTTTCAAGATGTATGCTGAGTCTCCGATTTTACCTTGGAACTCGTTACAGTATTTGTCATATTTTATTTTAGAACGTCCTTTTGCTTTAATTAAACTTTTAGCAGCTAATAATTTTATTTCGTTAAGACGTGTGATTAATTCTCGAAGATAGGTTCCGTATGTTACTAGTTTCTCGTCTGGAGGGAAAGCTGTCGGTGCTCTAGCAACCTTTCCGAAAACCAATTCATAAGGAGTAAAGTTCGTACCTTCGTGTACTGACGTATTATAAGAAAACATCGCAAAAGGAATAAGGCGATCCCAGTCATCGTAGTGATTGGAATAATGTTTTATAAATTCTACGAGGACTGTGTGACTTCGTTCTAATGATCCATTTGATTGTGGTCGGTAACCCGATGTAGTTAATTGTTTTACTCCAAAAATGCGACAGAGATGGTTCATTAGTTTACTTACAAAACTTCCTCCTTTATCGGTTAATATTGCTCGTGGGGCACCAAATTGAGCAAATAAGTTCCTAGCTATAGCATGTGCTATAGTGTTTGTTTTAATATCAGGGAGTGGCACAGCGATACAATATTTCGATAAATTATCTTGTATTGTTAGTATGTAACTATTTCCATCAGGAGTGGTTGGTAATTTTCCCACAGTATCAAGAGAAACTTTGTCGAAAGTATCAATTGGGGTGTCTGTGATTAGCATAGGTTCTCGTATTCTGGATCGGACTATTTGTTGTTCTTGACATGGTTTCCAGTGCCTAATATATTCCATAACATCATTTTTCATACCTGTCCAAACAAATCGTTCTCTAATTCTTCGATAAGTTTTAGTCATTCCTTTATGACCACCTACTAAACTTTTATGCATTTCAGAGATTATTTTCGATCTAATTTCAGTTGGAGGAACAGATGCTTTTCCATAACATAAAGTTATTGTGATCGTGTCTTCATAGAATATTTCTGTTAGAATTTCTGTTAGCTCATTTGATTTTAAATTTTCTAAATAATTACCAAGTAGAGAAAGTCGTGATGTTTTAATGTTTTCATTCATTATAACTGTTTGTAGATTTTTAAAGGTGGTTCTTAAATTATCTAACTTCAAATCGTCACTATGTTTATTCTTTACCATGAGAGTGAATATTTTTGAACTCCCACGTGGTGTTATTAAAATTTCTCCTAATTTTGGATTTTGTAATTTCATTTCTTCAGGATCTATGATTCCGAGATCTATGAACAATTTATCAATTGGTGTTAAAAATTCACAATTAGCGGAAGTCAAATGAACGTAATTATCACGTTTGTAAGTGAGGTTTTCTCTACAGCTTTGAATAGTTATGTTTCTTGCGTAAAAACCTTTTGTAAGAATGTCACGATCACTCGTTACTTCATTTGTAATTCTATCTGGTTCGGGTGAAGGTAAGGTAGGGTTTTTAGGTGTTTCTATTTTCTGCGGTAATGTTTCTGTTTCATTCGTTTCTGGAATTTCTTGCATATATAATTTTCGTGGTTGCTTTTCTTTGGGTTTTACTGTAATATTAATTTCTTCATCTTCTTCTGGTATAGTATGGGGTAAGGAAAGTCCCGAAATAAAAGGTGTAGATCTAGCTGTAGGTTGTATGGCAGTAGAAGGAGTCATTAATTCTCGGGAGAATGTAGTTGATGTAGATTGTGACTCTATGTCTTTACTTTCATCAATTTTCTCAGTACCTTTATTTTTTGTTTGAATGGGAGGAATTTCTTTTCCAGTGTTTAGTGCAGTTATTTGTTCAGTTCTTTTGACTAATTTTTCAATTCGTCTTTCTAGTTCTTCGTCTTCATCTTCTGTGTCATAAGGATCTAAATTTTCGAGAGCTGATAATAATTCTTCATTTTTCTCTCCTTCAGATAGGGCTTCACAAGAAATCATTATCGGATCTTTTTCTAAAATATTTTCATGTTCCTTTAATGATATGTTAAATTTTTCAAAAGATTTTTGGAGTTCGTCTTTTATTTGTTGTCGAGTTTTATTCAAGATTGACTTATCAATAATTTGTATTCCTTCTTCGTCTTCGCTATCTGAATCACTCTGTGGAGGTCCTTCTAGATGTATAGGCTGAATTTCTGTTTCTATTACTGGTTCATCTTCATCTTGCATTTGTTCTAGTTCGTCTTGGAAGAAAGATTCTGTGACACATTGTGGTGGAGCACTTTTGAGTGGAGTAGAAAACTTGGTAGGATCTGAAGTTACATTTAGACTTGGAAGGACACTTTGTTTTCTCCTCCAAATGGGAACGTGAATGTGTGATTCCTCGTCAGATTCAGATTCTTCAATTTCTTGGTTATCATCTTCGTTTTCGGAACTATCCCTTTGTGTTGCAATATTCTCTTTTACCTTACGAGGGTGTTGTCTCGTTGCAATGGAGCTTACATTAGGTTTAAATGGGGGTTTAAGAGAAAAAGTTTTAGATCCTAATTTTGGATGGTATGAAGGTCGGGTTTTTGCACCTTTTTGGGTAGTTTGTAAATTATCTGCAGAAGTTGAAGGAGTTTGTTTGGAAACGGAAGCCGGATTAAAATAGATTTTAGGTTTTTGGATTTGTTTTGTAGTATGATGCGTTCTAGCTTTGTTAATATCTTTATTTTCATCAGTGGGGGTTTTACTTGAGGTTGATGGTTGTTCTAAAGATTTCTTACTTGCTCGTGTTAGTACAAATATCTTTGAATGAGACTCATCGTTAGTTGCAATAGGATTTCTTGATAATGCATTTGCATTAGAATTTAATTTTCCTGGTTTATACTTAAAGGAATATTGATAATCTCTTAATTTTAAACGCCATCTTACAAGTCTCTGTCCAGGGTCCTTAATACTGTCAATCCATCGTAATGGCTCATGATCACTTACTAAAATGAATTCGCGTCCGTACAGGTAAGGACGAAAGTATCTTACTGCATATAAAACTGCAAGACATTCTTTTTCAGTTGTAAAATAATTTTTCTCAGGTCCCGTTAAAAGTCTTGATAAATAAGCTACTGGATGATCGAAACCATCTTTTTCTTGACTCAATACTGCTCCAATTGCATAACCAGAGGCATCAGTTGTTAAAGTAAATGTTTTATCAAAATCAGGATACTGTAAGATAGGCTCTTGACATAATGCGTTTTTAAGGGTTGTAAAAGCTTCTTCATGTTCAGGAGTCCAAATGAATCTCTTTTCCTTTTTCAACAAGTCAGATAGGGGTTTAGCTCTTTTTGAAAAATCTTTAATAAATCTACGATAGTATCCAGCAAGACCAAGAAACTGTCTGATGTTTCGGACATTAAGGGGCGCAGGAAAATTTCTTACTGCCTCTATTTTCTTGGGGTCAGGTTTTAAACCATCTTTACTTATTATGTGGCCCAAATAAATTACTTCTCTTTTTAAAAATTCGCATTTTTCAGGTTGAAGTTTTAAATTTGCATTCTGTAATTTGGAAAATAATCTTTTAATTTTCTTTTCATGTTCGTCTAAATCTTTTGCGTAAACAACAATATCGTCCAAATAGACAAATAATTCAACTCCTTGCAGACCTCTAAGAACTTGATCCATTAATCTTTGGAAAGTAGCAGGGGCGTTTTTCAAACCAAAAGGCCCAATCGCTCAATTTCTTCTGATAGCATTTTAGCGATTTGCCGCTCAATTTCTTCCTTTTGGATGGGTGGAAAACGATATTGTCTAGTATTTATAGGTATGTCATCAGTCGTAGGAATTTTATGGCGAACTAGAGGCGTAGAGGAAAGATTATCGCCGGGTAGATAGAAATCATTTTGAAAGTCTGCAATTAATTTTTCTACATGTTGAATTTCTTCTGATGTTAAATGGTCCAGTCTTAATTTTTCGTAAATGGCCTTAGTTCGGTCTGTAGGTATTTCAATAGGTTCGTTAGATTCAAAACATTCAAGGTATTCGTCACCTGGGATATTATAATATTCAAAAGGTATTAATTCTTGAGGATCTAATTCTATCGTGACGTCATCATTGTTTGTATTGATTGCTAAAACATAAGCGACACCATCTCGATTGGTAACTGCTGCTTCACCTATATATACACCTGGGTCAGTAGAAATTAAAGGAAGATAGCCTTCTTTTATTTCTTGGTTTAATATATTAATGGGAATAGTTTCTCTCATTCTTGCCTGAATTGTAAACATTTTAGGCCGAAGATTCTTGACTAATTTTGTATCTGGTTCAAAGGATTCTTTGTCAATAAATGGTATTGGTTTGGTAGGTTCTGAATGTGTAACAATCGTGTTATGCCAGAAGGATATTTCTGTTTTCTCTTGTCGAAGATAATTTCTACCTAAAATCCCATCTGTAGAAATAGGGAAGTAGGATGAAACGACGTGAAATTTCACTGGAGTGTTACGAATTAATAGAATAATAGTTCCAAAGGTGTTTGCCCTAAGTTTTGTAATACCAGAAAGTTCTATAGCTTCGGTCAAGTCGATTAGTAATTCTTCTTTTAGTTGATTAACCTTTATTAAATTTACATCAGCTCCTGTGTCAATTAAAAGTCGAACTCTATTATTCCTAAAGTCAGGACCAGATATTTCTATTACAGGGGACTCATAACATTCTCCGGTAGTTTGGTAGATGTTTCCGTATTTTCTAGGAATTTCACACTCATCTGACGCTCGGGTCTCGTGTCGTTCGTCGTCGCGTCGTTTCGACGAACGTAGTTGGAGTTTAAATTTTCCGGGCCTTTTGGGAATGATGGAGATGTTGGACGCTGTCGTGATTGTGTTGGATTGATTGGTCTAGGATTATTATTAAAAGAATTGTTCCGATATCCTTGAGAAGGCGCGTGTTGTGGTGGATAATAAGGATAAGGGTTTGGATATGAGTAATAAGGATAACCATATAAATGTGGTGGGTAATGTGGATCTGGAGAAAATGTATATGGGTTTTTTAAAATACTCATTTGTGGTTTATTTGGTGATTGAGGAGCAGGTGGTTTGAAGTGTTGAGTTGGACTTAAACTTCTATCACGCATAGGAGGATCATTTTGATAATTGTCTGACCTAGACACACGATAAGTACTTGGTCCGTAGAATTGCTCTTTATATCTTGCTTCGACTTTAAGAGCTGCTTTTAAAGCTTCTTCTAAATTTTCTGGATTACGTACGTCTACGTTGGTTGACATTTCGTCAGGCAAACCGCGAATGAAAGCTTCCAAAGCACAATCTTTAAGAGGTGAAGTCATATTTACTGCATTAGCTTTGTATTTTTCTTCTAATGCAGCCTCAGCTCCTGAGCAGAGGAGAGAGATTCTATCATAATATTCGTTGACTCCCTCACCTCTTCTCATGCGAATCGAGGCTATTTCTTGCAAATACCAAGGATATGATTTTGATACACTGAATCTTGTCTTTAAATGTTGAGTTAGTTCTCTTAAGGTATTAAACTGCTTTTCACGTACGCTGTCTCTAGCTGCTCCCTTTAAACGACTTAGTACGGCCTTAATATATTTTCTATGACACGATGGGGGAATGTAAGCTGAACCATTTAAAACATCTTGGATAAAATCATGTACGCGTATATTCTTTCCGTCGAAATTTTGAACGTTTAATATACCTTGTTGTAATGCAATGCATTCAGCTACATTCGTTACCATTTCGGTAGTAATGTTATGATCAATCTCAGTTCCTAAAGTAGGATCATCGGCAGGACGCTGCTCGTCATCCTGATTATGATGTTCAATATTATTGTCATTATCCGTCATGATATAAAATTGGTTGTTTAATGATTGGTATGTCAAATGGTGTTGTTTAGATTTTTGTGGATGGCTTTGTAAATATTTATGTTTTTTTTTATAAGGTGGTGTCATAAACTAGTTATTAAATTAGAGGATATATATACCATAAAAAAAATTAGATGGAATTTATTTCTGGTAAAATGTGATTTAATATTTATTTTATCGACTTAGTTGGGTTAAATCGATATTTAATGCAAGACGAAATAGTATGTCCTCGTTGGTAACAAAATTCGCAACAATTAGACCACTTGTATAATTTTAATTTTGGAAAAATAGGTTTTTGACTGGAGGGAGTTATAGCGAAAATTTCACTTGGGTTTCCTGATTTTTCTTCGCTAAAATAGTATACTTTATTTAGAACCTCTAAAATTTTCCTTGCAGCAGAGTGTTCGGCGTTTTTAATTCTTTTTTCACCGTTTCCTACTTTGCAAAAATAATTATTTTGATAATAATCTTCAACGGTACACTATATAGAAAATTCTATTATGTGAAGGACCTGTTTTACAGTGTAAAGTATAGATAGGTTTCGACAAGTCGTATTCTGCTGTTAATTCTTCAAGGGTTGATTTTGGATATTGTAAGGAATAAATTTCTCCTTTGGGAAAAGTTGGATGAGTAATAATTTCTAATTTTGGAAATATTGTATTGATGTGGGTTTTATTCAAAGACATAAAAAGATGTTATGATAAACTTGCAAGTACCTCCTCTAATTCGGCTATTAATGATTTTAATTTTTCCTTACATTCGAGTTTTGAGGATTCGGACAGGGGAAAATTAGGGAATAATTCTCTTTGTATCTCTTCCCACTTGTGTTCAATAACTCTTTTTCTAAGTCTTTTACGTATCCTGACTTTTCTGAAGTCTAGTTGATTCATGTGTGCAAAAATATTGAACTCATTTGTTTAATACTTGGTTTTCTTCTTAAAGTAGCTTAAATTACTAAAATTATTAATAACTAATTAGTAAAAACTATTGTAGTTCTTTTGCGAGTATTGAAACTCGAGCGATAAAGGATGATCTTAAATCTAGCTTAAAACTAATATTATGCAATAATATCTGAACATAAAGGTAAGTGTAAATTAATAACATATGATAATAGATATAATTCAGTTCTTTCCTGTGAGTATTGGAACTGCAAACATTAAAGAAGTTGAATTAGTTAAGAATTTAGTTCTTTCCTGCGAGTATTGAAACTGCAAGCACTAAAGAACAACTTAAACTAACTTAAATTTAACTTAATATCAATATCATGCATTAATACTAGAACTTAATGTTAAGTATAAAATTATCAACTTATGATAGTAGATATAATTCAGTTCTTTCCTGTGAGTATTGGAACTGCAAACATTAAAGAAGCTGAATTAGTTATGAATTTAGTTCTTTCCTGCGAGTATTGAAACTGCAAGCACTAAAGAACAACTTAAACTAACTTAAATTTAACTTAATATTAATGTCATGCAATAATATAATTATAATATAATTAGTTCCTTTATTCGAGTATTAAAACTCAAAGATTAAGAAACTACTTAAAATTAAACTTACGAATTAACTTAAAAATAAAATAAAACTAAAATTAAAGTTTATATGATAATAACCAAGCAGTAGACAAACGAGGGTATTAATGAAATTTTATATACAGTATTGCAATAAATAATTTTAAGTAAATTCAAAATACTTATTTAAAACTCTTAGTGAATTCAGTGGTATGTGATAAAATGATATTCGTAGTTGATGATATTCCCCTTTTGGTTTATAAATGGGTTTGAAATGGTTTATGATAAATGAGATAGAATTTTGAGCAGGCACTCGAGATACTAATTCTCTAACAACTACATATATTCAAAATAGAATTTGGATGTAGAAAATACTCAAGGAATGATTTGAAATTATTAGTCTTGTTAGAGAAAGAAAGCCTGAATGAAATTTAATTGTGAATAATGTCAAAATTTGGCAATTATCCCACCGCTGCCACCAGAAAATTGCTAACTGTTACGTTTATATTAAAATAATATTCTAATAATAACCGTGGTTTGAATATCGAGCGATGTACTTTCGGAAGTCGCTAGCAATTCTCTCGCAAGATGGTAAGTCTTGTGAAAATTATTTATTTGTGAGTTCGTTATTGCTTCAGCTCTATGGGAGCTGTTATGACGTTATTCTCAATTATAAGGAAAAAGGAATTATAGATTTAGAATATAACAATCCTTTATTATAAAAAGAGTTCTAGTATATAAAGGTAGGTATAAAATGGATATTCTTACCAACTACTTACAGTTGTTGCTTTGAATAATACACAAATACTTAATACTACTTTCAAATATTTTATTTGAAAGGCAAAATTTTGAATATGAATAAAAAGGAAACGGGATTAGAACGATCCGTGACAATCGAAAACCGTATTGGAATTTAAAAGCTTTACATCAAAACCCTGATTATTTTGAGTGTCTCGACTCGTAAGAACTTCTATTAAATACAGAATTCGACGGCACGAATAATTTAACAGACTAAGTCTTTTGGTACGATTACAAAATAATATAAAAAGGGCATCTGCCTGATGGGACAAAATCTTTGGTTACTTCGGTAAGAGAACGGAAGAAAATGACGATTCGGAAGAGGGCTTTCCGGCTTTTATGTAATAGTCCCCACTTGCGGAAAAAGGGCGCAAAGTTATGAGTAGCCAATACGGATGTTTAGAAAAATGTATGTCGTCCTCCAAACCAATCTGGAACCGAGCTATTTTAGTTAACCAATCAAATGTAACCGAACAGGCCCTAGGTTATTGAACTTTGGTTTGAGTGGGGTCACTATAAGTTGGATATCCCTCTTTAGAGTCGTTCTTATATAATACAAATTCGAAGAATTATTGAAGCATTATATAAGTTGATTTTTGTTACTAACAATTCATATGTATAACCATGCATAGTCACAATAATAATATAGAATTAATTTATAATATAACAATAACTCATGCATATGTTTTACCATGAATATAATTTTTACTGGCGAAGAATCTATTTATAATTAATGTTCACACATACAACTGTGTAGTGATAATAATATAGTTAATTATACACTTGATATATGAATATCTAATTGTTTAAACAATTACAACTTTGGTTTGGTTTCGTCTTAAAATCTCGTGTAATTATGATAAAGTCAATTAGAGAACATGTACATAAGATGAGTAATACTCTGAGGTCAACAAAAGTTATCAAGCATTCTTTCACGTTCCCCTTATTCTCTACCGGCGCTTATGAGTTTCGTATCATTTAGAGTGTCAATTTATGATCATTTCTACTGCACGTTCTACTGAGTAATGCTTAATACTACTGATGTTGACAAGTGTATGCTCATAAACACAGTTTATGCATATATTGTTATGCATCCATAACAAGCAAATATTAAGATTTAATAAATAAAAAAAAGGTTACTACAAACGTAACAATGAACTTCGTAATATTTTTTTTATTTTAGTTGTATGCGTGTATTTTTGAGCGGATTTTACATTTCGAAATATTTTTCTACTTTAATTGTATGCATGTATTTTTGCACGCATTTTAAACTTTAAAATATGTTTTTGTCTTTAATTGCATGCGTGTATTATTAAACTGATTTTTAATTTCGAAAATATGTGAGTATTTTTTGACGGATTTTGAATTTCGAAAGTATGCGAGTATTTTTGTACAGACTTTGTACTTCAAAATATGTTTTTGTCTTTAATTACATGCGAGTATTTTTAAACGGATTTTGAATTTCGAAAGTATGCGAGTATTTTTGTACGGATTTTGTACTCTGAAATATTTTATTTTATTAGGATGCCTTTTTTCCCACGAGTTTTGCACTTAAAAATATTTTTTACATTAATTGTATGCGTGTATTTTTGACCGGATTTTGAATTTCAAAATATTTGTTTTACTTTAATTGTATGCGTGTATTTTTGCAAGAATTCAAAATTAAATTTTTTATATTAAAGTATATTTGTGCATGTATTTTTGAGATGATTTCAGATTTGTAAATATTTTTTTCTTATTCTGATTGTATGCGAGGATTTCAGGACGGATTTTAAACTTGTGAATAAATCTTTTTAATTTTATTGAGTGTTTGTGTGTGTATTTTTCCAAAACTTTTGGAGTTAAAAATATTTACTTATTTTTAGTGTAAGCATTGATTTTTGTAATGATTTTGGATAAAAAAAATTTTATTCTAATTGTATGTGTGTATGTTTGCAAGAATTAAAGATATTAAATTTTTGTGAAATAGTCTTGTGAAAATGTTGTAGCAATACGGTTCTCGTACGGTCAGTCTTGAACCAGTTTAAAATTGCATACCATTGCAGAATTTTCAGTTCGAAATCTAAACTGTATGTCACCAGTCTTGGCCCCACCTTGGGTCTAAAGAAGTTTTTCTTTAAACACTTCACGCCAAGTTCCAGCCTAGTCAGAAGAAAGCTTGCGTCCACGTTCTATCAAATTCTTGTCTAATTTTTGTCTAGTTCCTCTCTAATTGAAGGACGTCAATCTATTATTTTAGCCATGGTCTGAAATATTTCTTCCAGGACAAATTTGGATCTCAGGAATCTACTTGGCACTCATTGAATTTAAATTATACAAATAAGCTATTTTATCATAACTTCTGTTGTTTAAAACCAACGCAGATTTTATTGATGGTTTGTTTCTGCTTACAGTGCGACAAACTAATCAATTATAAAGATAAAACTGCACCTGCCAATTTTCAAGAAAAGTGTTTTGCTTTCGTGTGCCAAAATCTAATAAAGAATGCTTGACCTCACAGGCGGACATTTTCATTTTTGCAGAAATACTTCAAGGACCTTGCACTAAAATAGTTTAATCTTTCATTGAAATATTCAAGAATATTATTACAGCTACAGAGCAGTTATACTATTTTTCAAAATAAATGTGCTTAAATTACAGAACGCATCTGTAACATGTCACGAAGCCTTTCGTACTTTGCTTCCGAATTTAAGTTCTGTTCTTAGTAAGGTTCGAATGGTAAGCGATTACAGAACTGACTAGTAGCGTTGTTAAATGTGGTGCCTTAGTGGTGTGTTTACGTGTGCGCTTGACTTCGAAATTATATTCATTTTTAAATACATGATAAAATGTCATAAATTATTAATATTTAATTTTTTTAAATAATTAATTTTTTATTGACAATAAATTCTTAATTTCAAAGATATAGATTAAAATGTTCAAATTCTGTGAAAATAAAAGAAATTAAAACTTTAATAATAACAACTAAATAGAAATTTTTTTCGAAATATTTAATAATTAATAATTTTATTAAATATAATTAAAAAATTTAGATTAGAAGCCTTACGCATAGGTAAGACAGATCACCCTCAAACTTCTCCGTAAAGATTATTGTATTTCCTGAAAATTTCCAGAAAAGGGTAACTTCCAAAGGTTGCCACGGGAAACTTCCTGGAAGTTTTTGTGCTATGTGTGTTTCTCTTACGTGTTACCATCAAAACCTGCAGGTTGGCAGCCGAGCTGAAATCCTACCTTAAAGCATTAATATAAAATAAAAATTATTTTATTTTTATTTTCAGAAAAGAATAAATCTGATGCGCAAGGCTGATGTGTCTTCACCTTTACGTTTTATATATTTCAAAATATGTTCAATTCTAAGAAAGCATATTATTAATAAAGTTATAGTTAATAAAAGGTTAATTTTTTTAAACAAAATATAAGTCTTTAAAATAGTATTTTCTTATATTTGAGTGTTTCAAGATTAATTATTAAGTACTCAAAAATTATAATTAATTGAGAATTACTATATGAAAAGTAAGGTTATTTGAATAGAATTAATAGTCTAATTTTCGTAACTTTTTATAACAATCTAGAGCTGGTCAATTTTAAATTTTTTGTCTTACATGCACTATTTGAAAAATTTGTATTTTTTTTAAAGCAAAAAGAAAAAATGTTTATAAATATGAGTTTTTTAGCTGTTTTTATGCACTTTATAGTGGTGTAAACAATTTTTAAAAATCCTTTTTTTAGATCCTGAAAAAATTAATTAAAAAATAAAATTTCTTTTTTTTATCAAATGGACATTTTTTATTTTTTTTAAATATATTTTTTTCATAAAGGTGAGGTTTTTTCCTAAAAAAACGTGTACCTTTAAAAGTGGGACAAGAACTTTTAGCTGGTGAAATTAAGTACTTTTACAGTGCACAGCCCATGCACGTTGTTGGACTGTATTATGGTAAGTTCTTTCCGCGTCCGCTATATATTGACTTTGAAAACCTCTCAGTAATGAGACATTACCGCATATGTATAAGTATACAGAAATGGTGCCTTAAAAAATATTGATTTTATCGTATTTTTTAGGTGAATTTGTTTTCTTGTAAGCTATCTTTACGGAGAAGTTTGAGGGTGATCTGTCTTACCTATGCGTAAGGCTTCTAATCTAAATTTTTTAATTATATTTAATAAAATTATTAATTATTAAATATTTCGAAAAAAATTTCTATTTAGTTGTTATTATTAAAGTTTTAATTTCTTTTATTTTCACAGAATTTGAACATTTTAATCTATATCTTTGAAATTAAGAATTTATTGTCAATAAAAAATTAATTATTTTAAAAAATTAAATATTAATAATTTATGACATTTTATCATGTATTTAAAAATGAATATAATTTCGAAGTCAAGCGCACACGTAAACACACCTCTAAGGCACCACATTTAACAACGCTACTAGTCAGTTCTGTAATCGCTTACCATTCGAACCTTACTAAGAACAGAACTTAAATTCGGAAGCAAAGTACGAAAGGCTTCGTGACATGTTACAGATGCGTTCTATAATTTAAGCACATTTATTTTGAAAAATAGTATAACTGCTCTGTAGCTGTAATAATATTCTTGAATATTTCAATGAAAGATTAAACTATTTTAGTGCAAGGTCCTTGAAGTATTTCTGCAAAAAGGAAAATGTCCGCCTGTGAGGTCAAGCATTCTTTATTAGATTTTGGCACACGAAAGCAAAACACTTTTCTTGAAAATTGGCAGGTGCAGTTTTATCTTTATAATTGATTAGTTTGTCGCACTGTAAGCAGAAACAAACCATCAATAAAATCAGCGTTGGTTTTAAACAACAGAAGTTATGATAAAATAGCTTATTTGTATAATTTAAATTCAATGAGTGCCAAGTAGATTCCTGAGATCCAAATTTGTCCCGGAAGAAATATTTCAGACCATGGCTAAAATAATAGATTGACGTCCTTCAATTAGAGAGGAACTAGACAAAAATTAGACAAGAATTTGATAGAACGTGGACGCAAGCTTTCTTCTGACTAGGCTGGAACTTGGCGTGAAGTGTTTAAAGAAAAACTTCTTTAGACCCAAGGTGGGGCCAAGACTGGTGACATACAGGTTAGATTTCGAACTGAAAATTCTGCAATGGTATGCAATTTTAAACTGGTTCAAGACTGACCGTACGAGAACCGAATTGCTACAACATTTTCACAAGACTATTTCACAAAAATTTAATATCTTTAATTCTTGCAAACATACACACATACAATTAGAATAAAATTTTTTTTATCCAAAATCATTACAAAAATCAATGCTTACACTAAAAATAAGTAAATATTTTTAACTCCAAAAGTTTTGGAAAAATACACACACAAACACTCAATAAAATTAAAAAGATTTATTCACAAGTTTAAAATCCGTCCTGAAATCCTCGCATACAATCAGAATAAGAAAAAAATATTTACAAATCTGAAATCATCTCAAAAATACATGCACAAATATACTTTAATATAAAAAATTTAATTTTGAATTCTTGCAAAAATACACGCATACAATTAAAGTAAAACAAATATTTTGAAATTCAAAATCCGGTCAAAAATACACGCATACAATTAATGTAAAAAATATTTTTAAGTGCAAAACTCGTGGGAAAAAAGGCATCCTAATAAAATAAAATATTTCAGAGTACAAAATCCGTACAAAAATACTCGCATACTTTCGAAATTCAAAATCCGTTTAAAAATACTCGCATGTAATTAAAGACAAAAACATATTTTGAAGTACAAAGTCTGTACAAAAATACTCGCATACTTTCAGGTCCCGTTAAAAGTCTTGATAAATAAGCTACTGGATGATCGAAACCATCTTTTTCTTGACTCAATACTGCTCCAATTGCATAACCAGAGGCATCAGTTGTTAAAGTAAATGTTTTATCAAAATCAGGATACTGTAAGATAGGCTCTTGACATAATGCGTTTTTAAGGGTTGTAAAAGCTTCTTCATGTTCAGGAGTCCAAATGAATCTCTTTTCCTTTTTCAACAAGTCAGATAGGGGTTTAGCTCTTTTTGAAAAATCTTTAATAAATCTACGATAGTATCCAGCAAGACCAAGAAACTGTCTGATGTTTCGGACATTAAGGGGCGCAGGAAAATTTCTTACTGCCTCTATTTTCTTGGGGTCAGGTTTTAAACCATCTTTACTTATTATGTGGCCCAAATAAATTACTTCTCTTTTTAAAAATTCGCATTTTTCAGGTTGAAGTTTTAAATTTGCATTCTGTAATTTGGAAAATAATCTTTTAATTTTCTTTTCATGTTCGTCTAAATCTTTTGCGTAAACAACAATATCGTCCAAATAGACAAATAATTCAACTCCTTGCAGACCTCTAAGAACTTGATCCATTAATCTTTGGAAAGTAGCAGGGGCGTTTTTCAAACCAAAAGGCCCAATCGCTCAATTTCTTCTGATAGCATTTTAGCGATTTGCCGCTCAATTTCTTCCTTTTGGATGGGTGGAAAACGATATTGTCTAGTATTTATAGGTATGTCATCAGTCGTAGGAATTTTATGGCGAACTAGAGGCGTAGAGGAAAGATTATCGCCGGGTAGATAGAAATCATTTTGAAAGTCTGCAATTAATTTTTCTACATGTTGAATTTCTTCTGATGTTAAATGGTCCAGTCTTAATTTTTCGTAAATGGCCTTAGTTCGGTCTGTAGGTATTTCAATAGGTTCGTTAGATTCAAAACATTCAAGGTATTCGTCACCTGGGATATTATAATATTCAAAAGGTATTAATTCTTGAGGATCTAATTCTATCGTGACGTCATCATTGTTTGTATTGATTGCTAAAACATAAGCGACACCATCTCGATTGGTAACTGCTGCTTCACCTATATATACACCTGGGTCAGTAGAAATTAAAGGAAGATAGCCTTCTTTTATTTCTTGGTTTAATATATTAATGGGAATAGTTTCTCTCATTCTTGCCTGAATTGTAAACATTTTAGGCCGAAGATTCTTGACTAATTTTGTATCTGGTTCAAAGGATTCTTTGTCAATAAATGGTATTGGTTTGGTAGGTTCTGAATGTGTAACAATCGTGTTATGCCAGAAGGATATTTCTGTTTTCTCTTGTCGAAGATAATTTCTACCTAAAATCCCATCTGTAGAAATAGGGAAGTAGGATGAAACGACGTGAAATTTCACTGGAGTGTTACGAATTAATAGAATAATAGTTCCAAAGGTGTTTGCCCTAAGTTTTGTAATACCAGAAAGTTCTATAGCTTCGGTCAAGTCGATTAGTAATTCTTCTTTTAGTTGATTAACCTTTATTAAATTTACATCAGCTCCTGTGTCAATTAAAAGTCGAACTCTATTATTCCTAAAGTCAGGACCAGATATTTCTATTACAGGGGACTCATAACATTCTCCGGTAGTTTGGTAGATGTTTCCGTATTTTCTAGGAATTTCACACTCATCTGACGCTCGGGTCTCGTGTCGTTCGTCGTCGCGTCGTTTCGACGAACGTAGTTGGAGTTTAAATTTTCCGGGCCTTTTGGGAATGATGGAGATGTTGGACGCTGTCGTGATTGTGTTGGATTGATTGGTCTAGGATTATTATTAAAAGAATTGTTCCGATATCCTTGAGAAGGCGCGTGTTGTGGTGGATAATAAGGATAAGGGTTTGGATATGAGTAATAAGGATAACCATATAAATGTGGTGGGTAATGTGGATCTGGAGAAAATGTATATGGGTTTTTTAAAATACTCATTTGTGGTTTATTTGGTGATTGAGGAGCAGGTGGTTTGAAGTGTTGAGTTGGACTTAAACTTCTATCACGCATAGGAGGATCATTTTGATAATTGTCTGACCTAGACACACGATAAGTACTTGGTCCGTAGAATTGCTCTTTATATCTTGCTTCGACTTTAAGAGCTGCTTTTAAAGCTTCTTCTAAATTTTCTGGATTACGTACGTCTACGTTGGTTGACATTTCGTCAGGCAAACCGCGAATGAAAGCTTCCAAAGCACAATCTTTAAGAGGTGAAGTCATATTTACTGCATTAGCTTTGTATTTTTCTTCTAATGCAGCCTCAGCTCCTGAGCAGAGGAGAGAGATTCTATCATAATATTCGTTGACTCCCTCACCTCTTCTCATGCGAATCGAGGCTATTTCTTGCAAATACCAAGGATATGATTTTGATACACTGAATCTTGTCTTTAAATGTTGAGTTAGTTCTCTTAAGGTATTAAACTGCTTTTCACGTACGCTGTCTCTAGCTGCTCCCTTTAAACGACTTAGTACGGCCTTAATATATTTTCTATGACACGATGGGGGAATGTAAGCTGAACCATTTAGAACATCTTGGATAAAATCATGTACGCGTATATTCTTTCCGTCGAAATTTTGAACGTTTAATATACCTTGTTGTAATGCAATGCATTCAGCTACATTCGTTACCATTTCGGTAGTAATGTTATGATCAATCTCAGTTCCTAAAGTAGGATCATCGGCAGGACGCTGCTCGTCATCCTGATTATGATGTTCAATATTATTGTCATTATCCGTCATGATATAAAATTGGTTGTTTAATGATTGGTATGTCAAATGGTGTTGTTTAGATTTTTGTGGATGGCTTTGTAAATATTTATGTTTTTTTTTATAAGGTGGTGTCATAAACTAGTTATTAAATTAGAGGATATATATACCATAAAAAAAATTAGATGGAATTTATTTCTGGTAAAATGTGATTTAATATTTATTTTATCGACTTAGTTGGGTTAAATCGATATTTAATGCAAGACGAAATAGTATGTCCTCGTTGGTAACAAAATTCGCAACAATTAGACCACTTGTATAATTTTAATTTTGGAAAAATAGGTTTTTCACTGGAGGGAGTTATAGCGAAAATTTCACTTGGGTTTCCTGATTTTTCTTCGCTAAAATAGTATACTTTATTTAGAACCTCTAAAATTTTCCTTGCAGCAGAGTGTTCGGCGTTTTTAATTCTTTTTTCACCGTTTCCTACTTTGCAAAAATAATTATTTTGATAATAATCTTCAACGGTACACTATATAGAAAATTCTATTATGTGAAGGACCTGTTTTACAGTGTAAAGTATAGATAGGTTTCGACAAGTCGTATTCTGCTGTTAATTCTTCAAGGGTTGATTTTGGATATTGTAAGGAATAAATTTCTCCTTTGGGAAAAGTTGGATGAGTAATAATTTCTAATTTTGGAAATATTGTATTGATGTGGGTTTTATTCAAAGACATAAAAAGATGTTATGATAAACTTGCAAGTACCTCCTCTAATTCGGCTATTAATGATTTTAATTTTTCCTTACATTCGAGTTTTGAGGATTCGGACAGGGGAAAATTAGGGAATAATTCTCTTTGTATCTCTTCCCACTTGTGTTCAATAACTCTTTTTCTAAGTCTTTTACGTATCCTGACTTTTCTGAAGTCTAGTTGATTCATGTGTGCAAAAATATTGAACTCATTTGTTTAATACTTGGTTTTCTTCTTAAAGTAGCTTAAATTACTAAAATTATTAATAACTAATTAGTAAAAACTATTGTAGTTCTTTTGCGAGTATTGAAACTCGAGCGATAAAGGATGATCTTAAATCTAGCTTAAAACTAATATTATGCAATAATATCTGAACATAAAGGTAAGTGTAAATTAATAACTTATGATAATAGATATAATTCAGTTCTTTCCTGTGAGTATTGGAACTGCAAACATTAAAGAAGTTGAATTAGTTAAGAATTTAGTTCTTTCCTGCGAGTATTGAAACTGCAAGCACTAAAGAACAACTTAAACTAACTTAAATTTAACTTAATATCAATATCATGCATTAATACTAGAACTTAATGTTAAGTATAAAATTATCAACTTATGATAGTAGATATAATTCAGTTCTTTCCTGTGAGTATTGGAACTGCAAACATTAAAGAAGCTGAATTAGTTATGAATTTAGTTCTTTCCTGCGAGTATTGAAACTGCAAGCACTAAAGAACAACTTAAACTAACTTAAATTTAACTTAATATTAATGTCATGCAATAATATAATTATAATATAATTAGTTCCTTTATTCGAGTATTAAAACTCAAAGATTAAGAAACTACTTAAAATTAAACTTACGAATTAACTTAAAAATAAAATAAAACTAAAATTAAAGTTTATATGATAATAACCAAGCAGTAGACAAACGAGGGTATTAATGAAATTTTATATACAGTATTGCAATAAATAATTTTAAGTAAATTCAAAATACTTATTTAAAACTCTTAGTGAATTCAGTGGTATGTGATAAAATGATATTCGTAGTTGATGATATTCCCCTTTTGGTTTATAAATGGGTTTGAAATGGTTTATGATAAATGAGATAGAATTTTGAGCAGGCACTCGAGATACTAATTCTCTAACAACTACATATATTCAAAATAGAATTTGGATGTAGAAAATACTCAAGGAATGATTTGAAATTATTAGTCTTGTTAGAGAAAGAAAGCCTGAATGAAATTTAATTGTGAATAATGTCAAAATTTGGCAATTATCCCACCGCTGCCACCAGAAAATTGCTAACTGTTACGTTTATATTAAAATAATATTCTAATAATAACCGTGGTTTGAATATCGAGCGATGTACTTTCGGAAGTCGCTAGCAATTCTCTCGCAAGATGGTAAGTCTTGTGAAAATTATTTATTTGTGAGTTCGTTATTGCTTCAGCTCTATGGGAGCTGTTATGACGTTATTCTCAATTATAAGGAAAAAGGAATTATAGATTTAGAATATAACAATCCTTTATTATAAAAAGAGTTCTAGTATATAAAGG
Source organism: Leptopilina myrica (nomen nudum) (assembly GCA_032872475.1). Classification (NCBI taxonomy): domain Eukaryota; kingdom Metazoa; phylum Arthropoda; class Insecta; order Hymenoptera; family Figitidae; genus Leptopilina; species Leptopilina myrica (nomen nudum). The sequence goes on along the minus strand of CM065461.1, from coordinate 2,440,648 downwards.
TAGGTATAAAATGGATATTCTTACCAACTACTTACAGTTGTTGCTTTGAATAATACACAAATACTTAATACTACTTTCAAATATTTTATTTGAAAGGCAAAATTTTGAATATGAATAAAAAGGAAACGGGATTAGAACGATCCGTGACAATCGAAAACCGTATTGGAATTTAAAAGCTTTACATCAAAACCCTGATTATTTTGAGTGTCTCGACTCGTAAGAACTTCTATTAAATACAGAATTCGACGGCACGAATAATTTAACAGACTAAGTCTTTTGGTACGATTACAAAATAATATAAAAAGGGCATCTGCCTGATGGGACAAAATCTTTGGTTACTTCGGTAAGAGAACGGAAGAAAATGACGATTCGGAAGAGGGCTTTCCGGCTTTTATGTAATAGTCCCCACTTGCGGAAAAAGGGCGCAAAGTTATGAGTAGCCAATACGGATGTTTAGAAAAATGTATGTCGTCCTCCAAACCAATCTGGAACCGAGCTATTTTAGTTAACCAATCAAATGTAACCGAACAGGCCCTAGGTTATTGAACTTTGGTTTGAGTGGGGTCACTATAAGTTGGATATCCCTCTTTAGAGTCGTTCTTATATAATACAAATTCGAAGAATTATTGAAGCATTATATAAGTTGATTTTTGTTACTAACAATTCATATGTATAACCATGCATAGTCACAATAATAATATAGAATTAATTTATAATATAACAATAACTCATGCATATGTTTTACCATGAATATAATTTTTACTGGCGAAGAATCTATTTATAATTAATGTTCACACATACAACTGTGTAGTGATAATAATATAGTTAATTATACACTTGATATATGAATATCTAATTGTTTAAACAATTACAACTTTGGTTTGGTTTCGTCTTAAAATCTCGTGTAATTATGATAAAGTCAATTAGAGAACATGTACATAAGATGAGTAATACTCTGAGGTCAACAAAAGTTATCAAGCATTCTTTCACGTTCCCCTTATTCTCTACCGGCGCTTATGAGTTTCGTATCATTTAGAGTGTCAATTTATGATCATTTCTACTGCACGTTCTACTGAGTAATGCTTAATACTACTGATGTTGACAAGTGTATGCTCATAAACACAGTTTATGCATATATTGTTATGCATCCATAACAAGCAAATATTAAGATTTAATAAATAAAAAAAAGGTTACTACAAACGTAACAATGAACTTCGTAATATTTTTTTTATTTTAGTTGTATGCGTGTATTTTTGAGCGGATTTTACATTTCGAAATATTTTTCTACTTTAATTGTATGCATGTATTTTTGCACGCATTTTAAACTTTAAAATATGTTTTTGTCTTTAATTGCATGCGTGTATTATTAAACTGATTTTTAATTTCGAAAATATGTGAGTATTTTTTGACGGATTTTGAATTTCGAAAGTATGCGAGTATTTTTGTACAGACTTTGTACTTCAAAATATGTTTTTGTCTTTAATTACATGCGAGTATTTTTAAACGGATTTTGAATTTCGAAAGTATGCGAGTATTTTTGTACGGATTTTGTACTCTGAAATATTTTATTTTATTAGGATGCCTTTTTTCCCACGAGTTTTGCACTTAAAAATATTTTTTACATTAATTGTATGCGTGTATTTTTGACCGGATTTTGAATTTCAAAATATTTGTTTTACTTTAATTGTATGCGTGTATTTTTGCAAGAATTCAAAATTAAATTTTTTATATTAAAGTATATTTGTGCATGTATTTTTGAGATGATTTCAGATTTGTAAATATTTTTTTCTTATTCTGATTGTATGCGAGGATTTCAGGACGGATTTTAAACTTGTGAATAAATCTTTTTAATTTTATTGAGTGTTTGTGTGTGTATTTTTCCAAAACTTTTGGAGTTAAAAATATTTACTTATTTTTTATTGTAAGCATTGATTTTTGTAATGATTTTGGATAAAAAAAATTTTATTCTAATTGTATGTGTGTATGTTTGCAAGAATTAAAGATATTAAATTTTTGTGAAATAGTCTTGTGAAAATGTTGTAGCAATACGGTTCTCGTACGGTCAGTCTTGAACCAGTTTAAAATTGCATACCATTGCAGAATTTTCAGTTCGAAATCTAAACTGTATGTCACCAGTCTTGGCCCCACCTTGGGTCTAAAGAAGTTTTTCTTTAAACACTTCACGCCAAGTTCCAGCCTAGTCAGAAGAAAGCTTGCGTCCACGTTCTATCAAATTCTTGTCTAATTTTTGTCTAGTTCCTCTCTAATTGAAGGACGTCAATCTATTATTTTAGCCATGGTCTGAAATATTTCTTCCAGGACAAATTTGGATCTCAGGAATCTACTTGGCACTCATTGAATTTAAATTATACAAATAAGCTATTTTATCATAACTTCTGTTGTTTAAAACCAACGCAGATTTTATTGATGGTTTGTTTCTGCTTACAGTGCGACAAACTAATCAATTATAAAGATAAAACTGCACCTGCCAATTTTCAAGAAAAGTGTTTTGCTTTCGTGTGCCAAAATCTAATAAAGAATGCTTGACCTCACAGGCGGACATTTTCATTTTTGCAGAAATACTTCAAGGACCTTGCACTAAAATAGTTTAATCTTTCATTGAAATATTCAAGAATATTATTACAGCTACAGAGCAGTTATACTATTTTTCAAAATAAATGTGCTTAAATTACAGAACGCATCTGTAACATGTCACGAAGCCTTTCGTACTTTGCTTCCGAATTTAAGTTCTGTTCTTAGTAAGGTTCGAATGGTAAGCGATTACAGAACTGACTAGTAGCGTTGTTAAATGTGGTGCCTTAGTGGTGTGTTTACGTGTGCGCTTGACTTCGAAATTATATTCATTTTTAAATACATGATAAAATGTCATAAATTATTAATATTTAATTTTTTTAAATAATTAATTTTTTATTGACAATAAATTCTTAATTTCAAAGATATAGATTAAAATGTTCAAATTCTGTGAAAATAAAAGAAATTAAAACTTTAATAATAACAACTAAATAGAAATTTTTTTCGAAATATTTAATAATTAATAATTTTATTAAATATAATTAAAAAATTTAGATTAGAAGCCTTACGCATAGGTAAGACAGATCACCCTCAAACTTCTCCGTAAAGATTATTGTATTTCCTGAAAATTTCCAGAAAAGGGTAACTTCCAAAGGTTGCCACGGGAAACTTCCTGGAAGTTTTTGTGCTATGTGTGTTTCTCTTACGTGTTACCATCAAAACCTGCAGGTTGGCAGCCGAGCTGAAATCCTACCTTAAAGCATTAATATAAAATAAAAATTATTTTATTTTTATTTTCAGAAAAGAATAAATCTGATGCGCAAGGCTGATGTGTCTTCACCTTTACGTTTTATATATTTCAAAATATGTTCAATTCTAAGAAAGCATATTATTAATAAAGTTATAGTTAATAAAAGGTTAATTTTTTTAAACAAAATATAAGTCTTTAAAATAGTATTTTCTTATATTTGAGTGTTTCAAGATTAATTATTAAGTACTCAAAAATTATAATTAATTGAGAATTACTATATGAAAAGTAAGGTTATTTGAATAGAATTAATAGTCTAATTTTCGTAACTTTTTATAACAATCTAGAGCTGGTCAATTTTAAATTTTTTGTCTTACATGCACTATTTGAAAAATTTGTATTTTTTTTAAAGCAAAAAGAAAAAATGTTTATAAATATGAGTTTTTTAGCTGTTTTTATGCACTTTATAGTGGTGTAAACAATTTTTAAAAATCCTTTTTTTAGATCCTGAAAAAATTAATTAAAAAATAAAATTTCTTTTTTTTATCAAATGGACATTTTTTATTTTTTTTAAATATATTTTTTTCATAAAGGTGAGGTTTTTTCCTAAAAAAACGTGTACCTTTAAAAGTGGGACAAGAACTTTTAGCTGGTGAAATTAAGTACTTTTTACAGTGCACAGCCCATGCACGTTGTTGGACTGTATTATGGTAAGTTCTTTCCGCGTCCGCTATATATTGACTTTGAAAACCTCTCAGTAATGAGACATTACCGCATATGTATAAGTATACAGAAATGGTGCCTTAAAAAATATTGATTTTATCGTATTTTTTAGGTGAATTTGTTTTCTTGTAAGCTATCTTTACGGAGAAGTTTGAGGGTGATCTGTCTTACCTATGCGTAAGGCTTCTAATCTAAATTTTTTTAATTATATTTAATAAAATTATTAATTATTAAATATTTCGAAAAAAATTTCTATTTAGTTGTTATTATTAAAGTTTTAATTTCTTTTATTTTCACAGAATTTGAACATTTTAATCTATATCTTTGAAATTAAGAATTTATTGTCAATAAAAAATTAATTATTTTAAAAAATTAAATATTAATAATTTATGACATTTTATCATGTATTTAAAAATGAATATAATTTCGAAGTCAAGCGCACACGTAAACACACCTCTAAGGCACCACATTTAACAACGCTACTAGTCAGTTCTGTAATCGCTTACCATTCGAACCTTACTAAGAACAGAACTTAAATTCGGAAGCAAAGTACGAAAGGCTTCGTGACATGTTACAGATGCGTTCTATAATTTAAGCACATTTATTTTGAAAAATAGTATAACTGCTCTGTAGCTGTAATAATATTCTTGAATATTTCAATGAAAGATTAAACTATTTTAGTGCAAGGTCCTTGAAGTATTTCTGCAAAAAGGAAAATGTCCGCCTGTGAGGTCAAGCATTCTTTATTAGATTTTGGCACACGAAAGCAAAACACTTTTCTTGAAAATTGGCAGGTGCAGTTTTATCTTTATAATTGATTAGTTTGTCGCACTGTAAGCAGAAACAAACCATCAATAAAATCAGCGTTGGTTTTAAACAACAGAAGTTATGATAAAATAGCTTATTTGTATAATTTAAATTCAATGAGTGCCAAGTAGATTCCTGAGATCCAAATTTGTCCCGGAAGAAATATTTCAGACCATGGCTAAAATAATAGATTGACGTCCTTCAATTAGAGAGGAACTAGACAAAAATTAGACAAGAATTTGATAGAACGTGGACGCAAGCTTTCTTCTGACTAGGCTGGAACTTGGCGTGAAGTGTTTAAAGAAAAACTTCTTTAGACCCAAGGTGGGGCCAAGACTGGTGACATACAGGTTAGATTTCGAACTGAAAATTCTGCAATGGTATGCAATTTTAAACTGGTTCAAGACTGACCGTACGAGAACCGAATTGCTACAACATTTTCACAAGACTATTTCACAAAAATTTAATATCTTTAATTCTTGCAAACATACACACATACAATTAGAATAAAATTTTTTTTATCCAAAATCATTACAAAAATCAATGCTTACACTAAAAATAAGTAAATATTTTTAACTCCAAAAGTTTTGGAAAAATACACACACAAACACTCAATAAAATTAAAAAGATTTATTCACAAGTTTAAAATCCGTCCTGAAATCCTCGCATACAATCAGAATAAGAAAAAAATATTTACAAATCTGAAATCATCTCAAAAATACATGCACAAATATACTTTAATATAAAAAATTTAATTTTGAATTCTTGCAAAAATACACGCATACAATTAAAGTAAAACAAATATTTTGAAATTCAAAATCCGGTCAAAAATACACGCATACAATTAATGTAAAAAATATTTTTAAGTGCAAAACTCGTGGGAAAAAAGGCATCCTAATAAAATAAAATATTTCAGAGTACAAAATCCGTACAAAAATACTCGCATACTTTCGAAATTCAAAATCCGTTTAAAAATACTCGCATGTAATTAAAGACAAAAACATATTTTGAAGTACAAAGTCTGTACAAAAATACTCGCATACTTTCGAAATTCAAAATCCGTCAAAAAATACTCACATATTTTCGAAATTAAAAATCAGTTTAATAATACACGCATGCAATTAAAGACAAAAACATATTTTAAAGTTTAAAATGCGTGCAAAAATACATGCATACAATTAAAGTAGAAAAATATTTCGAAATTCAAAATCCGCTCAAAAATACACGCATACAACTAAAATAAAAAAAAAGTTTTGAAATCCAAAGTCCGTGCGAAAATATACGCATACAATTAAAGAAAAATAAATATTTTTAAGTTTAAAATCCTTGAAAAATACATGTATACAATTAAAATAAAAAAAATATATTTTGAAGTTCAAAATCCTTACAACAATCATCGCATACAATTAATGAAAAAAATATTTTAAACTCCAATATCGGTGCAAAAATACATGCATACAATAAAAAAAATATTTTCAAGTTTAAAATCCGTACAAAAATACTCGCTCACATTCAGAATCAAAAATAAAAATTCTCAAGTTCAAAATCCTTGAAAAATACATGCATACAATTAAAATAAAAAAAATACTTTTTCCAAGTTTAAAATCTATGGAAAAATACACTCATATTTATATACTGAAAACAACACTCACATTTATGCACGGAATCCTCGCAAATTACATTCATATTTTCTTGCATATTTTTTTGATAGGGACGTTAGACCGAAAATTAAATTCTAGTCAACATTCCATCAATACGTCACTCAAAGCCGCCAAATGTTTGGGTAGCCTTTCTAGGATAATGCCCAACATCGGTGGCCCCAGGGAAAAGAAGAGGCGATTGGTAGTGACTGTGGTTCTTTCAAAGCAGCTTTATGCTGCCCCTGTGTGGGTTGACTCCCTCAAAAACCGCGGCATCTCTAAGGGATTGCTCTCTGTGCAAGGAGGCACCGCGCGGAGAGTAATCTCTGCCTATAGAACAGTCTCAACAAGTGCCGTTCTGGTTCTTGCGAGCATTCTTCCGATAGACTTGTTAGCACATGAAAGACAGGAAGTCTTTCTGCAAAATAAGGAGCGGGTGGACTTGCAGGACCAGAGTGGCGATATCCGTAAAGGCGTTATCCGCAAAGAAGCGCGAAAACGACTTGTTGAGAGATGGCAAAAGAGATGGGATGGGGATTCCAAAGGAAGGTGGACGTACCGCCTAATTCCCTACCTCGCTACCTGGCTCAAAAGACAACACGGCGAAGTAGGCTACTACATGGCACAGGCATTGTCTGGACATGGTTGCTTTGGACAGTACCTTTTTAGATTTAAGATTAGAAAAGAGGCCAAATATGTGTATTGCGACGCAGCTATTGACGACGCGGAACACACCCTCTTCACCTGCGGGCACTGGAACATAGAAAGACAGGCCATGTTTGAGGCGGTTGGTACAGAACTGACCGCTGACAACATGGTTCCAATCATGCTGAAAGATGTGAACTCTTGGTCACACATTGAGACCTTCATTATTTCGGTAATGAAGACAAAAGATGTTGACGGCAGGAGGTTAACTGCAGGAGGTCGAAGGACCAGGCTGAGTGCGCTTTTTTATTTATTTTTATTTTTTTTATTTATATATTTATTTTATTTATTTATTTATATATTATATTTATATTTTTATTTTTTTTAATATTTTTTTGTTTTTTAATCTATTTCACAGTTTTGTTTTTATTTATTTATGTGCTTGTTTAACTACAATTTTATCTTTTTATATTTTTCCATCCTTTTTACAATTTTATCTGTTCATTATGTATATCATTTTACAATTTTTAATTTTCACTTCATAAAGTATATGTTTTTTAATGTGTCCCGGTTGTTTTAAAGCATTTACGCAGGTAACGAAAGAAGTGACAAGGAGACCCCTCATTGCGAAGTTTTAGGCCTGACGGCAGTACCGCAATTGGGGATTTGTCTCAGCTTAGGGGTGTGGTTTTTAGTGGGTCAGCCAGAATAAGAGCGGCAACCCCACATAACCGTAAAGTACGGGGTTTACGGTATCTGTTTTCGCAGATTTTCCACATCCACAAAAAAAGATAATAATAATAATAATAATATATTTTTTTATTCACGGGGGAGAAGAGGAAATGCATTGACGCATGCCCAGGAAGATCCCACTTGCCTGGGGTATGTCGGGCTCGCACAAAATGCAAGGAAAAAAAAAGAAACCTCACATACCTGCTTTTTACGGCAGTCACCCTACCGACTAAAACCTCTTCTTGCTTTCCCTGGGTTTCGAACCTTCTGCCTACCTACGGAACTACCTAGTGGCTTCAGACTTAGTAGATGGAGGTCCCGTTTAGTCGCTGACGCGACTCTTTCGTGCCGCTCTTGTTCTGGCCTATTTCCTTCTTGTTCTTGACAGGGTCTTCTTAGCTTCCTCTAGGGCAGTTCTGAAGACCTTGCATACTCCTGATCCTGCAACATGAAGGATGTTCTCCTTTTCGCCGAACTTCGCCTTGCATAAGAAGCAGCATGGGCTCTTCTTACAATCTGCTGCCTTATGGCCAGCTTCTCCGCACTTGAAGCACGCAGCCGACCTGTCTACTGCTTGTAGACTGGCCTCCAGGTCAGCTTCTCTTCGAACTTTAGCCAGCACGTCGGCGAAAGTATTTCCTTCGGACGCTTTGACGATGACTGTGGCTCTTCCCTTCTTTTCTGGAACTGGCTTTGGTACCGTTTTGGTCCCCTTGCCTGCAGTCTTTTTGGGAGGTCTCTCCTCCTTCTTCCTTTTTGGATCCTTCGTAAGCTCACCGCTTCTCTTCCGCTTCTGAGCATCCAAGACACCGTTTCTCAGCATTGCCGCGTTGAAACGGTCACGTCTCATCCTTCGGTCTTTCCGTGCTTCTTCTGACCAAGTCAATCCTTCGTAGAATCTCTTATCTTTTCTGGCGGCTGCTGCGTGCTTTTCCTTCACATCCTGTATGAGCGACGCCAGACTTCTCAGTCCATCCTTGATCGTCATGTTGACATTGTTCTGGACCTCACACGATTTTAGCATCTTGCTGCTCTCTTCCTCCATTTTTTGAATGCTCGCCTCCTCTTCTTTGCGTAGCTTAATGCATTTATCACGATCTTGATTGCAGCTGGCAATGTCAATCGCAGAAGCATTACTGAAGACAGAAATGCAGCTGGCTTGACTGGTGACGCTGCTCGTACTCCCTCGTCTCTCCACCTTGTCCACGATGATCTGTGGAACTCCCAAATCGTTGTTGCCCTCCTGCATCCGTGGGCCACTGGCCATCGCCTCCGCGTTAACCGCTTGACGATCGGAACCAGTGAGGGATTTAGCCGAAGCATTACCGCGCAGGTACTATTCTATGTTTTTACAATCGCTCATGATGGATGTTTCCTTTTTACTGGTTTTGGTCCGCGTCGAGTATTTGATTTCCTCGATAACACCTATTCCTCGAAAAAAATAGGAAGCGTTTACCTATCCGCGACCTGGCACGCGTCCGAATCGCCCAAAGAAGCCAATCAATGGAGACATACCACTTTTCACAGCAGCAGAAGTCCAAAAAGCAGTATCCTCGCTGTAAAAATAGGAAAGCTCCAGGTCCGGACGGAGTCCCATCCGAGATCTTAAAAGCAGTAGCAAAATCACATGTACACCTACTACTGGACATGTATAACTTATGCTTAGCAGAAGGTATATTCCCTGCGCGATGGAAAAAAGAAAAACTGGTGTTGCTGTATAAAGGAAAAGGACCTGTGGATGATCCATCATCACAAAGACCTCTGTGCATGTTAGACTTAGCAGGAAAATGTCTGGAAAAGCTAATAAAAAGCAGACTGTCGGAAGCATTAAAAGAATCTGGAGACCTCAGCGAAAGGCAATTCGGCTTCAGAAAAGGGAAGCGAACTGTAGATGGAATCCTGGAAGTCGTAAACGCAGCTAAATCTACTGAAAGCGGAAACCATTATTCCAGACCACTGTGTTTGTTGGTTACATTGGATGTTAAAAACGCCTTTAACTCCATAAGGTGGGTCCAGGCCATGGGGACACTCGAAAACGATTTTAACGTTCCTGAGTACTTGCTGAGGATATTAGGAGACTACCTTAAGGACCGATATTTAGTCTACGAAACAGATGAAGGCGCAAAGAAGAAAAAACTAACATCTGGATGCGCACAGGGCTCTGTCTTGGGCCCAGAGCTGTAGAATATAACCTACGATGGAATTTTCCGAAAGACTATGCCTGAAGGAACTTTTCTCGTTGGTTATGCAGATGATGTGGCAGCTGTAATTATTGCAAGAAACATCGAAGAGCTTCAGATGAAACTAAACCAGGTGATGCGACGTGTAAACTCCTGGATGAAAGATCACGGTCTCAAAATAGCGGTAGCCAAGACAGAAATTGTCTTGTTGACCAAGAAAAGAATCGAAAACTTGATCACTATGGACGTTAACACCACCTCCGTTGAAGCGAAGAACGCAGCGAAATACTTGGGAATGATGCTTGACACTAACCTTAACTATGGAAAACACCTAAGGATGGTGGCTAATAAAGCAGCAGATGTAACCACGTCTCTCAGCAAGATGATGGCGAACGTCAGGGGTCAAAGACCTAGTAAACGAAAGTTGCAATTACGCATTGCTGAGACAATTATGCTTTATGGAGCTGAGGTCTATGCTGAAGCACTAAGACTGAGAGATGGGAAAAGTCACCAGCGCTGGCTGCCTATATGGTGATTCATTAAAAGATGATGCAGAGCACACATTCTTCCAATGTCAGAGATGGAACGTAGAAAGAGGCAACCTTTAGAAGAGACGACGATTTCACGCCTGACAACATCATGCAGAAAATGCTTAGAAATCTAGAGCAATGGACATTGGTGTCCCTCTATGTGGAAAAAGTCCTTAAACTTAAAAAGGAAGATATAGACCAACTGTAAGAAGCAGAATAGAGTAGCCAAAGTACGGCTTAAAAGTCGCCAACCACCTTGTTCCATCGATGTAATGCGCAAGCGGTTTCCGGGGAATCAAGCCAGGCGAAGATGAAGGAACGTTTTTTTTTATAAGTGCTACAGTTTACTTTTCTTCAAATGTATATGTACATTATCTTGTATCTTTTTTTCTCATTACCTCAAATAAACATTTATTATTATTATTATTTTTTGTGGATGTGGAAAATCTGCGAAAACAGTTACCGTAAACCCCATACTTTACGGTTATGTGGGGTTGCCGCTCTTATTCTGGCTGACCCACTAAAAACCACACCCCTAAGCTGAGACAATACCCCAATTGCGGTACTGCCGTCAGGCCTAAAACTTCGCAATTAGGGGTCTCCTTGTTACTTCTTTCGTTACCTGCGTAAATGCTTTAAAACAACCGGGACACATTAAAAAACATATACTTTATGAAGTCAAAATTAAAAATTGTAAAATGATATACATAATGAACAGATAAAATTGTAAAAAGGACGGAAAAATATAAAAATATAAAATTGTAGTTAAACAAGCACATAAATAAATAAAAACAAAACTGTGAAATAGATTAAAAAACATAAATAAATAATAAAGTTTAAAATACAGAACATAAGTAAATATATAATAAAATACAAATAAATAAATAAAAAAGCGCACTCAGCCTGGTCCTTCGACCTCCTGCAGTTAACCTCCTGCCGTCAACATCTTTTGTCTTCATTACCGAAATAATGAAGGTCTCAATGTGTGACCAGGAGTTCACATCCTTCAGCATGATTGGAACCATGTTGTCAGCGGTCAGTTCTGTACCAACCGCCTCAAACATGGCCTGTCTTTCTGTGTTCCAGTGCCCGCAGGTGAAGAGGGTGTGTTCCGCGTCGTCAATAGCTGCGTCGCAATACACACATTTGGCCTCTTTTCTAATCTTAAATCTAAAACGGTACTGTCCAAAGCAACCATGTCCAGACAATGCCTGTGCCATGTAGTAGCCTACTTCGCCGTGTTGTCTTTTGAGCCAGGTAGCGAGGTGGGGAATTAGGCGGTACGTCCACCTTCCTTTGGAATCCCCATCCCATCTCTCTTGCCATCTCTCAACAAGTCGTTTTCGCGCTTCTTTGCGGATAACGCCTTTACGGATATCGCCATTCTGGTCCTGCAAGTCCACCCGTTCCTTATTTTGCAGAAAGACTTCCTGTCTTTCATGTGCTAACAGGTCTATCGGCAGAATGCTCGCAAGAACCAGAACGGCACTTGTTGAGACTGTTCTATAGGCAGAGATTACTCTACGCGCGGTGCCTCCTTGCACAGAGAGCAATCCCTTAGAGATGCCGCGGTTCTTGAGGGAGTCAACCCACACAGGGGCAGCATAAAGCTGCTTTGAAAGAACCACGGTCGCTACCAATTGCCTCTTCTTTTCCCTGGGGCCACCGATGTTGGACATTATCCTAGAAAGGCTACCCAAACATTCGGCGGCTTGGAGTGACGTATTGATGGAATGTTGACTAAAATTTAATTTTCGGTTCAACGTCACTCCCAGGTAATTCATCTGTTTTCCCCATGAGACTTCGGTTTCTCTGATCTGAACCTTTGGGGCAACAAACGATCTCCGGTCTGTGACGAGCAATGCCTCGGTCTTCTCTGCGGCCATCTCTAGATAATTAAAATCTAACCATCGCTTTGCTCGTCTCAGACTTTCATTGATTCGTATTTCAAGAATCTTTGGACTCTGCGCGCAACACACTATAATAACGTCGTCGGCAAAGCCAACCATTATCGTGTCCTCAGGTAGTTCAATTCGAAGGAAATCGTTTTAAAAGACGTTCCATATGAAAGGACCTACCTTTGATCCTGTGGGAGCTCCACATGTCACTTCCTCTTTAAGGTGACACGCGTAGCTGTTGTACACAATGTACCTCTCGCTAAGATAGTTGTCTATCATTCGCATAAGGTAGATTGGTACCCCCTTACGACGCATCGCCTCGATGCAAAGGTTTCACCTTGCTGAGTTGAATGCATTACGTATGTCGATGGACACCAGCGCGCAGAATCCCTTCTTCTTGCCCTCTTTGACTTTCTTCGCCTGGTTCACTACAGCGAGTATTGCATCAACTGTTGACCGGCTTTTTCAAAGCCGAACTGGTTCACAAATAGGTCCTTTTCGCCTAACAAGAGTTCCCGAAGTCTCTGTAGAACCATTCCCTCCAGAAATTTACCTATCGTATCCAATAAACAAATTGGTCTATACGATGAGACATTATCTAGAGGTTTGTCTCTCTTTCTGAGAAGAACTAACTTTTGCGTTTTCCAGTCCTTGGAGAACTCTCCCGCTTGCAAGCACGCATTAAAGTCGCTGATAAGAAGTTCCGGATATACAGCGGTTACTTCCTTCAGGACTTCGCTCGGTATTCCATCACTACCTGGCGCTTTGTCATTTTTTAACGTTTTTGCTACCTTTTTTAGCTCATCCAACGTAGAGTTCTTCGCTTTGGACCACACAATCGGAATAGTCTGCTCCGGGACTAGGTTCTACGTGGGGAAACAGTGCTTTTATTATTTCCCGGACCCAAATCGGATTTTCCAGACCAGGGGTTTTTTGCTTTGTCACTAATTTCTTAGTGACAATTTTAAAAGCCAAACCCCACGGGTCTTTTTCGGTTTCTCCGATTAGGTCCTTCCAACAACGGCGTTTGCTACTTTTTATGGCACGTTTAAAGGTCTGTCTGGCTTTATGCCATTTTTCTCGCAGCTCAGAGTCTCCCTTTGATCGGGTATATCTCCTCCTTTGTGCGTGACAGTTCCTTCTAAGGCATTCTAGGTTGTCACTTCACCAGTACATATTTCCTTTTCTTAATCTAGTTTTTTGCCGGCGAGGCATGGAGTTATCGCATGCAGCGGTCACTACTCGCCTCGCCTCACGCACAATACTTTGTACGGAGGTTGACTGTGTCACCCAGTTGAGCTCGTGAATTAAACGTGACTCTTCCAGGGACTGCGCCAACCTCTCTCTATTCAGTCTCCTGAAGTTTCAGGAGGGACTTCTACCGACAAACCTCAGTCTATTGATCCTTCCGGAATTCTCCTTGGAAACCAGAAACTCTATGTACTGGTGGTCACTCATGGTTACCTTGTCCAGCACCATCCAATTCTTAATCCTGCGGGCAAGACGAGGAGAAGAGATGGTTAAATCGAGAATAGATCCCGACGTTCCCCGCCTGAATGTAAACTTTCGTCCACAGTTTAGTACCACCAACCCATTTGCAGAAACCATCTGGGAGACCAAAAGTCCCCTCCAGTCGCGGCGAGTCTCTCCCCATTCCGGCGACTTACTATCAAAGTCTCCCGCAATGAGGAGGTCCCCGTCGAAAGCTCTAATGCTCTCTTCAAGTGCGAGGGTTTCGGCATCGAACTTAGAATAAGAATAAGGGGTGTTTATTATAAAAGCCCTCTCTGTGGCGAGAAGAGCCTTTTCGAGATCCTCAATCCTAGATCTCTGCTCCTTCATGATCCCCAGCATAAGTTTCCATGCTTTGGTCCATGAAGGAACAGAGAATATGCTCTCACCCTGTTCCTCTGTCGGCAGTACCTCCGTAACCATCCCATCGGCGGGGATTATTATTATTATTTTTTGCTTAGGGACGTTTGGGAAATCTGCTTACAGATACAATAATTAATAGAAAATAAAAAAAATAAGTATTATAGTAGATTTAGAATACTGGCGAACTACTGTCAGCCCGACCCACTAAAACCCGTAACCCTTCTTTTGGAGCCCTTTACCCTCCCTCGGAACTGTTGTAAGACTTTAGCCTTCGAGGGTGGCGCTCCAACTCTGTCGCTGCTGCGACTTTGTTCGTTACCTGCGGTTCTCCTGCGTTAATAGTTAAAAAATTTAAAACCATTTCAATATCAAAGTGGAATTAACAGCACAACAAAAATTAAAAAAAAACAAATGTTAAAATAGTTTAAAACGTCAATAGATAAAATACCAAACGGGTCTAAAACAGAAACATATAAAACCAACAGATATATAATGTCAAAAAGTTAAAATTGTATGAGGACAAATAAATCACAGAATAAATTAAAATAAATAAGGACGAATAAATCACAGAATAAATTAAAATTGTATAAGGACAAATAAAACACAGAATAAGTTAAAACTGTATAAGGACAAATAAATCACAAAACAAATTAATAGAAAAAAAACAAATTAAAAGCTGTTTAAATTACGCTTTTTTGGCGGCCGTCGAGATCCTTCCTCGACATGACCGAGATTATGAAATTCTCGACTTGCCGCCAATTCTCTTCTGACTCGGTCATCAGCGATACCATGTTCTCCGGTGTAACTTGACTGTTTACACCTTCGAACATGGCCCGCCTCTCCAAGTCCTATGTCTTGCATAAAAAAAGGGTGTGTTCTTCGTTGTCCACAGGGAACTGACAGTACGCACACACCTCATTTTCGCGTAATTTAAAGCGATACAGGTACGCGTTAAAACACCCGTGGCCTGTAAATGCTAGCTTTAAATAATAGGAGACTTCTCCATGCTTTCGGTTTATCCAGGTGGTGAGCGTTGGAATAAGCCGATAAGTCCATCGGCCTTTTTCCTTCCTATTCCATCTGTCTTGCCAAGTCTCGACGAGTCTGCTTCTCGAATTCTTGCGGATGCAGGCCTTGCTGAGTCTTTCTGACTCTGGGGTCTGGGGATTATTTCTTTCTTTAAAAAGAAGAAACAATTCCTCCCTTTCCCTCACCGTAAGTTCGCCGGCTCTGGACGACATCATGTTCTCGCAAATTGTTTTGCTTCTGAACTTGAGCGAGGGAGCCCATGCTGCTGCTGCGTAAAACAGCTTAGCATGGGCAGCACTCACCACCAGTCGCCTTTTCTTTTCGCGTGGTCCGCGAACATTCGGCATAAGACGTGCCAAATTTACAGCACACTCAACCGCCTTATTTAACGCCATTGCTATGTGGTGATGAAAGTTTAGCCTTCCATCGAGCTCCACATCGAGATACTTTATATACTTGCTCCACTTGACCTCGAATTATTATTATTATTATTTTTATTCACGGCGGAGAAGACAAAAAAATGCATTTTTGCATGTCCAGGAAGATCCCACTTGCCTGGGGTATGTCGGACTCAGGCACAAAATGCAAGGGTAAAAAAGTAAACCTTGCATACCTGCTTTAGGCAGTCACGGATACCGACTAAAAAAACTTATTGATCCTCTGGGTTTAGAACCTATTATCCATCTAAGGAACTACCTAATGGCTTCAGATTTCGTAGATCAATGGTCCCATGTAGTTGCTGGCGCGACTCGACCGTGCCGCTTTTGTTCTGGCATTATTTCTTCCTTGTCCTCGGCAAAGTCTTCTTTGCTTCCTGGAGGGCAGTTCTGAAGACTCCGCAGCTCCCTGATCCAGCGACATGTTGGACGTTCTCCTTGTCGCTGAACTTCGCCTTGCATAAGAAACAGCATGGGCTCTTCTTACAATCAGCTACCTTATGGCCGCCTGTGACACCTTGTGACCATAACTCTCCTACTTATTCTGCAGGACACAAAACCGATCTTAATGTGCCCTATCTTCTCCAGCCTGTTGGCGTCCTCTTGGGTGGGGACCACGACAGCGAGCTTGATACCTCGCTTATTTGGTCCAAGGACCGTCACCTTTCTGCTTCCTTAAGGTACCGTAGATAATTTGTCTAGGGCCTCCTTGACATCCTTCTGTTCGGTAAGGGTGTCCATGTCCCGGATCTATAACACAGTCTGCCGGTCCGCCATCTGGACTTTACCCAGATCGCCGATTATCTTTGTCACCTCCTCGGTGTTTCGCATTTATCTGGCTAAAGTTTCAAATTAGCATCCCTAAGTCGATTGAAAAGTCTACGTGCTCGTCTATCGTGTTCTTCAAGAGTGTCAGAGTAAATTATAATGTCATCTAAGTACACAAATGCTTCATCATCGAGCATAGTACTTAAAACATTATTTAGCAATCGTTGGAATGTAGGCGGGGCGTTCTTTATGCCCATGGGCATTCGCTTGTACTCATAGTGACCGTTGTGAGATGAAAAGGCAGTTTTGTGCCTATCATCTGGGTGAGTTTCTACCTGATGGAAACCACTGGCAAGGTCAAAGACGGTAAAATAGCGTGCAGTGCCTAATCTAACAAATATTAAGGTTATGTTGGGCAGTAGAAAAGCGTCTCCTATGATGTTTTTGTTCAGGACTCTGTAGTCTACTACAACACGCCACTTTTTCTCACCCGACGCGTCAAGTTTCTTTGGGACGATCAACAATGGCGAGTTGAATGGGGAATTAGAATGTCCTATGATTCCGCTATTAAACTGCTTCAATAATTGAACGTCGATTTGTTCTAGGGCCTCTACGGGGGACCTATATTGTTTCTTGTGAATGATTTTATTGTCAATGGTCGGAATTCTATGCTGAATAAGGTGAGTGCACGATAGTTGTTCACCATTTAAATGAAATATATCAGCATAGTCTTCCGCCCATCCTGATCACTGGGGAAGATATCGTCACAAGGGTGTTATGCCTAAATGAAATTTGGGCTTGGACCTGTCGTAGATATGGTCTTCCAAGGATACCATGGGTCGAGATAGGAAAACAGTTTTTGACAACGTGAAATTCTACCGGAACATTATCGATAGTTAACTGAATAGTTCCCATTGTTCTAACAGCGTAATTAGTTATTCCCGTGATCTCAAGACACTTGTCTGGGACAAGTGTGAGCACGGGATTTAATGCACACATCTTCACGAGATTAGTGTCCGCCCAGGATCTACGAGGAACCATATTTTATCATGTCTGAATTCAGGGGCGCTTAATTGGACTACTGGGAAGTCCTCGGCCTCTGATTTTGCTCTAAGGATCCTATAGAGTGTTCCGCGAAGTGCACGTTCTTCGGACGCTGCGGAAGGGGACTCGCTGGTGCGTCCAGACGGCGAGTCTGCTGGTAGTTTAAATTACTAGCAGGTGCTGAAGACACAGCCCGTGGTGGGGTTGTACTAGTCCGATAATTCTGAGTTGGTCTTAAATATTGATTCGGCATAGGTGTAGGATTAGGAGGAACTTGGGGCATCATTTGCGGGTATGCATTAGGTGTTGGATATTGTGGATTTTGAGGTAGGATCATGTGGGATGGCGTAGGATATGGGAAGGGAGGGGGATATTGGGGCAGGATGGATCTATAGAAGTTCCCAAGCTGTTCTGGGGTAAGATGTAACATTTCAGAGGAAGTATGTTTGAAGGAGTGGTTGGAATGATTTGTCAGAAAGTTCAGCCAGACATGCTCTCCTAGGCGGGACGATCAGTACTCACAACGGCGCTTCCTAGTGTAAGGGAAAGAAAAAGATAAATTTTCTGCTTTCCGAATTCCAATTGGAACTCACCAGGATTCGACCAGAAGTTTTTCCAATCCTGCGGCCTTGTACCCACAAAACGGCGAGGTTGTATTACTAGTCGTTAAGATTAGTCGAAACTAGTCCCAACGATTACGCTTTTAAAGCACTATTAATAGTTGACTTTAAAGGATATTTTAGGAAATAAGTCGTAGTAGGTGGTGAACTCTTTTCTGGATTATTTAGAAGAAACCCAACCCGACGCAACT
Source organism: Leptopilina myrica (nomen nudum) (assembly GCA_032872475.1). Taxonomy (NCBI): domain Eukaryota; kingdom Metazoa; phylum Arthropoda; class Insecta; order Hymenoptera; family Figitidae; genus Leptopilina; species Leptopilina myrica (nomen nudum). The sequence continues at coordinate 2,422,249 of CM065461.1, read as the reverse complement.
TGTTCGCCCAAGGATAGCCGGGGCGATTAGCCAGGTATCTGAATAAAACGAGTCTACCACATGGAAGCAAAGTTCTTGATTTTCAAATTGCAAATACACCACGCCTAAAATGTCTACGTAGATGTCATTAACATAGTCCGCAGTCGGGTGTCCTAAAATAGGGCAGTCTAGTTTTAAAGCAGTTTGGCAAATGTAATTGTGCTTATAGAAACTGTTTAAAGACACATTGACTACTTCGTCTTGTAAGAACTCGGAATTAATAATAATGACACCGAGGTCATTAAAATTTTGTCTGATTGTCATACAGGTGTTAAATAAATAAACAACATACAAATAAAATTTAATTATTTGATTCGCGTAGTTCTAAGGATAATTTAACCCTATTTTCAATTTGGCAACGTTTATTATTTTTATTAATTTCGGCCTCAACCTTGTTTAAAAGGTGTTCAAAGAAATCCGAAAATTATTTCCAAGATCAAGACTAGGAATGAGTCATCATCAACGACCGCAGTCGGAGAGCCAAATTCCCAATCAACCGGAGTCCTAGATGTTCAAATCTTTCTTTAATAAGATTCCTAAAACCCAATAAATTCTAGAAGGCAAGTGTTCTGATAGATTGAGTCGTCATCAACGACCGAAGTCGGAGAGCCAAAATCCACTAAGAATCAGTCGTCACCTACAACCGAAATTAGAGAGCCAAATTCTTAGTCTTTCAAAACAAAATTCTTCTATGAATTTAAAATATTCGGTTATTAAATCTGTGGATACTTGGGGCAAGAGAAATGCCCTCTCACTTACACTAATAGAGTTAAAGAAAGTGATTCTGAAATTTTAATGTTGGTGCCACTGGTAACAATTGTTACCAGGTAACGAAGCAGGGCGGTAACGCGTAGGAAAATCCCACCGCTGCCACTATCAGCTTGTTACAAACGAGAATTTATTGATTTAAATATTGAGCTTTTGAGATGGCTCTAAATTCTTACTTTCCCGTGCTCTACACACCAGAAGTACGTCATCTGCGAAGGCTTTCAGGGTAGTGTCTTCAGGCAGTTTCATTCTCAGGAGTCCGTCGTACATGACGTTCCATATGAATGGACCCACCTTTGACCCCTGTGGTGCCCCGCAGGTCATTTCTTCCTTGAGATGGCTCACATTGCTTTCGTACACGACCCATTTGTCGCTAAGATAGTTGTCCATCATTCGCAACAGATAAGTTGGCACTCCTTTTTGTCTTAACGACTTAATGCAGATGTCCCATCTCGCAGAATTAAACGCATTCCATATGTCGATGGAAACAAAAGCACAGAAACCCTTCTTCTTCCCCTGATTGACTTCCATTGCCAGGTTCACAACAGAGAGTATTGCATCAACTGTTGACCGGCCTTTGCGGAAGCCAAACTGGTTCTCCGATAGGCTATTTTCGCCTACCAGGATTCCCTGAAGTCTTTCTAGAACCATAGCCTCTAGAAGTTTTCCCATCGTATCCAACAGACAAATTGGTCTGCACGATGAGACTTCATCCAGAGGCTTATTGCCTTTCCGAAGGAGGACCAACTTTTGCACTTTCCAGTCGCTGAAGAACTCTCCAGCTTTTAAACATGCATTAAAGACTTTGAGAAGCAACTCTGGGTACACTGCGATCACCTCTTTTAGGATCTCGCTCGGTATTCCATCATCGCCTGGCGCTTTGCCGTTCTTCAACGTCCTTGCCGCCTTTATAAGTTCTTCCAGCTTGAAGAGTTCCTCCATCTGTACTACGCAAGTATAATCCTCTTTGGGGCTCGGTTCCACATAGGAAAATAGCCATATCTTCTTGCAACGCGAGGTCTCCCTTAGAATGGGTATATTTCCTCCGCGCCGCGTTGCATTCTCTTCTTAAGCGGGCTAGTTCGTCGCTCCACCAGTACAGAGCACCTCTTCTTGCTTTTGTTTGGTGCCGGCGAGGCATGGAGTGGTTGCAAGCATCCACTATAACTTGCCTCGCCTCTCGCACTATACCCGTTAAAGAAGCTGGCTCCTTCTGACAGTTGAGTCTCTTAATAAGGCGAGCCTCAACCAGAGATTTCGCCAACTTCTCTCTGTCCAATCTCTTAAGGTTCCAGGAGGGTTTATTCTTACCCTTTTGTGGGCGAATATTCCCTCCCGCCTTTTCCTCGGAGACTGAAAACTCAATGTACTGGTGGTCGCTCATGGTCACCTGGTCCAGCACCTTCCAGTCTTTTACTCATATATTTAAATATAAACAACAATAAACAACTTGATAATATACTTTAATTTAATATTACTATATTAACACTTTATATATATATATATATATATATATATATATATATATATATATATACTAGGGGGGCACCGCCCCCCTGCGCGCTTCGCGCGCCAACCGCCTAACTACTAATTTTCACATCATGTTCTCTTAATATAAAAGCATGGTAATAAGTTAGAGTAAATTATATCAGGCGATACTAAAAGTAATCACTTTAAAAGAATTTTACTTTACGAACATGATTATGATCTCATAGTGCCCTTATAGATACTTCTTTATACCTAAAGGTAAAAAAATTAGTTAAATTTGGCATACATTTTGCAGTATCATCAAAGGCATTATTTATGCCCTTTTTACTTGCAGCTTTAACAATAAATCAAATCTGACATAAATTTTGACATAAATAATTGGCCATTATTTGGTAATTTATGACATGTAGGTAAAAGAAGAATTTAAAATTACATGTAGATTTCGACGTAATGTAAGAGACGCTTGTGGGCCTCTTTTTACCCGTAGGTCAAAACTGCCCTAAAATTGACCTTAATTTTGAGGGTAGCAGAAATTCTTTGACATTAAAGTCAAAACTGCCCTCAAAATTGACATAAATTTTGAGGGTAGCAGAAATTGTTTCTCCAATTTTGACGTTTAGGTCAAAACTGCCCTCAAAATTGAACTAAATTTTGAGGGTAGCGGGAAGTGTTTGTCAAAATTAGACGTTTAGTTTAAAACTGCCCTCAAAATTGACCGAAATTTTGAGGGTAGCGGGAATTGTTTGTCAAATTTTGACGTTTAGTTCAAAACTGCCCTTAAAATTGACCTAAATTTTGAGGGTAGCGGAAATTGTGTCTCAAATTTTGACGTTTAGGTCAAAAATGCCATCAAATTGACCTAAATTTTGAGGGTAGCGGAAATTGTTTCTCAAATTTTGACGTTTAGGTCAAAAATGCCATCAAATTGACCTAAATTTTGAGGGTTGCGGGAATTGTTTGTCAAACTTTGACGTGTAGGTCAAAACTGCCCTCAAAATTGAATTTAAGGTGATGCATCCTTCCTCAATAATACTTTATTAATAAAGTATTATTGAGGAAGGATGCATCACCTTAAATTTAAGGTGATGCATCCTTCCTCAATAATACTTTATTAATAGTACCAGGTCCGTCCTGGAACTAACAGAGTTAGTTCCAGGTCCGTCCTGGAACTTACAGAATGTCCTGGAAGTGCACGATGGATGCCAGTTTGGGGGCTGGAAGTACACGATGGAAAAAGATATATATATATATATATATATATATATCCAATATTACAATATTACAACAATAAATTATGAATAAAGTTATAATAATATCATTTCTAAATTATACATTCATACAATTTAATTAACAACAATATGATATTGTTGATAATTGTTAATAGTATTTATAGTATATAATTAATAAATAGAGTTCGTCGCATAGTAAAAGTCTATGTGTACGTGACTTCGAAGCCATTTCCGTGGTCACAAGTATGGTAAACACATGTTCCATTATCCTATGGAAAAGGACACTTGAGATATTTTTTATATTCTTCCAAGGGTTTTCGGTTTTATGACTCTTTAAGAAACTAGAGATTACATTTTCTTTCGCTATTTTCCACTAGATTTATGACAATTCTAAGAAATGTTATTTTCAAATATATATTCTGAATTTGGAAACTATTAAATTGTAAAGTATTATATTTTTCAATAGTAAAGCTTTCTTGTTTAGCATCGTCAATATTTGTCTAAAGTCGTGAGAAAATTCTCAAATAATTGAGTTTTTAAACGAAATGTTATAATTTCGCGCTTCCATAACTCGTAATTCGATATATCGAAAGTTAACGAGCGAGATGGTAGTCGCTCGTAACACAATTTTTTTCTTAACTTCCCAACATTGCTTATTGAAAACTAAGTTTTCTTTCTTTTCGTATTTCATGCATATTTTTAACCTTGTTTTATTTTTGAAATTTTCTTTCATCATTTTCTTTTTAATGAATGAAATGAATGAGATAATGATATAATTTTCCTAAAAATTTTAGGAATTTTATAAATAATTAAATCAATTTTAATTAAAATGACCTTATTATTGTTGAATCAACAATGAAATACTCGGATGAATAATGTTAACAACAATTTGTTAAAAATTACACATTGTGTGAGTTGAAATAATAATAACAATAACCGTGTGACTATTTAGTTCTTCAAGAAAATAGTTTATTTTAACTATATCAGTGAATATTGTTACGTCAAAACGAGAAACCTTTAATAAATATACCTAACGTTCCTCGTTTTAAATTAGTTTCAAATAAATTGAATCTAATTTGAGATGAGGATAAGTCAATGAGCCTACTAAATGTTGTGAGAGAATTATTTATTTAAAACCCAACAAGAAAGAAAAGTATTGACAAAAATGCAATAAATATAATTTTAGTTTATAAATCTTACTTTCATAATAACGATTAGTGGTGGTGAATGAGCTGGTGATAATAATCTGTTAATCCAATCTTGAGATGGCCCTTCACAAAGTGGGCCTCCGACAGTTGTCCTTAAACTTGGAAAAATACTTGTGTTTACTTCAAATTATATTTGTTTGGAAATTTATACTTGTTAATAGACTTGGGTTGATTTTAAACACTTGGGAGTTCACTTTAAACTTTGTACTTTTAGTTCACTTGTAGACGATGTGTTCAACTCGATGGTTCGATGACTATAACTTGGTGTTTCAAAAAATTACTCTCTGAATGTAGAGAGCTAGTGCCCTTTATTTATAAAACTTCCCCCATAAGCTTTGTGCCTTTAGTGCTAAATGGAACTGCGAAGAGATGGTTATTCCTTATTGTTTTTCTAATTTTATGCGTGCCTCTGGAGTTATCGCATGTATTGTAAGTGGGGATATGTGCCGCTCGTTCGGTTAGCTGTTCCTCACAGGTTAATCCCTTGATGGATTATTTCTTGCTCGTTTGTTGATTTCCTTGCTTATAGAAAGGTCGTTGAAATGATGCTTAATCGTTATTCTGATTATATTAGTCAAGGTTAATATTGTCTGTGGCAAAGGCTTTTACATACTTCTAAATATTACTCTTCTTTCTTGTATTTGATACAATTTATATATTCGTTGTATAATAATGACCATAAAAATACTGAATATAATGCAACAATATGTAGAGATTGTATTAATACAATAACAAGCATTTTAATAACAATAATAATATCTTACAATATATAGGTAAGATTTAATATTTAAAAAGAAAATAAACACGTAATTATTATAAGTAAATGTAGTATATTAATAATAAGTTACGGACGTAACAATATGCATGCCAATAAAATAAGGCAAATTAATGAGTAATTATTTTTTCTATCATCAATGAAAAAAGCAACTTAAAGAAAATGTACTTTATTTTGTATGGAAATTAATGACAATAACACTAATTTATGAAATAAGAAAACAAAATTATTGTAAATATGAATAATACAAATTTGTAATTTATTGATTGATTATGGCGAGGCAAAATTTTTGTTCTTAAATAATTAAATTAATAATAGTGTAAGTGTTTCTTTTTGTACAATTATATCGAGTAAGGTTGAAAATAATTTTTTAAACATTTTCAAGTAACTCTGTTTTGAATTTTAAAAATCTGATTCCATATTTGTAAATAGCGACCTCAAAAACCCCCAAGTAACGATTTTTAATCAAATCCAATGATTTAACAAAAAATATCGAAACTTCTGAACAAAAACTTTTAATGCGTTTTTCTCAAAATATCTTTTTTTGATCTGGTAAAAAATAGTAAATAATTGTATTTTTTACAAAGTCGCCATAATAGGAGCACCCGCCACAATTGACACATTTACCCTACTCATTTAAAATACTTTACATTTTTTTATAAAGTTATTTATGTCGAAATAAGGAAGATAATAATGTGTCGATTTTCAAAGTCGATTTTTTTTGTTGGTTACAATGGAAATTGACGTATTTAGATTTTATTCTCTACCATCGCCCCATCAGTCAATACAATAGAGAAATTCACGGTTTTGAATAAATTTAAAGAAAAAAAAATATTATGTTACAATTTCTTCAAAACAATAACTTTATCTACAATTTTGATGGCATAAATGTTTAAATGGATGGCTCTCTGCATATCAATCAATTAAAAGAAAAACAATCAAAAATTCCTAAACGGGTTTCACCTTTTACCATTGATGATTTCTACAATTTTCATGTTTGCCTCTTAAGAAATCTGGAGGTTTACATGTAGTTAATGCAACTTCATAATTGCAATTTGTGCAAATCCATTTATGCTTATGGATTTTGATAAACAATTTTCTTTCAATTATTTGTTCTACACTAACTTCAAGGTTCATCTTTTTTTCTTTTAATTTTAAATTGATGTCATTCATATATTGCATGAAATGAGGCCCGTGTTCATGATCATTTCACACGTGGATCATTTCATGCAATAATGTCTGCTTGATTGCCTTTACATTCCACTTTTTCTTCAGTGTATAATGATGGCTAAGGCTAATTGTTATTCTGCGGGTTCTCGTGTCGGTAACACCGCTCACATTTGTGAGATTGGTGTAATCGAACGTAAATCCGGCAGATTTCAATTTAGAATCGAACAACAGCACATCATATTCGCAAAACAATTCGTATAAATTGGGTCTATCCAATTCTGGATAAGTCTTCTGATCCTTGCATTTATTTAAAATTGGATTTTTTAAAGGCTCTGGTGGCCCCTTCGATCGTGTGTGACGTTGTCCGCTCATGGGCAAATTACAATCAGGGAATGAAACTGTTAACAGTGAGTGAAGACAGGAACAGCAATAGTCTCACGAAGAAAATACAAAAGAAGAAATTATCTAGTTGAAAAAGCGACAGCTCCCGTTCGACAAATGTCTTTAATGCAACTATACTAAGCCAGGCTTACACAAATGCGTATCCATCTCTATATAAGAGTAATTTGGCGATTTTTATCGCATGATGCGCTCACATTCCTAGATTTGCGGAGCTTACGACTCTCAGTTACGTCATAATGGCGTTCAAAGCTATGGAAGTCGATTTTGATTTATCGACACTATAAAAAAATTAAATTTTTTGTTTATATATTAACCAAATACAAATTTCAATAGAAATAAAAAAAATTTATTTGTCGATTTAGTCTTTCATTTACGTGGCGAAGAAAAATTGATGCAACTTACACTTTTCAAAAGATGTAATTCGATTCCAAGTTAAAGTTAAATCCAATCAGAGTAGCAAATAATTACAATGTGAAATTTCTTTTACGAGAAAGTAAAGAAATTTTGAATTTCGGATCAGCCTCTTCCTTCTTCTCTGTGAGACAGAAAAATAGTTTGTTGCCTTTAATTTATTATAATTTACAAAAACAAATTTTATTAGAATTAATTAATTTTAAAAAAATTTTTTTCAAAATTATTTTTTTTGGTTTAAACTTACAGAATCGTTGACCTTAATCAAAAATATTTTTATAGTTTTCAATAAAATTTGCGAATCATTAACAGGATCGCAAACTGATGTCAATTTACAATTGACAATTTTATGACAAAATTGTTCTGTCCATTCGTGTACCACGCCAAAACAACTACTTAAACCTACGGAAAGAATTAAAAATTTAAAATAACAGAAAATCGTCCCATATCCAAATGAGTATATATATATATATATTTTTTGTTGTTTAATTATTTAACCAATTAAATAAATTTATATATAAATTAAATTAAATTTATATATAAATTTATATATTTTTTGAGAAAAAAATCAAAAAACTTTTTGAACTAAAAATATATGTTTAATTTAAATATATTTTGTTATTGAATTAATTTTAATTTTTATCGAACCAAATTTACTATGCATTGAATCAAAATTATTATGTTTAAATTAAACATAATTTTTGGTTGATTGTATGACTAAGATAATTATGTTTGATTTAAATATATTGTTTTCTCAGTGAAATTGTTATTTTATTTTTTTTATAATAGTTATTGCTAAATGAATTTTTTTGCAACTTTTTAAACAAAATTTTATTTCTTCTAATTAATTAAATAATCTTTAACGTCCGAGATACTTAATAAATAAGTCAAATTAAAATTTTTTTATTTCTTCTAAATGAATAAACCGATTGAAATAAATCAAGCTTGAATATTAAGGGGATAAAATATACTTTCGTTTAGAATTAGAGACTTTTTAAAGAGTTTATTTTTGAATAATTATTTAAGAAATTTGTTATAAACAAATTTTTTTTAATTTTCTGTGCCTTTGAAAAATTTGATAAAACTTTCAACATAATTAAAATTATTAGAAATCGAATTGTATAGTGCAACACAACTGTACTTAGTTTTTAATCAATATTATGGTTATATAAATGTTAACTCGACAGTATTTTGTTTATTTCGTAGATGCAAACAATGTTTTAATTCAGAAAAACATCAAACTCGCATCTCCGCTGCAATATAATTTTAATTGTAACTTTTTAAAAATGGTTGCTAATTCTAAACGAAAGTATAATTATTTTATCCCCTTTATTATATGCCGCTTGATTCATTTAAATCGGTTTGTTCATTTAGGAGAAATAAAATTTTGTTTAAAAACTTGCAAAAAAATTAATTTGACATAACTTTTATAAAAAAAATATTTTTCTTCCTGTTTTTTTGGTAAAAACATTCCTAAAGTTAAATAGAAATATTTTTTCAGCATTTCGATTTCAAAAATATACTTTTTATTTTTAGGGAAAATTTCACGAATTCTGACCAAAGTAATTCGAATTTGCTAAAAATATAGCTAAATATAGGAATTGCATAGTATTTCTTATTTATGCAAAAAACTGTTGCTGGAACTGTTATGTCATGGTGGGATACAAAGCGCATTGTTTCAGAAGGAAGTACTCTCCTTATGTGCTCTGTTCCATACATATTTTCCACGATTGTAAACTGTTTACCAATAAGTCCACAAACTGTTCTTTCTCCACGTCTATATGACAAGAAAATGCTAATCGAAAAAAAATCTTTCCCGTCATAAGCAATACTGTCACAGAACTTTAGTTTGACATTGTCATGCTTTCTGTACTTTACTCCGTGGATTTTTGCTTGCTTGTAAGTGTGTACAATTGTATTTTTATCAATACACTCTTCTGCTTCTCTTATTAGACGAAGTAACAGTTCGCTAGGGTTTCTCTGCCTTTCTTGACCTATTCCAACAAAATAATGTCCTGGTGACATATTTTGTGGAATAGATTCATCTTTGTTTTCCAGCAATTGTCTTATCCTATTCCTTGTTTTTCAGCAATGTTATCTGCGTAAATGGAGCTTACTACAAATTTCCTCAAAAAAAGCTATCGACTATTTGTTCTGCACGACAATGTGGCCTTTTTACATCATTTTTTATTTTTGCAGCAAAGCTTTCAAATGGGAATGTTGAATGTGCCCATGATGGTCCCCAAGATGTTACTGAATCTGGACCATGTTCCGCTGTATGTACATTATATGTCATATTCGCATTTCGATAAATATTCGAGGTTGCCACAAACTCTCTTAAGAGAGTTTTTGTATGATTTACGTCACGTTCGGATATCGATGTATTATTAAAAATGAATACTGATTTACTAAGTAACCTCAGATTAGTAAAGTAAGGTTCTTTTAAAATAGCTTCAAGACACGGAAGAGCGAAATAAAGGAGCCAGTTACGCCATTCACTTCCTTTCCATTTACGAAAATTACTTATACTTCTTGCTTGTCTACAAATCCTTGAAGGCAATTGTATTGTCTCGAGTTTTTTATCAATCCTTTTTATAGTCTTCTTTCTTCCAATATACCGCTCTTTTCCAGCATCTTCTAAAAAGTGTGTGGTTATCTGCTTAGCACACCCTAGGAAGTAGCCGTGAAGGTCATCGTGTATAGGGCCTTCAGCTAAATCAAAATGACGTAAGGATGCAAAAGCATTGCATCCTTCTACACCCAAGAATGGTTCATTCTTCTGAAATACTATTTCAATGCATTGCAGTATTTCATTGTGTTTTCGCAAGAAAATTTCCTCACTAGGAAATATAAGTTTGTTATTCTCCCAGACTCCTTTAATATAGCATTTTGGACAACCATAATACGAATTATGAGGGCACATTCGTAAACCTTCTGCCTTTGCTACAGCGTCCGCAATAAATATTAAGGTTGTAAACTTACTCTCAATTTCCGGTCCATCCGGTCCTTCTTCTTCCAAGTCTCTCAGTTGTTCAACAATTGGAATCAAAAGAGAAGTAACATTTGGCTTCTTTTTACCTACGTAAATTCCTGCTAAAAGAACGTGTTTATTACGAGCATGAGGGGGTAATTCATTTACTTGTAAAAGAATTGGCTTTGTCGAAGCGTTTGATGACTTTGCCAGAGATACACCATCTACCCATATTGAGAAGGAGTAATTATGTGGATTGTGCAAAAATCTACCTTCTTCCAAAAGTTTAACGTACTTTTCTCCATCATAAATATCCTCCATATTCTAGTTGGAATCTTTCCATCACCAATTTTTTCATTGCAAAGAATGCAATATACTGAATAAATCAAATTTGGCCTATCTCTTTTCAACACTTGCTACAATTTTTTTTCGTGGTTGGTAAATTGACGTCAAGATAACAATCTTTGGCACATTTAAGTTGAGATATCAAATTTTCGTAGGTATTGTTACATCCCGAGATATAACTTTCTTAAAATTTTTCAAAATAATTATTCAATTCAATAAAACAAAAAACGAATAAGTCAAAAATAGACAATATATATAATTACATTTATTTTAATTATTAAAAATTATGATAAATAATCTTAAAAATCAATAACTATCAGTGTAACTGTATAACTATATATATTAGTATATATAGACGTATAGTGCGCATGGTAAAATGATGAGCTAAGCGTAAATGAGTTACCATTTAAGTTGATTGAATTGAGAATCGACCGTGATTTAGAACTATATATGATAGGTAAGTTGGGGTCGGTTAATTATCTACACTCATGGTAATTAATCTGCTGTCGCTCGCTTATCATGAGTCGCGACAAGTGATATGACTACACCGAGGTTCTGAATTTAAACACTAGACTCAAGATTCAAATATTGTTCTTAACTCATATAAAACATAGAACTTAAATAAAATGCATGACTAATTAATAAACAAAAACCGAGTGTCATATTACTTGTCTACGACAATGTTAACAAAGCATATGAAATATGATACCAATAACTATAATTAACGAAGAATGATATAGAGTACGTGATTTTTAGAAATCGTTTGGAATGCGAAAATCGACTAGACAAAACATAGAAAACTAAGATTAACTATAAAAACGAGCGTCATATTTCTTGTTTATAACAAATCAGCAAAATGCACGAAAAACTGTATCCATAATTGCAAAATTAACGAAAAACGATACAGAACATGACATTTCTAAGACCCGCTAGAATGTTTGTTTTCTAGGAATAGGCTAGAGTACGTGACTTTTTCATGTCTCATCCCCAATCGAGTAAGCAATTTTGCACTATATAAACCCCGTTCTAATTGTTAACAATCATCAAATACTCCGGTGAGTTTCTACCCGAACAGTGTCGTGAGTCGACCCTTCGATCGATTAATTTAAGTTGTTAACTTCGGTGTTTAAAAAGGAAACTTGTCCTCTTTATTAAGAAGTAATTAGCACTAGTAATTAGCAATCTTAATTAATACTATCGTCGTATCATTAAAACAGTCTTTTCACTATTTTCTTTCTAATTTTTAATCAAATTAGTGCAAGTTATTTCGAAACATTAAGAAAACAAGTTTTCTTTTGTATCAAGGTACGGTGTTCGTATTAACACTTAAAATTTGTGAATTAACTGTCAAAATAGTCGTGTAGTGCTTTAAGTGCTAAAATAACGAACTGAAAACAAAATCATAATTCATCCCTGTAAGCAGCGAAGCATAGCTGGTTGCAGCTTATTCATTGTATCTCTCTTCTGTACACAACTGAATTGTAAGTAAGAACTATATTGATAAATACAACATTGTTTACTGAATAAACGTTATAAATAAGGAATATGCATATGTTTAATTAACGAGAACCCTTAGTTCTTATAAAGTCAAACGAATCCACACTTAAAAATAACTGTCAAGTCTTACCAACTTGACTAATCAGCAACTTGACTAATCAGCAACTTGTCTCCTACTTTACTAATAAATTAGTAAATTAACCTAACCTTAGGTCGGGTCGTAACAGGTATCCTTATGTCTTACATTTCGTGCTAAACTTGTTAGCAGGATATCTTTTGCTTTTACATTGACGTCATTTTGTAGGTTTATATTCATTCTGAAATTTTCATCAAACCCTTGAAAAATTGGACGTTCTGGACGTACAAATTCATTATCAGAATCTCCTTCTGCATCACCATCTAAATCTTCCTCAGAGTCAACATCAGAATCTCCATCAGAATTACCATTAGGATCACCATCAGGATCACCATCAGGACCTCCATCAGGATCACCATCAGAAGCATCATCGGGATCACCATCAGGATCACTATCAGGATCACCATTAGGATCAACATCAGAATCATCTTCAGAATCATTAGGTGATTCTTCTGAAACCTCCATTTCTTCATTGCCTTCAGCTCTATCTTCATTGTTCGTTTTTACATCGTCTTCTAAAGGCATATTTTCATCTTCAGGTTGAACATTTTCTTCTTCTTGTCGCATTTCATCATTTTCATACTGGTTTTCATATTCAAAGGGCACATTTACACCTTCATGGGTCTCTCCCTAATAAGAAACATCCATTTTAAAAGGAAATAGATGATCTTTCTTTCCACCAGCTTCTACAAAATAATTGAAATTTTTTAAAAATGTTGTAATTATAAATTATAAATTTAAATAAATTTAAAATGCCAAAATTTTCTTTAAAAAACAAATAGCATAAAACTGTTAAGTTGGAAACTCTTGTAAGTCGACATTTTATAAAACAGAAAAATAGTAACAATTGAAGGAGAAGTAAAAAAGGAATTTTTAAAAATTTAAATTAATCTTTAAAGTGCTATACCGATCTGACAGACTGCTATAAAAATTTTCTTTGTTTGTAACTTTTTTAAAAGTATAATATAAACTTGAGCTTTTTTTAGCTTTATATTATAGGAGAATCTGTTGGGAGACAACTTTTTCAAAACTTTTTATGCGGTAAATTTTGTAATATAAATAAATATTTGATGTACAGCGGTCTGTAAGACCGGGGTTGCTTTCAAGTAAAAGTATATATTCCCATAAGTAACTTATGTGCAACATAACGCACAGCTAGTTCTGTCAGTTTTTTTATAGACTGCAATTATTGTTTTGACTTTTTTGTAAATCGTGATATTGTTAAAATGTGATAAAAATGTAATTTTTAAATTTATTTATAAAAGGGAAAAATTATATTTATTACATTTTTATTGACAAAATTGTTTTCTTTCGACTTTTAGCAAATGAAAACAAATTTTATTTTCATTTTCTATTAAAAAAATTTATAAAGAAATTAATTTTTTTAACTTTGGGTATGATCAATTTTTAATTTTCTTTTTTCAAAACATACCTGTAAATGATAAGAAGGTTTTGCAAAATGTTTCAGAGTGGTCCTGACAAGTCTTATGGATTAAAAAAATAATTAAGCTGTCCGTGCAGGTCGCACGCACGCGGCACAATGGACTTTGTTACCAAATGATTCTAATATATTTTTTTAATCGTTTATTTTAATGCTACCATTTACCGATGAATGTTGCATGTATTGTTTTAATATTTGTGTACGGAACCCGCCATTGCAGTGCGAGTTCAACTCGCACTTGTCCAATTTCTTTTTAATTTTATTTAAAATTTTTTTTTTAATTTTTAAATATCCTTTTTCTCATTGGACTTTAAAAATAAGCAAATAAACCCATTTATACTTAATTAGATCAAATAATGTGAAAATTAGACAAAAAAAAATTTTTAATTAAACAATTTTTTTTTAACTTTTTTAGATTTTTTAATATATTTTTTTCATCAGATTGTAAAAATATACTAATAAACCCATTTTCAGTTAATTAGATCAAATAATGTAGAAATTAGAAATTTTTTTTTAGTTTTTCCTTGACAACGCTATGGCCATTATTACATAGCATGTTCTCTACATTTTTCCTGTAATATTCGCGTTAAAATACACTAGTATGCTAAATTTAAGCCATCCATGTTGAATAGTTTCGAAGTTAAGGGAGGGGGGAATGGTCACTTTTTGTGCATTTTTGGCCAATCCCATTCTCTATATTTTTTCTTTAATCTACATGTAAAAATACGTATCTGTACCAAATTTGATATCTCTAGGTTAAATGGTTTAGCCGCTAGGGGGGGCACGATTTGGCTACCAACACAAGAGTCTCACCAATAGGGTTCCGTCGGTACACAGAAGGTGTATGGAACCCTAAAAACCATAAAAACTTTTTTTAGTTCCTTTATTTTAAAAATATTTCTTTTTAATTATGCATAATTATGCTCATTTTAGCGCATAATTAACGCATAATTCATCTTTTTAGTCGCATAAATATAAATAGTGATTACTTTTATACATTTTGATAAAATATATACTTTATATACATCAATGGATTCGTTTCAATGTCTGGAACTGAAATTTGACCAGAATTAATGAAAATATTGATAAATAAAAAAGTTATTTAAAAAAATGCGAATTTTTCCCCCAAATTTTAAAAAAATTGTATAAATTTTATATATTTGGAAATCCTTGTGTCAGGTTTTAGGTATTAATGACTGCAATGAACCTGCTAAACTTTAGAACAATCCATTAAAATTTGTCCGCGATATTTTGTACACAATATTATTTGACATACACACATCTGGACATTTGCTGATAATTGAATATACATATGTTGTTGACAAAAATAAGTCCATAAAACCTTTTGAAAAATTGAAAATCATCACAAATGCAAAACTTTCTTATGAAGAAGCAAAATAAAATGTTTTTATTTATTTGTTTCAACAATTATTGTTAGAACATAATAAAATATAAATTAGAAACCTCTTTTTTGAGTTTTCCTGTTGATCTAATTTTTATTTTTTTAATGTAATGATTGGTTTCTTCATAAGACTTAATGGATTAAATATTAAAATTAATATTTTTTAATACTTGTTAATTAATATTGTTTAAATATATGATTATTGAACTGTTATACAGTACCGTACGAAATTGTCAGTCCACACATTTTTAAAGGAATGAAAAAATTTTTTAACATTAATTTTATGAAAACTAAAATTTCATTCGGTTTATATTTTGAAAGACGATACAATTTTGAAAAGAATAAGACCTTACAGAAGTCATTTGACAAATATTTTTTCAAGATATTCCTAAAAATCGTAATTTTCAATGTTTTACAAAAATTTGAATAACTTTTAATATAATAAACGCTTTTTAATAATCTTAGGCTTATTTTAAAGGTCATTTTCTACGGAATAAGAATTACTTATAGTCATTAACCTGCAATTTTTTCTTGGAAATATAACATATATAAAACATGATATGATGTAGATTTTTCAAAAAATTGAATAAAAAAATTTATTTAAATTTTACAAATTATTTTTCTTTTAATAATATTATTTCAAATTTTTCAAATTTTTTTGTCCAACTTTGACGTCATGCTTATTCCAAGAAAAAAATTGCAGGTTAATGACTATAAGTAATTCTTATTCCGTAGAAAATGACCTTTAAAATAAGCCTAAGATTATTAAAAAGCGTTTATTATTTTAAAAGTTATTCAAATTTTTGTAAAACATTGAAAATTACGATTTTTAGGAATATATTGAAAAAATATTTGTCAAATGACTTCTGTAAGGTCTTATTCTTTTCAAAATTGTATCGTCTTTGAAAATATAAGCCGAATGAAATTTTAGTTTTCATAAAATTAATGTTAAAAAATTTTTTTCATTCCTTTAAAAATGGGTGGACTGACAGTTTCGGACGGTACTGTACATTAATTCTACAACTTTTAAATGTAACTTGGTAATTTTAAAATGATCTTGTGTAAAAAGTGATGAATTCCTTGTATTTAACATTATGAGGCATTTATTTATAAACCTTCTTTAAATAATTTAATAGTATTATTTCATTCTTTAACTTTAAAATAAAATATGTTGAAAGGTTTTATTAGTAAACTGCATAAAAATTAAAGAACCTCCAATAAGATAAACAATTCTATAATTTATTTGTTCATTAAAAATTCATAATTAATCAGGGTAAGGGTCCCTGAGGTAGCTACCCATCTTTCGAACGACTGTAAATAAAATGTAGGCGATTTGTGAAAAACAAATAAAATTTCGACTTTCAAAAAAGTGTACCCCAACCCGGTTTTAACAATGTTTCATTATGCGGCGTCTCCTAACAATCTTCTGGGAAAATCTTTTAGTACATGTTGCGCAATACACCGTTGTGTTTCATAATAAATATTTTGCAAGCAAACAATGTAATTTAATATCTAACATACATAAGTGTCTATTGCATACAAAAGAAAAATTATAGTAATAGTGGCATTCCAGGATTAAATTACTACTTTTCGGAGTACCCTAACCGATTTCTTTCAAACTTAGTAGTATTATATTTGTTGGCCTAAAGTTTCAGAAAATCAATTTTTTAAGTAAAATCAATTGTTTATTTAAAAGTTACAACAATTGCTCAAAATTGTTTGAATGCCCATATCTTTTAAACGGTACAAGATAATTGAGTTTTCTTTTTTGCTAAACATTCATAGAGACGAGACGCTTCAAAAATGTTACTAACATTTTTTTCTTATTTTGTTAATTAAAAAAGTTATTTAAATAAATAATATTAACTTTTGATCAGGAATTCAAAATTCAATGACTTACGAACCAAAAAATTCCTTTTTTCACACTTTTATATTTCGAAGAAAAAAAATTGCTAGAGTTTTTCAATAACTTATAATTTAAACAATGATTCGCTTGTTTACAATTATTTTCCAGCTAAATGATCAGCTGTTGTCTCTTGCGCTTGACTACTGCTACGTCACATCCGTCTATACATATTTGACAAGCGTGGAAAAATTGAGGTTATGTTTAATCAAAACAAAGCATTTCAACCTTTTTAAAGTTTTTAGCTGGAAAACAATTGTAAACAAGCGAATCATTTTTTAAATTATAAGTTATTGAAAAACCCAAGCACCTTTTTTTCTTCGGAATATAAAAGTGTGAAAAAAGGAAATTTTTGGTTCGTAAGTAATTGAATTTTGAATTCCTGATCAAAAGTTAATATAATTTATTCAAATAACTTTTTTAATTAACAAAATAAGAAAAAATGTTACAAAAGAAATCTCAATTATCTTGTACCGTTTAAAAGATATGGGCATTTAAACAATTTTGAGCAATTGTTGTAACTTTTAAATAAACAATTGATTTTACTTAAAAAATTGATTTTCTGAAACTTTAGGCCAACAAATATAATACTACCAAGTTTGAAAGAAATCGGTTAGGGTACTCCGAAAAGTAGTAAATTACTCTTGAAGCAGTGTTGTCAGATTAGTGGTTTTCCCACTAAATTTAGTAAGTTTTTAGGCCGTTAGTGGGGAATTTAGTGGAATAAAATTTTTAGTGAGATGTCTTAGTGGTATTTTTTATCTTTAGGTTTTTTTAGTGTTTTTTCGTGATAATAAAAAAAGTAAAACATTAATTAAATTTCACTAGGCTGACAGGGTTTTACAAAGTGTATCGAAGATAACACAAAACAGTCATAGTCATACAATTTCAGGTATTCTTAAAGCTATGCTTACACTGATTGGCTCTCTTTGAGAAACAGAGCCAATCAAAAGTGTGCCATGAAAAAAGGCAGCTAAAGTGTACATTCTGCTTGTTTACTATTCGTATCATATTTTTGTTCCAAATGACAGTTCTGGAAGTTGTATAAACTTATTTTTTCAAAATTTAAGTTGGTTTAATTTCTGATTGTAGACTAAAATATGCCTCCTGTGCAATCTAAAGGGAAATATGTACAGAAATATAAAATAAGTTGGGAAACTGAAAATCAGTTCAAAGGTTATATATTTGCTATATTGTTATTTACTTTGCTAACCTACAAATTCTTTTATATTTATTTTTTACTATTTTGATGTTGATATTATTGTTTCGTAGAAGTTATTTGTATAAAATGTGAATAAATATAGAAATAAAATGTTTTTTTGTAGATTGGTTAAGGCCATTTCCGGGAAATAATACAAGAGCGTACTGTGCCATTTGTCGTACTGATTTTGCAGCCCACAGAAACGGTCTTGAAGGCCATGCAAAAACAAATAAGCACATTGACAATTTAAAACAGGATAAAATTTTTCAAAGTACGCCCAAAATTTCAACTTATGTCCAAGGTATTGACGTCAGAAGAAAAATAGCGGAATTAAAAATAGCTGCTTTCATAGCCGAACACTGCAGTATAAAGACTGTTGACGATTTGGGTGAAGTAGTTCAGAATTTAGATAAAAATTCTAAAGTACTTTCAAAAATTCAAATTCATCGCACGAAATGTACTGCATTAATTTTAAATGTTCTGTCACCATGCCTTTTAGAAGAATTATTCGAGAAGGTAGGGGATTCCTACTGTTCCCTAATAATTGATCAAACTACTACTGTCGATATGAAAAAAGTAATGTGTATAATGATTAGATATTTTAGCTTAAGTCGTCGTAAAGTCCATACTATATTTTACAGATTGTTAGAATTAGAAGAAGGAACAGCCGAACACATGACAAATATTTTTAAAAAGCAGCTTGAAGATGACCATTTGAAATTAGAAAATCTTATGGGGATTGGTATCGATGGGGCAAATGCTATGATTGTAGAGCATAATTCTGTTTCGTCAAGATTGAAGAATATAATTCCTCATCTTGTAGTAATTAAATGTCTTCCGCATTCTTTGCATCTTAGTGCAGAACATGCTTGCGATGTTCTTCCAAAAAACTTGGACTTTCTTATTAAAGATAGCCAGTCTTGGTTTGCAAAAAGCACTAAAAGGAATATAAATTACACAGAATTGCACCAAGTAATAGCTGATTCTAATCTTAAAAAGATTCCTAAATTATCAGGAACTCGTTGGTTGGCTCGATTGGATGCAATCAATGTCATTTTAGACCAATGGGATGCATTACAGTTTCATTTTAACACATCGCGATGTTCGGAACGCGGAGTAGCGGGTTATAAAGCTGACCTCTTATATCACATGTACATATGTGTGGAGAATAAATTATACCTCATCTTTTTGCGTCAAGCATTAAAAGAAGTTATTTCTTTGAATAGATTATTTCAATCTGATTCAGTGGAACCATTGAAACTATTTCAAGATTTAAATAACCTTTTGTTCTCTATATTGCAGTCAATCGTTATCCCACAACATTGAGAAAAAGCTTCTAGAGCAGATTTATGTTCATTTAACTTTAAAAATCATTTAATGCCAACTGATTGCATTAATTTTGGTTTTTATTTCAATCAACTTAGTCCTCAGTGCAATCCAGAAAATTTAAAAGTTATAAAACAAAGATGCAAGGAATTTTTAGTGAAATTGGCAGAGGAATTGCAATTGCGAATACCAGATAACGTCCGAGTTTTGGAAAAAATGTGCGTCTTCGCTCCCGATGTTGCATCTAGTCAAAATAAAGAAGACATTACGGAGATCGCTGTTTTTTTTCAAGCTATTTGTTCAGATGTTGACGAAACTGTCAAAGAATGGAACTTGTTACATCGTCTAGAAATAGAAAAATGTTCATCAAATGAATATTGGACTAAGGTTAGCGAAGATAAAAATGCTGGAGGAATGTGTAGGTTCAAACATATCTCAGCATTGGCGCGTGCGCTCTTAAGTCTTCCATTTTCTAATGCTTCAGTCGAGAGAGCTTTCTCAATTGTTAATATAATAAAAAATAAATTGAGAAATAAGATGAGCATCAAAACCGCGGATGCAATAATGAGAGTTCGTGTTTTGTTGCCAAATACGTGTGCAAATTTCGAGCCTACGGCAAGAATGCTTATTAAATTTACAAGTGAGCAACTGTATCAGAGTGAGTTTGAAGGAGAAATTCTCAATGCTTTTCCAGAAATTTGATTTAAAACAAACTATATCTATATGTTCGTTATGAATTTTAATTTAAGGTACTAAATAATAACTTTAATGTAATGTTATTAATTTAAAGAGATATTGAAAGATATAACTAGAAAAACCAAAGTAACATGTAAATTTTTATGTATGTATTTAAATAAAAAATGAAAAGCTAATGTACCTAAACTAAAAATTTAATGCGAATTTCACATCAAGATATTATAGATTTAAAACCTCCACGCTATTCTTTTCAACTAGATCCAATAAATTTATTAACAATTTTATTAACTGTTAAAATAAAAAAATGTTTTCTCTCTATTTTGAAATACAAAATTTTTTTTTTCTTTTAAAAATTAATTTTACCACATTTTTAAAATTTGGTGAGAAATTTATCTTTCTAGTGAGAAATTCCGATAGATCTAGTGGTAATGTGACTTGGTCATCTGGCAACACTGTACTCTTGGAATGCCATAATAAGAAATCAAAGTAAAAGACTTCTAATTTATGTTTTTATAATATATATTTTTATTGAGTTGAGTTTCGCGCAAAAAAAAAATTGTATTACTTGCGTTGAATTTCGCGCAATGGAA